>BFEA01000289.1:550844-572462 GCA_003427395.1 Chara braunii
TGTGTGTGTGTGTGTGTGTGTCTGTATGTGTGTGTGTGTGTGTGTCTGTCTCTCTCTGTCTCTGTCTCTCTTTCTCTATCTCTCTCCTGGTTTCTCACTGTCTTCCCAAGAAGAAGAAGAAGAAGCGTAAAAGAAATAGACAAACGAAGAAAAGAATAAAGAATACAAAAACGCCATCGGAAAGCGCACTGCATGGCCTGCTATCACCAGCCCTGCCCCCCTTTTGTATTTTGCACTCCCTGTCTCTCTCTTTCTCTCTCTTTCTCTCTCTTTCTCTCTCTTGATCTTTCTCCACAAAGAAGAAAAAGACAAACAAATGTTCCGCCATGATCGTGTGCCATGTGTTGAGTTGACATACATCAGCAATCCATCCCCTCTCTTTTTGTTTTTCTTTCCTCTGTTTCTTTCTCTCTCGGTCGTCTTCTTTACCTTTCTCTCAAAGATGAACAGCAAGAGAAATTCTATCCTCTGTGTCTTTCTTTCTGGATCTTCTTCTTTATCTTTCTCTCAAAGATGAACAACAAGAGAAAATGGAAAAACAAACGAAGAGGGGGACACGATAAAACTAACATATGATAGCACATCATGTGGCCCGCTGTTACTTGCCCAACCCCCACTCCGTCCTCTCTCGTCTCATATTTATTCCTCGTTTTCTTGTTGTTCTTGGAGAGAGAGAGAAGGAGATGGACTCTGATGGAGCAGGGGGGGACAGAAATAGAGAAAGAGAAGGGGGACAGGGGCGAGGGGCATTGGTGTGCGGCACTGTGCGCACTAAAACGCACCACGTGGGGCATTCTGACGTGGCACATGACCTCTTTGCTTTTCTTCTTCTTCCTTTATTCTTTGTTTTCTTCTTGTTCTTCTTGTTCAAGCAAGCGAGAGAAGGTATCAGAGAGAGAAAGAGAGGGTGTGAGAGACAGAAGGGGAGGGTGTGTGTGTGTGAGAAAGAAAGAGGGGGGGAATGTAGGGGTTGGATGGGGTTTGTGTGCAAAAGGCGTCACTCACCCCTTTTTGCTTTCTTCTTTTAGCCTCCGTGAGAGAGAAAGAGAGAGAGAGAGAGAGAGAGAGAGAGAGAGAGAGAGAGAGAGAGAGAGAGAGAGAGAGAGAGAGAGAGAGAGAGAGAGAGAGAGTGAAAGTCAGCCCACGCAGATTTCTGGCAACAACCACCGGGCCCTTGCGGCCTCTAGGCCTAACCACCTGTGGATTCCCTGCAATGCAAAGCACTAACAGGAGGGCAATTTTCCGACCAACTGGGAGACTGGTGGTTTAAGTTCCAATTGGGCTTTGACAGAGCGTCAGTAGCAGGGAAGGGTAGTTGTTAATTTTGTGCATCAGACAATCATATGCGTCTATCTTCTGGATGCTACAACGATGAGAAAACTTGCATTCTAAGGTGGGTCCACCAGGATCTCAACACGACATGATGTTAGAATCCACACTTCAAATATGCCACTGGTTGGTAACTGGGGTATCAAAATCACAGAGTTTACATCCGATATGCCGATACCACCACCGATGGCGTCCCTGCACAGCGCCGTCTCGTCCCTTTCTATGGGCCCGAAGGTGCGCTTGAGAATGCTTATGCATGTTTCAAAATAATTCCATGTCAGCTACTGTCTTCCCCCGAACACAACAAACCCTCATTTTGACTGTGTCAGGCCGGAAACATACCTTGTATACGTTCATTTTCAGGGTGCGTTGTGTTCGGGGGTAGACGGTAGTTCTGGTTTACTACCCTCAGAATTGAATGTGGACTGAAAGCCCGCAGTTACCTGGCTGTTGTTTGGCTGGTTAATCAGCCAAATGAGAGGTGTTAGTCAGCCGAATGAGAGGCCTTTCTTTTTGTCAGCCAGATGTGAGAAAATTTCAAGTTGTGAGACCTTGTTCGCATTCCCAATGACAGAGGGGCACTTACTGGTATAGTTAAACATTAGGGAAAGAAAAACCTCATTGCTGGCAAACGAGGGATGTGCAGCACTAGTATCTGGTAGAAAGGCCTTCTACATGTGCTCTTGTAGTGGCACTTTTCCTGGATATACTCAGCCAAACCTATGGCTGAATTCAATAGAGAAGTCTTTGTGTGAATATGCCCTAAAGGTCCAGTTCATCCACAGCCTGAACTCCAATCACACACAGGCCGAAGACAGTTGGGGGACGCTTTAGGAGGCGAAGTACAAACACACGTTCTTACAGGGAATTGTGGGGATGTGCAGGGATGTACACAGCCGGCCACGTATCTGCCAGTGGTACAGACATGGCTCTTTTGCATACCAAGGGTCAGACCCTAACAAAAAAGGTGAATGAAGACACCTCCCTGGTAAGAATCTTCCCAGCCATTTTTATCCGCCGTGCCCTGCACAGGCGGCACCAGTGAAACGTGGCTCGGAAATACTGGTGGAGTCCAAGTCATTTCAGTGCAACATTGAGGTGCCTCCCGGGCAAAAGTGGCTCGGAAGTACTGGTGGTCTAAGTCATTTCAGTGCAACATTGTGGTGCCTCCCTCACATGGACCTTGAGACCTTGCCAAGCCATCTTCTTGTGTAGCCCGGCAGTAGTTCAGGACCCCCCAGCAGTTTTATGTTACCTGTCACCATCTAGAAGGGATCCTTCCGCTCAGATCGCCATTGGCCCACTGCAGTACATATTGCAGTTACGGAGCACTCCCACTACGACTTTCCGCGGTATACCTGACCGCAAACACACCCAGATTCAGTCAAAAACTTCTAGACGGGTATGCTCTCAATGTTGCTCCCGATGCATCGTCATCCCTTTCCATGCATGATCTTTCATTCTACCAGGGTCCCCCTGTAGTAACCAGGCTTGAGAAAGTTGGCTATGCAATTTGGATCGCCATGCTCCGATTGTCAGGGGCTTTGTTCCCGACACAATTGCCATGGGTGCTCCAGCATATGGTCTTTCAAGGTGGATGATGGTCATTGCCCTCTTGACATGCATAGCCTTGTCTGTTTTCTGTTGAACAAGAATGACCATAATCCAATGTTATCTCGGCAGCACACCCTGCCTGCGGTAAAATGATGCCGCTATGATTGGTCGATGTGCATGCTTAGCTGGAACGTATCCGGTGGTACTGAGTAATGTTAACCGACCGTAATCTGACGACGAAGTCCTATCTCGCAATGGATCTGGTTCTGGGATGGTCTCCATCAGCTTTGCTACCTTGTGTGGACATCTATGAAGATCGTGGTGACATTTCATGCAAGGATCACTGATGTCGACCTTGTCAACATCATACTGCAGCTCTGGAGAATGGAAGTATGTGGCAAGCATCCCAGCTTTTGTACTGTACAGATCAGTGGACAGTTGGACCTGGTTCACAGAGTGAGTTTTCCTTAATGTCTCTTCCTTGGTTAACAACTCCTTTAACTGCGCAGCACGGCGAGTGTAACTGAATTCGTCTCTCTGGGGAGCAGTGCTGGCCAGAAATCCAAGCTTGCGTTCCACATCCTTATAAGAGCGAATGTCGACATACTCTTCATCTTCAAAAAGTCTTTTGAAAGGGTCGAAAAATGCATCATTGCCTCGCCCCTTTTTGCCAATAGATATAATGAACTGCCTCCCTCTATGTCGAGGCTCACCTGACCTGTGCTCCCCACTATATGGATCGTCAATAGTTATGTATGAAGGAGTGCTAAATATCCCATCTTTAGTGGCCATCGTGTCCTGCCTAGCCTACGCAAACAAACAGGACCCCAAGCTCGTTTCTGATTTTATCAAGCTTCAGAGTGAACCTTGGGGAAGGGGAGGAAAAAGCGGGGTAGGGGAAGCCTTCAATGCTGCTGACTATTTCCTTGCAGTGCTGAAACAGTGTTTGCTAGGTAAGTGGCAGTAAAGTCGACTGTTCGTGTGAGCTCTCTCTCCCTCCCCTCCTCACCCCCTCCCTCTTTGACCTCACAGTTATCCCCAGCACTCTCTCTCTCTCTCTCTCTCTCTCTCTCTCTCTCTCTCTCTCTCTCTCTCTCTCTCTCTCTCTCTCTCTCTCTCTCTCTCTCTGGCTTTTCTCTACCAGAGAGGATGCTTGGCTTGATCAATGGATAATTGATATGGAGCTCTTGGTTGGTGATGCTCTATTCAGGTCTGTAGTATAAGCAGCCCTTTTCTGTGTAGGGCCTCCAGAGCAGGCAGGGATCCAAGGGGATTTACAGAACGGCGAGGAACCCCACAACGGCTTTCAAAACAGAGTCACTCACCCCACACCACCTTTAGAGAGGCCTGACTGTTCGGAAATAGAAAGCGCCTCACTTGGTCAAAACAGCAGGAGTGAACTTTCCTCGATCCTCTCTAGAGGACTGGAGTTGAGATGCTGGACTGTTGATGCTACTCAGTAAGTCATCCACCCTATGGGATGGCCTAGCCTGCCCAGCTCTTTTTCATTGACGATCTTGCTTTCTTTGTCTTTTCCTGCATCGCAGAGCACATGAATACAGAAAAGAAAGTGGTCAGCAGAATCGCCCAGCAGCTTCCCCGCTCCCATCCAGTTTGCTGTAGAGGCTTGGTTGCAGTCCCAAAGACTTCAGTGCAGAGGGTACTACTCACTTTACCTGAATAGAACGTACGGTCATTATGACTGTATTTGGCCCAATCTTGACGTCCAGAGGCAGCGAACATGACAGTACGTTCTATTCGTGTGAAGACAGTAGTATGAGTACGCCCAAAGTCACAATCACAAGAACAATTTCTCAACCCTGATGCGGTCGAATTCGGTCAAGAAAAGGCGCTACAATCTTCCCTCGAAACACGATGCACCCTCATAATCGATGTATACAACCTGTTTTTCCAGTCCTATACACTCGTGATGAGGGCCTGTTGTGTTTGGGGGAAGATGGGCAGTGTTTGCAGCCTGTGGGCTATATTTATACACCAAGGTGCATCTTTCACCATTGGTCCGACTGGCCGTTAGTAGGGCCGAAGGAGTCATGCAAAGGGTCCCAAATTACGGGAGGGCATGGAGGGGGCCACAGAGCAGTTGTTGGGATGAGGAGCCGTCGAAGTGCATCATGGGAAAACAAAGCGGTGCCATGGACTGAGGACCAGGTCCACACGACTTTTCATGTCATTTCACCTGCCGCAGTGCGGACTACACCTGCTAAGAGAGTGCACTGACTTTGTTGATGTTTTTGCCCAGAATAATTGAGAAAAAAAAAGGAAAAAAATCAGGCATATAGACCCACCACAGGGGGTCCGCCCGCCAGAATCACTGCAGGCAAAATGGCTCCCAAAGGAGGCACACATCAGAGTGTTGGGCATCATGCTGACAGCCCTCGGGAGACCGGCGTCAAACAAAGACTGGATCCTGAAACCAACTTTAGGAAAAATGTCACTGTGGAAGGACAGGCATGCCTCTCTTATTGGAAGGGCACTGGTTATCAACAATGTTGTCCTGGCCTCACTATAGTATAAATCTGCCATATGACCACTTACTAAAGAGCACTCAAACGACGGGTGACTGCACCTTTGTGGAGGGGAAACAGCGAATGTCGAAATGTAATCAGCAGGTGGTGTGAACCTCAATCATCCAACCCAAGGATAGAGGAGGTCTGGGAATAGTGGACCCCACACTCCAAGTCACCGCACTCACCGTACAGTGGATCAGATGGATGCTGCTCGAGCCCTGGACCCCCTGGTGAACATTGGGGCATGCAGGCCCCACTGAAGGTCAATCCCCTAACATGGCTCGAGGACCACTACTGCACCATCCCTCGCCGCACTTCAGGGGTAGACAGAGGCGCGGCCAGGAGAGACCTGGCAAGGGATGACTTTTGGAGACAAATATTGCGAGCCTGGCAGCAACTACCCCTGCCCAGCACGGCAACACCAGACAGGTGGGAGGAGGTAGTCGGACAGCTCCTGTTCGGTAATAGAAACATCACGAAGGAAGTGTGGGCGGCGGATGATGCAGTGGGCTCCGACGGCTAAAGGCGACAGCGACCACGGCTCGAGAAGGCATGAGGCAGCTTGAACGAGGTCAGTGGATGTGACCTGCGGCTTCAATGGCTGACGGCAGCAGAGACTGCGGCTCAACCAGGCAGGGATCAATGGCGATATGAACCATGGTTCGAAAGGACGGGAGATGAAGCAATGGACACAGTGCTGCCGGAGGCAACGGATGCATGGAGCACTCTCACGGACGCACGGGGCCGTGTCAGCAGGCACCCGTGGGGGTCCAGTGGTCAGACCTCGGTCAGACTACTCAGGGTTGACAGGACAGTTGGCGGACCACCCAAAGAAGGAATTGACCTTCAGGGGCACTGTAGGCGGGAAGGGTTGTGGTAGGAAGTCGGCAGTGCGGGTGTGCCGGTATCGTCACCAAACGAGGGAAATAGGATGAGTGCATGTCGGTGGAAGCCTCGACAGAAGGAGTGGACACAACAGGCGGGTGGCGGTACAGTCAGCAAGAAGACAGAACCCATACCTTGGTGAGTGAAGTATTATATTTTACTTAAGTCGGGGAGGGAGTGTCAGGAGGCAGGTGAGAAGCAGCCATGTGTGCGGGTGATTGTCATGTGTGGAGGGTGACTCGCCTGTGATGCGTGGTAGTCATGGTCACCCCTACCTAGGGAAAACCGAACAAGACACCAGTCGCTTGGGTAGGGGTTACCTCCAGAGGCGATAAGGCGCAGCGACCAAACAACTGCCACCTGCCGGAAGACAATGAAGGGCGATGGATGTGAGTTCTTCGACAGGTGCACCTGCAGCCCCTACAATTGCTGCCCCCCCTCCCTGCGACTAGAGAAACCGTCGCCGGGGGAAGGAAGGAACATCATCGAGAGAGCCTTGCGCAGCTATGAGACGTCATATGCGAGATCACACATGGTTATCATAGGTTTAAAGGAAGAGCGGCAGACTTGCCACCATTCGTGAAGCGGAAATGGATAGAGCGGTGGGAGATGGCGTGGCTTCAGGCCAGTCAGGCGCAAAGGAGGGTCTATGGGATTATCCGGATTGAAGGACATAATGTCCTACCATATGTAGCCCCGACTGCCCGGCTTAAGAAATGGCTCCTGGAACAACGATAAAAAGAGAGAATCAGGTTTGTGCAAGGAATATGAGTGTGAACGATATACAGAAAACCAAGTTGCAAAATCTTGTCCAAGTAGTCGTGTCCAAGCAGAGAGTACAAATGCACCGAGAAAACCATCCATATAGAGCAATACAATGAAGTAATGAGTCAATGTCCAAGCCCGTAGGTCACACCAACACAGAATCCAAAGTCGCTACTCTCTGTCTGGCGCCCAGTGCCCAGCCTACTCTACCCGACTATCCTACCTACAGCTGTGTTCACGCAACAGGCCCACTTCGACACTCGAAGACCAATGTACATGACTGTCAACCATAGCCGACCTCTCTTCATGCACCAGGTACGTATCTCGTCACCCTCAATCAGACCTTGATTACCCCACACTGCGCCTCCTTCCCTGAAGACCACCAGATCGCCCGCTGTACCCCCTGGCGCCCAGCAGCCCGGCTATGGCTGCCTGCGCCCCGCTGCCCTGCAACGCCCCACCTCACCACTATGTGCCCCGTCAGCGCCTTTGGCAGCAGCGCAGCATCAAGCGAGAGCGCAGCAGCACTTCCGCATTGCCTGCACTAGCCAGAATCCCTAGCCTAGACTGCCTCACTTCCTTTATCAAAGTGGCAGCCTCCTGGATGCTGCGTGTGGCCTGGCTGGAAGCTTCCCTGCGCCCAGGCCTGAGACTACAGTTGAGGGCCTGGGCCCCATTTACAGTTGGGCACGGCCTGAGTCTCCGGACTTGGGCTGTTTGCTGCATCTCCGCAGGGCTCCCGGGTAGGTGCGTCGACAGTACTGCTTTTGCATACGCCGACCGCCTGCTTCTCAATGTATCGGCCCTGCTTTGTGTGTATGTGCCCAGGCGCAACTGTCAAGGCCTGGGGCAACTGTACGACGCAGCTTAGTGAGGCTCGCGCGTCCATTCAACCAACTGGCGTGCTGCAAGAGCTTGAATACCCACATATGGAAAAGTCGAATTTTGGCCTCTGACAAATATTCAGGCCTGCCTTCACTTAGGGCGGGAACTCAGCTTGCATGGGAACTCAGCTTGCATGGGAACTCGGCTTGCATGGGGCCCAGAACATATGATGTCTGATAGGGCCCCTTGAGGGCTTGTTCCTCACATTTGCTGAGAAAGAGGGGGTCGTGACTTGGAACCTTGGTATTCACCAAGGGAACTCGGCCTCAGGAGACAACTGGAGAAGAGGAAGCGGCCATGGGTGCAAATCATGCATCCGCCAATACTTACGGAAGTTTGGATGCACCAGCCTTTGGTGACATAACCACGCGGCATGACCCACAACTAATGTCGGATGGTCGAACATCTACACGCTTCGACATCGCATACCCGATGGCCTTGGTACAGGGGGATGCCTTGTTTTGGGACATCGGAATCTATGGAAGGGTCGCATCCAGTGACACGTCATGGTGCGACAACTGCCATTGGCATGGCCATTTGGTGTCGTATGGCAGATGTCTGACGCCAGAAGAATCGAGCTCGAGAACGATCCAGCATTGGCCTAGAATGGCCAGGAGGAGACAGACCGATGGATTAGGTTGGAGGAAGAGCTGGATCCGGCAATTCTAGAAGGGGCGTTCCCGGGGCCACCTTTGCGGGAATGCCCTCCGCTGGCATGTGGCCAGTTGTATTTCCCCTGGCAAAGAGTTAACCCAGAGACACAACAGCAGCACAATTGAATGGCGCTGCAACATCAGGGGGCGGAAGCGAGGCCGCGGCAACAAGAAGCTACTAGCGCATCAACGGAGGTGCCAAGGTTTGCGCGAGCTAGGGCGCATAATCTGCGGCAGGAGCATGATATGCAATCAAGCCGACAGGGGGAGGGATGCACCCAGGCGTGAGGAGGTCAAGGCCAGCAGCAGGATCACACGAGCAATTCGACGCATCATCAGGGACAACAGTCGACCCACCCATCAAGCCAGCAAGGGGACTCCAAGACTCAAACGCCTGAGGATGTCCCTAACCTGGTTTTAGCCACTATTAAGAAGAACCCAGCGGGGGAGGACGGACTATTCCCCCGGTTCGGAATGCTGCGACAGCATATGGAAGCGGTGTCCAACTCAGGCATGATGAAGGGAAAGAGCCATGGTGCAGGAGAGGAGACAAGCGAGAGCCACTCGCATGAACAGGCCGGCCAGATGGGGAAGGCGAAGCAACAGATGACAAAGGGGAACAGGAGCGAGGGACCTTCATTTGTGGCGGTTGACCATCTATCAACGGAAAGGCCGCACTGGCGGACCAGGGTCGCCACCAGTCTCAGGAGCCATCATTACAAGAGCAGCCATCAACGTCGAATGTAGGGGACCAAACCTCATCTAAAGGACAAGCCCTCAGCATCAGATGCCCTGGGTAGACCACAGGACACACTGGAGGATGACGAGATTCCACCATCACCATCACCATCACTAAGCGCTAGTGACCGAAGGAGGAACTATCCCAATCAGGAGCACTGGACAGGGAGGGACGAGGAGCGGCAGGGAGACTAAAGGGGGAATGACCCCAGACCGCTCGATGGGAAGAGGAGGGAAGCTAGAAGGAATAGTGAGCCAGGCATTGTGAAAGCAGATGGCCGAGGTACGATTTCAGCATGCCAGTAAGCCGAGCAAGGTGGGTACAACACACCATTGAACGGGGAAGGAAGGAACGAGGGAGAGAGAAGGTGAGACTGTCCACATCTGGAGCATGGCACACGAAGGGAAGAGGAGTGGACCGGGAATGGGGTGAGGAACAATGGGCACGAAAGCACCAACTCAGAAACAAAGCACCAAAGCACTAAGCACGGAAGCACATCGAGCAGGTTGGAGTAGGCCCAGGAGTAGCGAGTAGGCGAAAGCAGGGTCGTAGGGGCGGGAGTAGGCGCGGGAGTAGGGGTGGAGTGGCCGTAGGCGCGTCGAGTACCGGCCGCCCACAAAAAACCTTCCACGAAAACGAACAAAAATGTTGTCGGCCGGGTCGTTTGTGGACTGAGCGGGCCGTTCGACCATGGGCGGGCTGTTTGAGGCCAACCGGTACCTTTTCCTGCGAACTGCCCCAGATTGCAAGCCGATCACCACCCGCGGACGGCCCAGATCGCAGGCCGGACAGAAAAGTTTCTCATCGGCCTGCGATCTGGGCCGTACGTGCTTGGTGATCGGCTTGCAACCTGGGCCTTGCGATATGACGTTAGTGGTTTCTATAGTATTGTAGATCTAGGTCTTAAGTAGAATGGGGAAAATTCATGGGGGAAATTGTAGGACAAGGGTTCATGGGGGAAATAGTACGACAAGGGGTATTGGCATTATTATACAAAAAAGGATACAAGTTAAACATCCGTAATTACATGCGGATCACTCTTCTCACAGTACTCTACAAGCTGTCCGCAAAGGCGCTCGCAAATCGTGTGTTGAAAGTCACTACTGATATCATCCATCCTACACAACCTGGCTTCATCGAAGGCACAAACATCCTGCTTATAAATGAATTGGTTAAACACTATTGAGAATTCAAACATAACGCAGACTTTATTTTCATAAACTTCGAAATAGCCTATGATCATGTAGATTGGTTCTTTTTGGAGAAATGTCTAGAGAAGTTCAACTTTGGTCCTTGCTTTCGGTGGTGGGTAGAGATTCTACATTCTAGTTCTACTACCAGGGTGATGATGATCAATGGAAACCTTTCCCCACCTCTCGAGCTTGAGCGTTTTGTGAGGCAAGTAGATCCAATTGCACCTTTTCTTTTTGTCATTATGATGGAGGCCTTAGCAGCCAATTTACGAAGTAATAGACATACTAAACGTATCCAAGTTAGTTATATTCCAAAAGAGGCTATGCCGATCTGCTCATTATTTGCAGATGACCTTTCTTTGATGGTGGTAGTATTTCATGACAATGTAATAGCAATCAAAAGCCTGATGGATAAATTTTGCTCCCTCTCAGACATGAGGATCAATTGGGGGACAAAAACACAAGGTTGGTGGATACATCATCAGGGGGTGAGACCCCCAGAGCAACCACGCATCAACTGGTTGACATTATCAACCCCAATTAGAGCGTTAAGGATCTCACTGGCAGCAGTAGTGAAGTCCCCCCTACGTCGTACAGGGGGTTACCGTACAGCCAGTGTAGTCCCACGTACGTCGCACGGGGGGGCTGCGTACGGGCCGTACGGACGGACGGACAGACGAGCGTACGGCCGTACGGACAACGATTGTGCAAAACATATGGGGTTGTTGATCTTGAAAAGATCTACAACCCCATATTTTTATTTCTATTTTTTGGCCTTTAAAACAATTTTTTTACATCAAAAACAGAAAAAAAAAGAGCAAAAAAATAAAATAAAATCTGGTAGCCAAAGAAAATGGGCATTTGCCCCGCGTGCGTCAGTGTGTGTGTGTGTGTGTGTGTGTGTGTGTGTGTGTGTGTGTGTGTGTGTGTGCATGCGCGTTTGTTTCATGTGCGTGTCACATGAGTTTCGCACGAGCACGACACGTCATACCCACGCTGCTCCGACCAGACGCGTCGGCACACTGTGAGCAAGATACAAGATGCGGGGGGGCGATTTTTCAACGCAGCGGGGTAAACCCATTTGTGTGTCCATTTGCGGTGAGGGTAAAACAAAGGCCGTTTTAGCCAAAGGCAGCCAACTAAGCGAAGGTGGCGAAACGAAGCGAGGGGGGTGGGTGTGGCTCTTTCCTTGAGGAGCAATCAAACAAATGCAACCATTCCAAACTTCCGAATCAAATTAACATGCCTATACAATTCACACCGCAAATCCAAACAGGTCTCTGAAAAATACACATGCATCTGTAGAGTGCAACCATCAATCCATCCTGGTGAGATCGCCATCACAGATAAAACAAGGCATCATTTGGGAACCGGAAGAGGAAGAGCTGTCTCTTATACACATCTAGATGTGTATAAGAGACAGCACACACACACACACACACACACACACACACAGACAAAGAAGAAGGAAAAAAAAGGCCAGCTAAAGCGGAGCACGTGGCTTGTTGTCAGGTGTCATCCCCCGACTTCATTCTCTCGCACATCAAGCGTCATCAACGCATATGACGACGAAGAACAATAACAAAAAGAAAGAGGACGAACCAAGAACAAATGACACCTGACAGTGCTAGAACATTCGTAAGTACGTGTTCGAGCACAGTGCACGCTGAGCGTACAGATAGAGGGGCGGCACACTAGTCAACCAATTCGAAGGACAGATTAGTTAGCACATTCGCAGGTCTTTTTACTCGTCAGTTACTCAACCATTGCCATAGCATCTACTCCTTGGTTACCATATCTAGTCGCAAGTCACATCCTCATACATTGCATTTCATTCACACGACTTCGTGACAAAACTTCCATACTACCATCATACAAGTGTAGAGATCCCGCACAGGTAGACGATTTCACACAGGAGATACAAAAATAATAACTACTTTCGATACTCGTGAGATATATCGATGAAGCACACAAGTGATGATCAAGCAGCGTCCTGCTTTCTCATCCTGGCATAAACGCCCGACATGTTTCTACTGCTGCCAGTCACAGCGTCTTCAGGGGCTACTCGAAAGGTAAGATTAACCTACGCCTGTGTTGCCTTAAATACTTCAGGTCTACCGCTGTCTACCTCAACTACCCTGGTACAGTACTCCCGCCATCACGCGTTCAAAAATTTTCCTCGCGCTCTTTTTCGCAAAACAAAAAACAGTTCCGCGCCGGTATTCAGCCGCACCCAACATGCTTTCACACTATCCTGGTACGGTACCCCCATATTCAAAATTCAAAAAATAAAAAACGCAGACGAAAAAGAACACAGTTTCACGCCGATATTCAGTCGTGCTCACCACAAATTCAAACTTCCCTGGTACGGTACTCCCGTACTCAAAAAATTCAAAAAATCCGGAAATGAATTTCCACCACACTCTTCTTCAAAAAACATGAAAGAAAAAAGAAACATACTTCCACACCGTACACCTGTTCACCGTGCTTGTCTCTTCTGAGTCTCCGAAAAACGTGCTTCCCGCCTTTTCTTACTTTGGTCTCCCGTCTCAGGGTCACATAGGACTTGTACCCACTCTTCCCATGCTCCTTTCTTCAGATCAGAAAATCGTCGGAGTCTGGTATCGAAGTAATCGTTCGGAAACCCCCTCCTCCGTAATTCCATTTTCAGTGTAAGGAGGGTGGGTCCAGCTTCGATCTTGTTCAGCGTATGGTCCCAGATCTTGTGAAGGTACCCGGTAATAACAACTTTCTTAGTTTGCACCGTGGAATAAGACTCAAAGTCTTGTAATCCCTGAAAGACGATCGTTCCCCCCTTCAACAATTCATCTTCAGTAGTCGTTACAGCCATACATCGTACTGACGGAGGGAACATCTCAATACACAGTTCACAGCCCAAAAAAAAACAGGCTTTCATACCCCCGTCGGTTCTCTTCAATGTTAGCTTATCGTTGTAACAATGCTCAAATTTCTTCAAAATCTCCACAGCCTTGTGTAGGCTTTCTCTCTTGTCGATCTGGAAGGAGATAAACACCGAGACATCGTCGACCAGTCTACATCCTTGGATGAGACACCTGTCGACACCCAAAGCCGAGAGGAACGAGTTCTCGTAGTAAGCACATAGCAAGCATGCCAGAGCAGGGCTATTGCTCTTGCCCATGGGAATCCCCTTTGTTTGTTGCAGGATCTTTCCTGCTGCTACTATAAATGTATGCCCCAGATCAAATCTGATAAAACGAATCAACATGCGAAAAGGCACAGTCCTCCAGCCTACTTCGCCAGCAGCCTTGCCAAAAGTGGCACCCTTCCCTCTAAGTTTTACCCTTACATGATCGAGTCCCTTACCCTCATAGATCTCGACAACCCACTCGACTGCTCGAATTATGGCATCGTGCGGTAGTTTCGAGAATATGTTTTTGATATCGAAACTGGCCGCCATCATTCCCTTCTTCGCTGATCCCAATGTCCCACTCTTGTTGATTGTCTCGATGCGCCCAATCAACTGTTGCGTGCTCTTCAAGTTAAAATTTGTGTTCCTTGGCAGATTCCACAGCATATGGTCGATTGCCTTGCCCACGACTTTGCTCATCCTCCCGGCTGGGTCACTGTATGATGGGCAGATTGGCCTCCACCTTGTTGTGTCCTTGTGCTTAGGTATGATATATGCGCGGCCGAGACAACCCTTCACATCCCACTTCATTGTCTTAGTGTATCCTTCCTTAATGTACGTTTGTCTGCACTTCTCTATAATCGTGCTCTCATCCTCCGTCTGTCTGACAAAAGCTTGGTTCTCAACAAACATTTCTCGAATTGCATTGGCATAAATCACTGGGCAGCATGCCATTGTATCACCCATGTTATGGTCCAAAGGCATGATCACCAGTCCCTCTAACTGCCTCCGTACCATAACAGTCTGGTTGGTTGTCAGTCCCCCTTGTTCTTCTCGCACTACCCTGTAGCATGACTGCAGCTCTTCCCGTTGGAACAATCGGACCTGTCCATGGCCAAAGAATGCCTCCATTGCCTCATTCGCGCAGCGTGCCAAAGCTCTACCGTCGCGTCTACTTGGTATCGGCACATTCTTCAAGTTTCTGAGTCCACTCACCGTCTCGATTTTCTCGGAGAATCTAAATTTGACGTGCCCTTCTTCACTCTTTGGAAATTTGAGCTCGCTACAAGTGCATGTCATCAATTGCTCTTCTTTCCTTGCAAACCTCCGGTGGTTGCACATAATCTCCCCCACGGTCTTGTGTCTGACCCATACTACCCGCATTCTCCTGCACACAAATTCCGCCATCTTCTCGCTCGTACACGTCTGTCTGATTCTCCTTTTACAACTCTCCGACACCTTCCATTTGCTTAGTCCTACCTCATATTCTACTCTGACAATCACGCGGTTCCTTATACTGATCGCAAACCTTGATTTGATGGTTCTCGAGACTACTCCCCTCAGAATAGCCCGGGATCTTTTCTCCTTGAATTCCCTGATTCCATAGTACAGTCCGATCAGCTGATCTATCGTGAACTCCCGATTGTACAGCATCCTTCGGTACAGTGGTATGCGGAGCAAAGCGGTCAGAAAGTGTCGATCTCTATCATTTACGCTCTCCACCACTCTCACGACTGTGAATTTCCTCTCAGTCAGCATTTGTGTCTTAGCGTATCTTAGAAGAACCCTCCTTCCATCCACCTCTATCTCCGTCATTCCAAAACACCTCTTGATGACAGACCATCGTTTGCACCATTCAGTTCCTTGCATGACGGACAACTCAACCCTTTTCCGAGCATGGCCGATTGTTCGCAGAGTCTTCGTCAACAGAAAACTATTCCCCATTTCACCGCCCAATTCCACTGGAGTGGTTTCCTGACTTCCTGTGCCCTTCCTACTATTAGCGCGTCTTTCCCTTTTCCCTGGTCTATTCTTCTTCACTTTTTGTTTCCTCCCTTTACAATTCAAGATCGGACAGAAATTCCTGATATAAAACTTCTCCAAATTACCCAGCTCATCCTTTCTGGCGAGAATTATGGGCATGGCCACGTACTCCTGCCACCCTTTCTTCCGCAGCCATCTATAGACCTTGTGCTGTCTCCCTTCGTCCTTCATTGTTGCCATTCTCCTGTGTTCTTCCCGCCTCTCGTCCAGCGTCCTTGTCGTCATTCCGATATACGTGGCGCGAAAGCGTGGAGACACCAAAGCATACTCTCTCTCTCTCTCTCTCTCTCTCTCTCTCTCTCTCTCTCTCTCTCTCTCTCTCTCTCTCTCTNTGTGTGTGCACACAGGGGGGAGAGGTGACCCCCCCGCAGCCAATCAATCAATCAATCAATCAATCAATCAATCAATCAATCAATCAACCAATCAATTAATCAATCAATCACTCAATCAATCTCTTTTTTTAAATACCTTGTCCAAAAAAATCTTCTTTTTTTTTTTCGATGGGGCGGGGGTACCCCCCGACACCCGCACCCCGCCCCCCAGCCCCTCATCTCCCCCGGCCCCCCCCCCCCTCCTTCCCCCCCACGACGGCCATGTACGGAGGGGCCAAAGTTCATACAGATGGGCCATACGGGCCTTGGGGCGGCGTATGGACAGTCGTACGAAAATCCGTACGGCCCATCCCCGTATGTAAGGCGATGCTGGTCAGCAGAAGGTAAACCAATGGCTAACAATGATTGGATTTCTAAACCAGCATTAGCTAAAATGAAATTATGGAAAGATAAACAGTCCTCTGTTATAGGATGATCACTGGTCGTAAACAATGTCATACTAGCTTCACTATGGTACAGATCAGCAGTATGGGCATTGAACAACTTGTGCTTAAATCCCTACAAAGACAAATAACAGCCTACCTCTGAAGAGGTAACCATGACTGCAAAAACGTTATAAGTAGAGTGGCTTGGCAAGGGATAATCCAACCTAAGACCAAAGGGGGACTGGGAATATTAGATCCTTCCACTCAAGCTATGGCGCTCTATGTTCAATGGATCAAATGTCTACTCTTTAACCCACAAACCCCTTGGTTAGCCCTAGCCGAGGAACAGATTTCGTGACTAGCTTCAGAAGTCCGGAAAGGGACAGATCCAATGATTTCGTTGGAAAATCGTTACTGGTCACTCCCTCGAGGTAGAGTACGGTCCTCAAATCAGGTATCAGAGCCACATCAACAGGCCACGAGGAGGGATATTAAAAATGACTCTTTTTGGCCCGGTCTTCTCAAGACTTGGCAAAAACTACCACTTCCTGATAAAATTTCCCCTAATCATTGGGAAGAAGTTGATGAAAAACGGAATCCTTAGGGTTGGGGATACCTGGAACCCAAAAGTTCAGGACTGGTATGACCTTTTGCCTAGCCTGAGCTATTGTAGGAAAACAGCAGAGGCACTGGATACAATTATTCAATCTATTCCATTAGAGTGGGCCACGAGCCTTAGAAAAGGTCACCGGTTTAAGGAGAGTGATTGGGTTCCCATTCACGGGGACCTCCAGCAGGTAGGCAATGTGGTTGTCGTAAATGAAGATGGATCCATTCTCCTCTCCTTGTTTTGTCTTAGTCAAAATAATCGGCTAGTGGAAGTCACACCAAGGAAACCTGATGCGATCATGTGTTTAGGATTAGAATACTTAAATGCAAGGACCAATGGCTAGCCTTTAAACCATCATGTGCAATAAACAAACTAGCTTTCGGCCTGGTCTACTAGACATGGATGGTTCCACTAGGGAAACGAGGAAAAAGGCACTAGCTCCATGCACACCCTGACGGTTAAGTCAACGAATGGCATGTTGAGATGAAGACTAGACATGAGGGACAGAGTGGAAGCTAGATGGATGAAGCAACTAAATGTAAGCAAGGAGAAACTAAGACATGTCAGATGGCTCAAAACTATAAAGATTAAGCCAACAAAAATCGCCTCACTACAATGGCAGATCGACCATCGCTGCCTTTCCCCCACTAATGATTGACTCCTTGATAGGACCTCATTGGAGGAGAAAGACATCGCACTACCTTGTTGGAAGTTATGTTCCGCAGTTTTCCCTTCCAGGAACATTCCAGAGACCATTGAGCACATCTTTCTTCAATGTGCAGATGCGGTCTGGATGTGGCGACGGTGGGATAGGATCTGGAGTATCCTCAATACCTCGGTGACTTGGCCCTGGGATTGGAGGGCTCTTTTATGTGAGACCTGGTTTCTGGACCAATTAGATGCCTTCTCTCATAATTTATTTACTACCGGCTGAAGGGCCATCCTCTCGGCCCTTTGGCGACGTTGTTGTACCTTAGAAATGGAGGGAGCAAGGCTGGATGGTCCAGACTTTACAGAATCAATCAAGTTGCAAGTGCAGACAGTTATTACAGGTCAATGGAATAAAGTCAACGAAGAAATCCAATTTTTATCCTCCAAAGAAAGTTGTTCTGCAACACATACAAGAAGTCGGTGGCACTTGGCTAGGGGGGCCTCAAGGGGTTAAGTTAGGAAAGATCAAATGGTGTGGGGCCGGGAAAGAAGACGGGGATGAGTAGAGGGATGGATTCCAAAGAGACTGCCGCCTGATTTTTTATGATGGACAAATGTGGATCCTGCTGTACCCCTTCGGCCTCTATCAGACTTCCCTGACCCTTTCCCTCCCTCTTCCTTATGCTTGGTCCCTATGAGTTGGTATGGCAGCGTATAGGAAGAGCTGTTTTATTGTTCCTTTTCCAGCTGAAACTCAGTCTACTCTCTGCGATCTGCAATGTTTAGCTACTATGTCCTATGGTCTGAGCTGGTGCCCTGTGTATGGGTGAAGAGGTAGCATCAGTTGGCAAGAGCTAGATTAGACAAGGACAAGGCTCTTTACCAATGTCTGCTCTACAGATCCGGCACCCCACTTTTGTGTGAAGGGGTAGTTTGCACAGTCTCCATCTGCCTCCTTGGAGTAGGTATGTCTGGGGTAAAAGTGCAGGTTGCAGTCAAAATGGGTTGCTGGGAGTAAGCCAGTTCTGTTTTGTGGATCAGGCGCCCTTCAGCAAGGTGAAGAGGTAACTCAGGCAGGCCCCATTTCTTCACCTGCTCAGTGAGCCGCCCAGTCTCCCCTGGGGTAGTCAATGCTGGCAGGAAGATCTACAAGTTCTCCTATTGCAAAATCAATAGTGTATTTGAGGGGACGCTGGACCCGCTTTCCAGCAGGTGCAGCTCCCCACCAATAGAATGGAGCAACCAGAACCTTAGTAGGGGAGGCTGCTCTTATCACATCCCCTAGTAAAGTGGTTCAGGTAATTCTTAAAAAAAAAAAACAAGGGACTGGTGCCCCCCAGAATAAAAGGGCCTCACGTTGGGAAAAAAAAAGAAGATCCTGTGGCATCTATGCTACTCGGCAAATCATTCAACCTGCTGTGAGTACCCTCCAGTGTGCTACCTTTTTCACCCAGATAGAACGCCCGGTCATTCTTGCGGTATCTAGACTAAAAGCTGCACCAAGTACAGCTATAATGACCGGGCGTTCAATTCCCATGAAGACGGTAGCCTGAACCAATGTGCTACTGGTGAACGAACAGACTTCGTGTCGAATTGTCTGGCCGTTGTCCCTTGCAGGCAATCAGCCACAAGTGGTGGCAAGGGTGAAAAGGCAATTAATTGAGACCCAGGGGGACGAGAAGAGGAGGGGAGAAGGAAGGGATTGACAGGAGGAGGAGGAGCTGATAAGATGGATGAGGAGGATAGTAGAAGGTGGAGAGGTATAGATGATGGAGTAGAGGAGGAGAAGCAGAGGTGAAAGACAGGAGGAGAAGGTAGGAAGGAAGGAAAAGGAACCAAAAAGAGGATTTTTTTCTAAGGAAACGGAGGGGGTCTTAGCCCTTCTTTCTGCTGGAAACCAACAACAACCGCTCGTTTTTTCAAGGGGTATCTCCACCTCCTTTCCTCCTCCTCTCTCTACGCCTCCACATGTACTTCACCCTTCTGTACGTTGCTCCCCACTCCTTTGTGCACCTGCAAAGCGGTTTCTGCCCCCTATCTTCCACCCGTCCCCATCGCCTCGTCATCTTCATCCTCCGCTCTTCCTCCTCCCCATCCCATGGGCTTGGAGCAAACATCCATTTCCATCCGGATTCGAACTCGAGTCTGTGTTTCAACAGTTGATGAAATTTTCCAACTGAGCTATGCCAGTCGGTTGCAGCGAGCATCCATTTTCATCTGGATGCGGACTCGGGTCTGTGTTTCAACAATTCACCAGTGTTCCAACTGAGCTAGGCCAGTTGGTTGCAGCGAGCATGCAGTCGATCTCCTCGATCGCGAAAGAGCTTCAAGGACGAAGAGGAGGCCGCGCAGGAGTAAGAGGATGGAGGCGGCGTAGAGGATGGAGCTCACCCGCGCTGTGACCCGAGCTGCCGCGTCTCGCTTATCAAGTGAGCGGCTTCCTGACAACTACGGCGCCATAGGGGAGGGAACATGCGAGGAAGCACGAGAAGAGGGGATCATTTTTAACTTAGCGTGCTAGAGAGAGGGCATTGTTCAAACACCTCCGCCGTCGTCAGCGGATACCGCAAGGAAGGACCTTTTTTTCCTTTTCTGTTTGTTTTTTTTCCCTATCTACTCTGTTAATCACAGGATGAACGCCAGCCATCGGGTTTCCTGACGGTCCAATGGTTGGGCGATGCCCATGTGAGGGGTTCGTACCGCGGTTGGGCCATGCTCATTTCAATGCTTACTCCCTCGTCCAGCTATTCTCAGTGACTTGGACGACCTCGCGGCGTGCGGTGCCCCGTTTGTTTTCAAAGGAAAAAGGAGGGGGGTAGCTGTCTACCAACTGCTAGACTCAGTGCTAGAGTAGTTGTACCATTCAGCCGTATGTGCTGGGGTGGGGTGACTGGGGTTCTTTGCATGTACATGCTCAAGAACTCAGCTGTTTTACCCTGTGAGCTTTTTCATTTGGTCGACTACTCCGTCTCTACGATGGATCTCTGCCAGTGGTGTTGAATCGGCCAAACATCCCTGCGGCCAGGGACGCCTCCGCACACCATACTGACATTCCAAACGCTCGAGCCCAGCCCACAACTCCCAATCTAGGAGGAGTGATCCACCTACCGTCTTCCCTCGAATAGAATGTACGGTCATTATCGCGTTGTCTAGACTGCATGTCGCCCCAAATACAACTTTATAATGACCGTACGCTCTATTTGAAGGAGGAAGGACGTAAGAGTGAGAGATATCTCTCCCTTTCAAGGGCGATGCAGCTGGCTTGCTCGCTTGCTTGCGTGAGAGACAGACGACATGCGAACATAAACGACGAAAAAGATTCTCCAATTGCGGACCATAGTGAAACAAGTCATATTCAAATACGATTAAATTTGAGCTCAACTGGAGTTGCATTGATTTGGCACATCAAAGCTCTGAGACATTCTGCCAGAACCTTTCTGCTACAGCCACATACGGACAGTTTCCTCCTCGTTCTCATGGTGATACCGATCAAACACGTCCCCTTGACAGGCGAAAGTTGACTGCAGAAGCTAAATTATATATACACAAGTGGACACGCCGGCGGCATCGCCGCGGCCCAATGAGGGTAGGAAAGATTGTGCGTAGCCAAGTGACTGGCAAGGAAAAGAAGCATGCAATGAGAAAGAGCAAAGGCCAGATTGATTGATGGATGGATGGATGGATGGATGGATCGCTCCGATTGATTGACCGATTTATGGATTGATTGATTGATTGATTGATTGATTGATTGATTGACTGTTGCGCGTCCTTGATGGGCAGCCAGCCAAGCTCACACACGGTATTGAAGCGGGGTGTTGATTATTGTATTTTTCATCCATTGATTGATCCCGGGGAGACGGGTCGGCGGACTGAAAAGGGGAAGAAAAAAAGGACCCGTCATGCATTCAGGCACACGGTTCCCCCTCTAATCTCTGATCCAATCTTGAGTTTATTTCATTCACGCAGCCAGGCAAGCATGCTATTAGAGAGTCCTTTTATCTCTGATGCAATTCGTGTTCAATTTCATTTCAGGCAGCGAAGCAACCATGGTGTTTGTCTGTGTGTGTGTGTGTGTGTGTGTGTGTGTGTGTGTGTGTGTGTGTGTGTGTGTGTGTGTGTGTGTGTGTGTGTGTGTG
>BFEA01000289.1:579193-592342 GCA_003427395.1 Chara braunii
AAAAAAAAAAAAAAAACATATAACAAACAAACAAACAAACACAATCTTTTAGGGTTCCGTTGTCGCGCGCATCGGTCCCGCAAGGGGGGTCTTCCCCGCCGCGTCACGCAGAATTTTGGAGGACTTGTCACATAGATCGTTGTCGCTCCGGCTGAGTGCGCCAACCATGCCTTTCGCGAACCTCTACGAGACGATAGGGTCACGCGAGGTACAACTTACTTTCATCTGTGGGAGTTGTCACCATCCCTTAGGTGGGCGTATCCCTGCCGAACTATCGAACTATGTGCAAACGTTTTTCGTATGCAATCACCGAGGTGGTTCAACTGAGCGTGTTTCTCGTTCGTTGTAGCATAAGGGGTACGCACGGTTCACGTCCGAATCGGACTCGTGCGAGAATCGTCGTTCGAGGCACTGTTCTGCTAAACGAGATATAACGTCGGTCGACTACGACGACCAATCTAACCACGCGATACACTTCAAAGAATAAATATAAACCTCTTAGAATAATCGCGCCTAATCCCTTTTTCAAATTCGACCCATAACTTTTGATAACTTGAATAACATTAAGCGGATGTCACAATGAATGTTGTTGCGACGTAAGTCTTAATTATATTGACTAGCCATACATGAATACGCAATTAATCATAATAATGGTGTACTATGTGCTACCTATGACCCTGTGAACCTCAATAATTTTGAGGATCGTTTTCGACACTCAAGTGTTCACTGGCACGCGTCTTGAGAGGTTAACATTTTGACACTAGATAATTGCAAGTACGATTGAAAAACCCTACCCTCTCTGCACTCTGCAAGAGTGAGCGATAGGTGGGCTTCAACCCTTTATCGTGGCAGGATGCCCTTGACTCATGAAACGAGACTCCATTTTCGGAGACCTTCAGACAGGTCGAGGGGTTTGACTTTGAGAGTCACCATAATGTTCATCGTCAAACTATAAATATATAAAAGCAAAACTAGAAGTGATCTTTTTTTTTTCCCCAATACCAGTCTCGCACGATCATCGTAGACCGTCCAGTTATGCAAAATATAATTATAACGGGGTTGTAGGACGCGAGGTCATCATTCTCACAATCACAGTGTGAGTCCCTTCAAAATATCCATATGATCGCAGACAAGTCAAATCCGGACTTCAACTCACAGAAGATATTTGCAATCATACCAAAGATTCAACATCGACAGACCATGCACTACACGGGGTCAACTTCAACCGCTTTCTGCACTCACACCCCTTGCCTTATTCGTAAAAAACTCAACATTTGTCCAACCTTCAAAAATAAAACACTCAGTCCTTTTTAAGTGATTATTTAATAAAAGTCTTGTAAAATCCTAAAGAAACAATTAAACCCACATGGGCTAAAACTTTAGGTTGAGTCGTGAGAATGAGTTTGAAATTGAATCGTTAACCGACTTGTTATCAAACGATAACAGAAGATGATCCTCGTAGAATCAACTTGAAGTTATTCAAGTGTTGAAACAATCTGAATGAAATTAACCTGCAATACTGCACAGGCCAGTACTCAAGCTATGTTTTAGTGAGTATGAGATAACCTTACCTTTCTCCCTTACCTCTAACACTTATCTGAAAATATTAAGAATTCGACATCATCTCCCCTAAACGGGGGTAGGTTGTCAAATCTTTCAAAGCCCTAAAATATTATAACTCCTCTAGATTTCAAAAAATTTCGACAGCGTTTCCCATATGAAAATTGCCTTTGCAAAATTTATATAAGACAAAATATGAAAAACCTAAAAAACTTATAACTCCAACAGACCAAAATTTTATCCAACTCCTCGGATTAACAAAACTTCTGGCAACACTTCACTAAATTCCCAAGTTGTTTTTCCTGTAAATAATTTACTAACTTTCAGTTAGACAATCCCCAATACCTTAACTTACATATGGCATAAAAAAGTTAAGTCAAACCGAAACCATATTGCTTAACCTCTGTCTTTGTATACACAAGCATAAGGAATAACTACTTTTTTTTCCTAGGCAGTTAACTAGATCAAACTGAATCCACATTGTCTAGCTTTGCCAAGTGTTTTATATCCAAATTGTATTATATTACTTCTTCGATCCTTCAATCTTTTGAAAACTAAAACTGAGTCAAACTGAAGCCACATTGTTCAGTCCGCTTTTTCTTACACTCATTATATTTTTAATTAAATACTCTCTTCCTTTTTGTGATAAGCTATAGTAAAACAAAACCAAAGCCACATTGTTTGACTACCGTCTTCCCCCGAACATAAGATATATGTGGTGTAAACGAATGCAACGCATACTGTGCGTTGTATTCGTTTACAACGCACATGCGTTATGTTCGAGTGAACAAGACAAACTTTACCTGTACAAGGGGGTCGGGTCCAGGTTGAGTAGGCTAAGTCCTTGATCACGGTTGGGAGCCTTAGAGCCATGACAAAAAGGTAAAAGTAAAGTAGCAACGTACCTTTCCATGTTCTTGGGTCGAGTTTAATTCTTTTCCCCTACTTGGGTCCTTGATCCACTTCTCAACAAATGTACAAAATGCGAATGAATCTTTCACTAGACCGTGGACAAATACAACCCCTTTCTTTTTTACCTCGGTGACCTCGGCAGTGCGGCGAGACCTTGGTAAGTGACTTTCTTATTTTTCCACTTTCTTGGCAGCGCCACATTCTTGGCTGTCAGAAGCGCCTTCAGAGAGAGAGGGGGGGGGGAAGAGGGAGAGAGAGAGAGAGAGAGAGAGAGAGAGAGAGAGAGAGAGAGAGCACGAACAGTGATCTGTGATTACAGGCCTGCATGAGCCTGTCCCGTTCACCAGGGCAAAAACAAAGCAAGCATTGACCTTCAGGAGGGGAAAAAACGGTTATATTCGAATACAACAATTTTCTCTTCGTGAAATTCAAATATAACGCATATGCATACTATTCGAATAAAATGCATATGCGTTATATTCGAAGTGTCCTTGTATTCGAAGAAAAAAGTCTAACTTATCAAAAACCCATTTTTTTGGAAAACTTGAATACAACGTATATACGTTATGTTCGGGGGGAAACGGTAGCCTTCGTTCAATAATAGAAGTATAGTATATTGATATAGAAAATCATATTTTCATATTCTATTTATGTGTGCGACCTCAGACTAAGCCAAACCGAAGCCTCATTGTTTAGTCATCAGTCCGAACCTCCCCCGTAAAAAAACAAGTAGTTCGGTCTGATCAAAGACACATTACCTAACTCTTAAACCCTTTTAACAGATAGATCACCACAAGAACAACAATCAAACCTAAACGAAACCACATTGTCTGGTTGGGTAAGAAATAAAATGGCATAGGCCAGTCAATTACACTAGACTAAAGTCACATTGCCTAGCTGCACGGATAACAACTTACAGGGGTATGACAATCAGACCTGACCAAAGTCACATTGTTTGACTGCCAAGAAGACAAAACTAAACAATAGTTATGCCTATCCGAAACCACATTGCCTGACTGTAAAGAAGATGAACTCACAAATATTACAACAGTTAGACCTAACCGAAGCCACATTGTCTAATTGCAAAGTAAACAAAATAAAACAAAGCGGTTAGGCCAAACCGAGACCACATTGTCTGACCCATAAGGACCCAGTCAAACACAAGCAAAACCAACTTCCTCCCACCCTCCCCAAATTCATCCCTTTCAGTTTGATTTTTAAGCAGTGAAGTAGATAAACTTCAAACATGCATTTTTTTTACTTAATCTAAATTAAGAATAAATATAATCCATAGGGATGCACATGTACAAAGCAATCAACGTAGAAATATTTATTAATAGGAGATTTGCAGGTTCACACGCAACATAGAAGAGTATACCTGACAGTTCTTTGCCTCCATAACTCCTCCCAAGTCCCGACAGAGTTCTCGCAATTGGTGGGTGGACTTCCCAAATGACGCCCTAACAAGTCTCAAAATTGCAACAGTAACCCTTTTGCAGAGTCTGATCACTCCCTCAAGTCACAGTGCCCCTTCCTCAGATCAAACTGCAGCTCGAAGTTGCGTTCAAATAGAGCACAGATGTGGCAAGAACGTAGCAAAGACTCAGCAGGACACAATGCAAAACTCAACAAAACGCTCTCTGCTCAACAGAAACACAACAATGCACCTCAAGGCAGCGATGCATAATAAAAATGCAGCGTACGTGCCTAGCAACCTAGCAACGCACCGCATGCACAACAAGTCTCGCGAAGCATTGTGCACACCGCAACGCACGACAATGTTCAGCAGCAAGTCCCGCTGTCAAGCACATCGGCTCCCGCCTTTTTGTAAAGTGCGGGAACCCTCTCGACCATGTAACGTAGGAGTAAACAAAATAAAATGCAAGAGACAACTTGGAAACGACACAAAATAACCCCGTGAACCGCCAAGACGGTCGCAGTTGCGTCGTCCTCTCGCCGCTCTAGCTGGATGCGTCAATTGTACATCCCTTAATTCCCTACGACAGGATAAGGTCCTGCGGGGCATAAACTTTCGTTCCTTAAGGGGTTGTCACCACCTTTAGGGGCGTATCCCTACCGAACAACTGACCCACATGCAAAAACGTTTAGATGCAATTGCAGAGGTAGATCAGCTGAGGACGTTTGCTCGTTCGCTGTAGTATAGATACGCTTGGTTAACGCCAAGTGGACCCAAACGTCGTTCGTCCCTTAGAGCGCTGATCTCCCAAGTACGAAGCGGACGCCGATCGACTGGGACGGTCTCAACGAAGGGTGAAACCCTGAAATACAATCCGAGTCCCTTGATAATCCTTTGAAAACAAGATAATAAAATCTATATACCTTATATCAAGATCACGCAAAATCAAATTTTGACTTGACGAGTTGGTTTACCGAAGTTATTCTTCCCAACACATATGATTGAAGAAACCTTTATATCATCATTTCTAAGGCGAAAAATTATTGTAAAAAATCGGGTAAGGTCATCCCAAATTTACACCTATTGAATTTTGCTATAAATAGTTTTTACAAGTAAATTCCACTGCTACCATGCAAATCAACTAGTTACCTGACCATAGCTTGAACTCTCAGGTTGTCCACACCTCCACAATCATATTTAAACTTGCGAATAAATTTTGTTGGTCGCTTTGTCATCTTGGACAATAATTACTCTTTCTGTTCCCTAAGTGATGAATCATCTATCTTCGCCATCAGGTTACTTAACACAAAATCGTACTTAAAAAAGAATGTTCAGTCTTCCATTGTTTTCACGATTAACATGATGATCAATGACTTTATCAGAGACTCAACATTTTTTCTGATTTGGGCTTACTGTTTAACCTAAAAAAATTACCTTCCTCATCTCAATCAACTTACTTTTAGCATGCATTGTCTTGCGTTTGATTACCCCTCAATGCATAAGCATGATAGTGCAATCATCAGGGCTATCCAGATACTATCCATCTGGTTGGTCCTATCTACGATTTTTTTATATATTATATTATATATATTATTACCTTTGTAGAGCCACATAAACATGACTCTATCTTAGGAACACTCAACTTGGCACCTAAATATCATTCAAGGCGCGTCTAGGCGATATAGAGTTGTCGACCCTCGTGGGCCTCTGCTTCAATCTGGTCGAGTCGTGAGGACTCGTCGTCGTCAAAAGTCAAGGTGGTAATGTGTCCACCTCGCATGGCCCGAACCACCCAAGTACCATAGAAGGAAGTCATCCGCGAGGCTAGCCTCCAAACTATAACACGAAACGGTTGTCGCATTCGAAAAAGGTGCCTGGTCGTAGTGACCCTGATCCGAATGACGTCGTAGCGCTCTCCGGATAGGGTAATTGTAACACTCACAATGACCCGAGAAAGGCATTGGAGATTACTCGCACGATGAAAATACAAAGTATATCCATGAAATTCTTTCGGAAGTCGGGCCACATTGGCACGAACATCCGCGCGCGAGTCAGGAAAAAACCCTTGTCAATCTTTGAGCAGTCCAACAAAACCAACCCAACGAGTGAGCGTATCTTCCTGCACAAATAAAAGTCGTTCCGCACGTCGAATCAGCTCCCCATTCATTGCATGAGTGAGATCCCGCCGTCCGTTGGTCATCTGCACACCCGAAATAGTCGCCAATTAAAAGAGACGTTCCCAGTTCTCATATATCTCATCATCTAATGTGATGACGTCAAAATTTTCAGAGCAAAATATACTAAATTTATTCACTCTTACCCGTCTCACATGATGCAGGAGACTGAAAGGACCTTGCTGATCATCCAGCCATAGCACAATATAACGAAATGTTTTTCTAATCTCAAGAGTGTTTTTTATGACTGGATTCGCTTCGTGAACTACGACAAGGTTCATGTCTCCATAATCTCGTGATGGATTAGGAGGCGTAAACTCATATTGCGCAACACATTGTACATGCTCTGTCATAAAAATATAACTCCGTGGAGGATTCCTTACGCTCCCATAAAAAAAACGTGGCTCAGCTCGCTCTGGAAAGACTTCATGCGAGTTGTAAACCAATCGTCTTTTCCGTATTATGCCGGCACATGATAGTGTCGATACTGCTATCCAATCTATTGCTATTTCTCGCGTACTGAACAATCGAATGATCACTGTTTTTGTAGACATATGGACATTAAAGTGATAACCTTGTCAAAATAAATTTATATATATTAATTTTTGTACTCAATTTTTTTTCCTTCCCTGACCGTGATTCTTGTGTTACGGTCCTGCCACAAAGGCAGCGCCTACTTGCACTCCTCTAACACTATTTGAAACATGAACTGGGCTTCTTTTGACACCAGTTCCCCATACGTTGGTGACACCTAAGATGACAAAAAAGAAAAAAAGTGTTGAACTCGGTCTTCCCCCACTTGAAAGTATGAGAAAATGGCTACCCTCTATTGCAAGACATCCTACCCTCTAGAAAGTGGTATGGAATACCCCTCCTTCTCGTCCGAACATATTGTCCAAATCTCAAAAGTTGGGCTGGCTCCACCGCAATACATCAAGATATTCCCCCGTTGAACGGTCCACTCCAGATCAATGACAAGGCTCCTAAAGAATAGTTTCACCTCGATCACCAATCCAACCTCTACCAATCACCACGGCTGCACACAAGGTAATCACCAATACTTGCCCCGATCTCAACCCGCAACTTCCTTGGTCCCAATTTAGGTCCCAAGTGGTTCCATGCTACTGCCGCGCCACTAGATGATTCCCCCCAAAAAAACCTGGTTCGCGGTGCTCATCCAGACACAACAACACTTCCAGCCTCAATGTCGTAGGCTCACACCCTAGCAGCCACACCGCCAAGTACCGTGCCACACAAAAAAAGGACACCGCCGTAGCCTCAATATACCGTCAGCGAGCACCAACCTCGCCGTGCAATCTCGGCAGCACCTCCCCGTAAAAAAATATGTTGCGCCTTACAAAAAATATAATGGTACCTCCCTCCAAAATGTCTATGGCATGACCTTCCCACTCAAAATCAATGGGCCGGCTGTCGGGCAGCGCCTCCCCGTTGTGGGCCTCTTGCCGCATGGTCCAAGCCTGCCGCAGGCTCACAACTACAGTTCCCCTATAAGCCTACAACATAAGCACAAGGGTGGGGCAAGAAGCTCCCAACCTTTAGCTATGACTGCCTCTTTCCTCCTCCGAGTGCTCCTGTAGACCTTCGACACTTCACCTCCCTACACTAGCAGCCAGCCAACCAGCATGTACTCAAGTAGAATGCCTCAACAACATTGCCACAAGTGTTGGGCTGCTGGGTGGCAAGCTGGGTTTTATAGCTAGCCGAGGGTATGTGGGCAACTGCCTTGCCGACAACCAGGCAAAATTTCGTCAGTGCTCCTGGCCCTTGATCTAAATCGATGGCCAGGAGCCCTGTGCCTTGGTTTTCCCTTTTGGGAACCAAGGTCATCAATTTCCAGGAGTACCTGACCATTTTTTCAGGCTAGGTGCTCCTGGAAATGGTTGTATCCAGCCATTTAGGAGCTGCCTGTTCAACTGAACAGATGCAGTCCCGTCAGCCCCTAGAACCTTCTAGGGGCTGCACTTGTTCCACGGGCGCGGCCACATTCGCGGTCGTTACCCTTTTTTTCCCTTCCTTACTTTTCTTACTTTCTTTTTCTTTCCTTTTACCCCTCCTGCCCCCTCGTTTCTCTGTGTAGGGGGCAACTCGTCATTCAAAAAGAACTGCTGCCCCTCACAGAGTTAAACTGGAGTCAAGCTCAACTGGGGCTTCTTTCCCCTGCAGCAGTATGCGCCCGCACCAGGATGGAAACAACGTCCGGTACAGGCGTTGTTCTGCAGCCCGTTCTTTCAAACGAACGGGTGCAGAACTCGGCCTTAAGGGAAAAAACGAGGGGGCACATTGGCTGGGGACTTACCTGCTTGGAGTTGCCCTATAGCCGCCGCCAGGTAAGATTCCCCTCTCTCTCTCTCTCTCTCTCTCTCTCTCTCTCTCTCTCTCTCTCTCTCTCTCTCTCTCTCTCTCTCTCTCTCAACCGTTGACAAAGACGGTGAACTATCATGAAAGCCTTCCGAGACGATTAGAGGTCTGTACCTGTGCAGAGAATCCCTTGTAACTCAAGTACAAGGTCCCAAACTCGCGGCTGGATGTAGCCGCCTTATGGCGGCAGATCCATTCGATTTTGCTTATCCTATCGATGAAAGTAGTAGCCCGTTCGTCAAAACGAATGGGGGCTTTACTAACTTTACTAAAAAAAATAAAAAAAAATAAAAAATAAAGCAAATCTAAAAAAAAATTCTAAAAAAAATAAAAAATAAAAAATATGGCAGCCCGTAAAAACGTGCGCCTACCACAACCCATAGGGAACTGTAAGTCCCCATTAGTCCAGATCGCGCCAATTGGCGCTTCACGTTAGAGTTAGTTTTAGCTTATTATTATTTTTATTTTATTTTATTTTTTTCGTTTTGCCCCGTTGGCATATGCCAACCCGTTGGCATATGCCAACGGTCACGTATTGTGGTTGGCCCACAAACTATTGGGATGCAGACCCGGGTTCGAGTCCTGAGGGACTTTAATTTTTTATTTTTATTTTTTTAATCATTTCTCGATTTATACGTGTCATCTAGCGCAGGGGTCACATCGAATCTGCGCGGCTGATCTCAGCCGCTCGATCTCATCGATCGCACTGCCGAAATCGGCCACGCCTTCGCGATGGCCAGCCCAACGCTGCATGTCGGATTCGATCTCCGCACCTCTGGGGTAAGACTTTGATATGTTAAACTTCTGGGATGACTTCTACTACGAGAGTACTAGGAGCAACTCTTCTATAAGAAGAGCGCAACCCTACTACCTCACCTTCCTGTAGCCTAACAAACACAACCAGATCCAGCCTCTCCTTGCAACTCAACAGACCCTTCCTGCCTGTGGCCTCCTAGGCCCTACCTGCCTGTGGCCTTGCAGGCCCTGCCTGCCTGAGGCTCTACAAATCCTGTCTGCCTGAAGCCTAATAGGCTTTGCTGGCAGGCCATGCCCCGTCGGTTGGCCGCGTGACTCGGCATCGGCCTGTCAACCCTTTGGCTCAATGTCAACCCCCGCGGCCCAGGAATTAAGAAACCCTTCTTCCTATTCCCCCCTGCGCCGCGGCCTTATACCCGGTGCATCCCTCTTTCTAGCCTACTTAGGCCCTGAATCACGTGGCTTAGTAGTCGTACGACATTATTTTAGGTAGAATAGGTATAGTTTTCGTGTTCTCACGTCCGTGCGCTTTTGCGGCTTCGACAAAAAAGTGAAGCATTGCCATTCACATTCGTTACTCCCGGACGCCACACGCGTCCGGACTAAAGTTCGAAAACTTTTAGTCTCTCAGTCATAGATCAGGTTTGAATAAACTTTTGGCAAACATCAGTCCCATCGAGTCCTTCAATCCAACAAAAGAGGCAGACCGTGTCCGACGTTAAAATAACCTTGGCAAATACCCTTGTCAAGGTATTTGCCCCGACACCGCAACTATTGACTCAGAACCAGCGGCATTGCCTAACAGCGGAGGCTCGGCTCAACAACGAGTGGTGACTAGTGATCTATGAACGCAGTCCAAATTTTGACCATAACAGCAACCAACAATCCTTCCCGTAGCAACGCTCAACCCAATGTGTACGATCACCCAACTGCTTCATACCACGAGCGTGACGAAGCATCCCGCCAACGTCAGCAACAACAAAAGGAGTACCAGGTCCACCTTCAACAATTTAGATTCATGCTTGGAAATCAAAATCAAATGAGCCTTCGTCGTTTTGCCTCACACGAGATTCCTGTTCCCGTTGAGCTTACCTCATGACACCTGCGCTATCTACTAATTGATATACTACCTCAACCAAATTCCCACCTGATAAACAATCTTTTGCCACTGTATGCAGTTTGGCGGTCGATTTGCACCTCAATATCGTTGTGAGCCCTACCTGGAGAGATAGTAGAGAGAGAGAAAGTGGGCACAACAGCAGCCCATCATCATCTTCATCAAGTCGTGATCTCCTTCATTGGGCACGACCACCGTCCTCGTCGGGCGTAATCCTCCTCACCAGGCGACGTCGAAGCCAGGCTCAAAGTTAGTAGGAGCCGAGAGCACGAGGGGGAAGGAGACATTCATGTTCTTAGGCTGCGTTGTGTTACGCCCTTAAGGAGCTAAAAGAGTTATGTCGAAAGTGTTGACTGGATGCATAGGAAGCAAAACAGATAGATGTAGTAAAAAGGAGATAGAATAAGGACCATCCTATGGATGAAACTCTCTCTCTCTCTCTCTCTCTCTCTCTCTCTCTCTCTCTCTCTTTTACGCAATAACATTTGCATCTTATAGTTCCTTAAGTCCATACTCACACAGGGATTTCTTTTCAATGTATGTGTCCGTTGCGATGTATCTTCCTATGTTCTTACGGAAGATTCCTTCTCAATTTGCACATTGGCAGGTTGCTCAGTTAATGGATACATGAAACTGTTGAATTACAGACGTGAGTTCGAATCCAAATGCGACCGCTTTATGAAGGATCTGACGACGTGCTGATGCTTTTCAGCCTCGCCCGGACCAGGTAATAGCCTTGTCTGCAGCAAAGTTGGATGTGGGCGAGAAAAAGAGAGTGAAGAGGTGAGCGAAGAAGAAGAGAGTACCTATCCGCAGGTGCATCATCTGTCAAACTACAGTATGGTAAACATCTGTTGTCGTTCACACTTTTTGCTCCTTTTTGTTGCGCGAGATGGTCGGTGCTAGTGAGAAGGATGAATCTTTCTCGAGATCATGGGAAGATGCACGCCTCTTCTCTAACACTTCTTTGTCGAAGTTGTGCTCGGGTTTAGTATGCAAAACGAAAGTGAATCTTCCACTAGAACATGGGAAGATACACCGCCAACTTCAAGACTCCCCCTCATGGGTGCAGCCTCCTCCCCTCATATCAGCAAAATCGCTACCCGGATCCAAAATCTGGGATGGCCAATCAACTCAGAATGGTCAAAACCCTCTATCTAAAATTTTACTTCACAAAAATTCGTAAAGAAACGAGGAGGATACACATTTTCTACCCCCGTAATTCCCATTTTTCGACTTCTTTGCGCACTCGTTTTCCCTCCTAACTCTCACCTTACTAATCGAGCATTAAAACTAACGCCGCCATTACGCTTGCTCGTCCCAAAAACCCTTGGTCGTCATCTTCCCTTAATGAACGGGCAATATCTGCATTTCCTGCTCTCGCCTCTCTCTTTCTCTCCGCCTCGTCTTCTTCTTCCTCGTCGTGGGCTCTGTCTCTGCCCCCGCGTGCGCTGGCTCATTGCACTCCAGTCTGTGATCAGCATGACAACTCGGCCTTTCACAACTCCCAACAACCAGTGCGTTCTAAAAGACAATCAATCTCTCACACGGTACCGTGCTACTACTTAAGCTGTCCGGGGCAGTCGCTCTCCCTCCAAGCGCACCCGGCCAACATCCTTGCCCGAATTCATTCGGGCACTATAAGGACTAAATGGGGCAGCGGGCCATGCTAGTCTTCTCTATATCACTCCAATTTTTAACGGATGTCCTGAAGAACTGAGCCGCGACCCTGAGGTATCATCAAGGAGCTGACCGGCCCCAGGCAGTTCAAAGATGCTTAGTTTTACTCATCAGATTCAATCATCTGCATTCGAACCTGGGTCTGTATTTCTACAGTGCATGGGTGTACCAACTGAGCTAGGCCAGTTGGTGTCTCTGCCAGTTTCGGGATCAGAATTGAGCTGGTCTGAAATAAAGAGGGAATAAAAATTAGAGGCATAATGAGAAAAAATAAAAATAAAAAAATAGAAGCAAAGGAAAAAAATTGTCCGCACCCAGTGAAGTTCAAACTCAGGTCTTCGTTCCAACAATTTGGTAATGTACACTTCCTTGCTGGTCTTGGTACCGACACTCAGTCCCAAGCTCCCCCACCTGACACTGCCTTTCACTTGGATCAAACAGGTCATCAGGGTCTGCACCTTAGCTCGAGAAGCAAGGGCAGAGCCCCGACTCCACCTCATGAAATAGTAAGTAATACAATACTTAAAGTAGTGATATTTCACTTGGGCGGTAAAACTCCCACTCACTTGTCTTTAGTGGAGCTCGAACACAGATCTGTATTTCTACAGCTCGCAGGTTTACCAACTGGGCTAGACTTCATTGCTTCTGGTCGGTTTCTCGGTTGGTACCATTTTAAGAACCAGGTCCATGGAGCCAACCGGTTCCATATTACTTTGGTTACAACATTTTACTCATCTGCGCCTAGAGAAGATCAAACTTAGGTCTACAATTTGATCAGCATAGTGGTATACCAGCTGAGCTAGAGCAGTCGGTCCCCCTACTGGGCCCAAAACCAGCACGGGTACCGGTCCAGTCCCGAAAAACGAGACTTTTTAAATTAACAGGTGAAGCAGAGGAGGAGGTGAGCAGCACAAGAAGATGCACAAAAAGCGAAGAGATGTTTGGTTTGCAGGCTGTGTCCGTTGCCTCTCCTGCAACCTCGAAATACGCCAGATCGTTAGTGCACTCTCGTTTCCCCTCTTACTCTCTCTCTCACGGTTAGCAAATTCGTTTTCACTTCTTCTCTCTGTTTGTCTGTCTGTGTGTTTCTCTCTCTCTCTCTCTCTCTCTCTCTCTCTCTCTCTCTCTCTCTCTCTCTCTCTCTCTCTCTCTCT
>BFEA01000289.1:616009-631896 GCA_003427395.1 Chara braunii
GCCTCTCTCTCTCTCTCTCTCTCTCTCTCTCTCTCTCTCTCTCTCTCTCTCTCTCTCTCTCTCTCTCTCTCTCTCTCTCCCCCCACACCATCACTCGCGCTTAGACAGAAGATGACCCAAACCTGTCATCTTACAAAAATGCAACACATCTCGGTCGCATTCTTCCCAAAACGAAGGCGGGTACTGAAGCATCTCGTTCGTCATTTGTAGAATCGTAATCTGTTTATCCTTCTCCGCCAAAGTTGCACGTATTTGATCGCAGGATGCATAGGATGACGACTCCGAAGTAGAAGCCTCCCTCTCTTTGCCCTTGTCTGAGACTGACATGGATTCGAACTTCGCACTGAGTTTGGAGCGGTACCCCTACGGCCCGGCAGTGAGGCCGGACCAGTTTCAGGCCACCGGCCTGACCCTGGTCCGGTACCAGTTTGTTCCGTACCTGGACCCAGGCCGGTATATCACTTCGGCCTAGGCCCAGGACGGGAGGTTCATTCATTCTGTTCGTTCATTCGTTCATGGCGGGACTGGACCTTCATTCATCTGCTGCTTCATGTGTGTGTCCATCTCCTCTCTCTCTCTCTCCCTCTCTCTCTGACACACGATCTCCGCACGTGCCCTCCGCACGTGCGTCACAAAGTTCGTTATCCTCCGCCTTCCATCCAACCCCCCCGTTCAGCACTTCGTTGCAGAACCTCCACGCCGTTTCTGCCTGGCCACGTGCGACCTGGAGATCTGCTTAAGCAGCCTCTAACCTTTTCATCGCATCGACTCTTTCTTGCATCGCCTCATGCAACGCATGGGAACCGACATCAAATCTTGCTCGCATATCATCCGCCATCCGTCTCCATCGATCTATTTGTCGCCGTATCTGCATGTTGTTAACGACGAGGCCGTCACAACACTGTCTCAAAGTGTCACGCGAGTCACACGCAGCCTCAAAAAAAAAAAAAAAAAAAAAAAAAAAGAAGAAAAAAAAAAAAGCCTTTTCAGCATAGAAGATGCCCATCTTCGGGCATGGAGGTTCTCAAGGGAGATGTAACCGTCCTCCCGGTCCGCAATGTGACGGTGATGCTATCTCCCCTCTCCACCAAAAAACGGTGTAGCCGTTCTACCTCCTTCTCCATGTTTTCCATGTAGTCTATCAAAGCACGTCTTTCGTACACGAAGTCCCTGCGTTGATCGCCGACCGCCATAGCTGGCACTGAACGTGCGCGGAAACGTAACACAACGCTAGGCACCGACCAACGCTGCACCCATGCAACCTCCCAGCTAAGTACTGTAATGCACCACCAACAATGTTTTCGCCCAACAGCCTAATATAGCAATATAAACAGACCTACTATTTCCTGTCAAGCATTCCACCGGACTTCCCATAAACAGAGGACCTCGGTGCACAGTGCGTCTCTCACGGCCTGCCCACGTTCCCAACCGAACATGGACTCAAGTGGACAACTGTCCACACGCCTGTCAACATCCGGATGTGGACAGGTCCCACCCGACGAAGCATCGCTCACTTCGTCGTCCGCTTTGGGTATATCACCCCAATCCTGAAGCACGTTATGGAGGATACAACAGGCGCGGAACTCCAACCTCTCCCTCCTAATGTCAACAATATGTGGCCGGTGGAACATTTGGAAGCGCATCTTGAACACCTTGAAGAATCGCTCCATGCAAGACCTGACTATTTTATGAAGGCTGTCGAACTGCTGCATCGCCCGCGTGAGTCGTGGTTGACGGCCGTATGGAATGACAAGCCAAGGAAGATTCGGATACTCGCCATCGCCGAGCAAGTACCCGCCGGGCACACCGGGGATGGAAGGCCGTTCGACCACAAATGGATCATCTGGATCGTCTACGAACAGAGACCCCTTCAGGGCTCGCCTGTACAATGACGTGTTTTTCAAAGCACGTGCATCCCCAACAGTCCCCGGAAAGCCATAGCAGAAATCAAGGATCTTGAGCTCCGAATCGATCACCAGTTGCCCAACGTTCGAGAACCGGTTATTCGATCCGGAGCAATAGTCGTCGCCACCCTTTGATCGGGGTTTATCCACATACACATGGGTGCAGTCAATACAGCCCCAGCAATTTGGAAAACCCAACCCCTCAAACTTCTGCATTTGGTGATGACGGTCTTCGAACCCCCCAAAGCTAACAACATTCGGATACGATGCATGAATGGCATCCGCCACTTCTCTGACGGCTCACAACCCGCTCGTTTTGCCCATCCCATATGCTGAGCAACTGTGCCAGTGAGAGTCACCGTGGGCACATCTATGGATATTGTACGTGAGTTTCTTTGTTGGAGGCAACAATAACCTGAATCTTGTCACCTCCTTCTCGAGAAGTGGAACGACCTTTCGCAACAGTTTATTGAATGTTGACCGACGTATGTGCAGCAGCCCTATGTAATGATCGTTCTCGGCGTCATCGGCGATCTCAAGATTGTTCCATAATCCACCTGAACACCGCATGACCCCCCACCTAGGCGAACGCCTTGGAAAAGATTGCAGATTTCAACAATAGCTGGCAACAGTCAAAGTAGACTGCGCCATCCACTCCTGTGCTCGTCATCGTCTTCTCGTCCACCTAACAGGGTGTGATCAACCTCAGGCCCCAACAGCAGAGGTCTCATTGTCCGGGAACCCAGCAGCACATCCAAGCTTTGAAACGCATCCTCGGCCATCCTACCGGCGATGGCCGTCACTGCAACAGCAAGCTCTTCTCGCTGTCTCTTTCTAAGGTGCTGCACTGTGAGATGGCAGTACGCTCCCCCCCCCCCCCCCCCCCTCACCCCAAATAGCAATTAAACCACCCTCCGCAACCCCCAATAGCCGGCCTCACAGCCTTCCTCGTTAATGGACAAACATAGCGAGCCGTGCGTTGTGGGGAGAGGCAAAATTAAAGTATAGAGTTGCACGAGTCCCACCTCGTGACGGTACCTAGCCGTGGACATGCGTGACCGGGCCCCCGCTCCCGTGCGCAACGCATGATACGAACAGCTGATTGAAGGCGCTTGGCAACCACCATACATCCCCTCCGCAATCGTATTAACACCACAACGAACACCAGCCGGCCTTGCCACAAATGGAAAGGGGTGTGAGGTACCGGCTATACTGTTTCCACTCTACGGGAGGCCTTATGGTTTCAACAACAGAGAAGACCATGCACATGGTGACACGGTACGGCCAGATGCATCCGAAGAGGCTGGGGGGCCGGTCGCATTCAGATGTACCTCGAAGGCATTGCCCAACTTGGAGGGTTGCTCTGTCGAACGGGGACACCCGTGAAGTGTATGCACTTGATGTACTGTCATGATGTGGATGTCAGACTGATCTTTGTATTTTTCGTTGCCGTTGTTTTCTTTGCATTTCTGAAAAAAAAAAAAAGGATTCTTAAAAAAAAAAGAAAAAAAAAGAAAAGGATTCTTTATATTTTTTTCAAAGAAACGACCGCCACACACCATTTTACGCGATGCTAGTGGGACGAGGCCCCAGGAGCAGCAAATTTAGACAAGTTTTCGGCCAAAAAACTCGGTCTCAATTTCGTTCAAAAAATAAAAAATGTTCATTTTGACGGACTGGTGGTTCTCCCTCCCATAAACTCCACTGCCCCCTCCCCCCCCTCTCCTTTCCCCTCCGTCATTTCTCGTAATCTAAATTCCTTTGACTCCCGCCTTTCCTTCGCCCCTCTTCTCCTCCATCATTATCGTCAAATCTGAGTTGCCTTGGATACCATCTTTCTTCACTCGTGCATCTGTACTGCTTTCTCATTTCTGCCCCTTTTAGCTGATTCCCGCAGTATTCAACCCCTGCATCTCTCGTAATCTAAATTCCTTTGGCTCCCGCCTTTCCTTCGCCCCTCGTCTCCTGCATCATTTTCATCAAATCTGAGTTGCCTTGGATACCATCTTTCTTCACTCGTGCATCTGTACTGCTTTCTCATTTCTGCCCCTTTTAGCTGATTCCTGCAGTATTCAAGCCCTGCATCGCCGTATGACTGGTAGGGCTTGGTATTCCATCTCCTTCTTTCTTCGGTCTGGTTTCATCAAGCCCATAGCATGTGGACCCCAGGGATATCCCTGTAATGCTAAATTTCCACATCATGATAGTCGTCCTACTATTTACCTTGTCAGTGGTGTCAGTGATGTTTTTATAGCCTCTTCGTATCCCATCACACCCAATTTTCCCCCATAATGCCGTCTTGTGCTCTCTTCATATCCTGTTTCGTACTGCACAGTCTACTACATTGTCCTCCCTTGAGCCCCCCCCCCCCTCTTTATCCTACTACTGCTGGTTTCTAGTCTACTGTGCCTACGCCCTCCGGGAATGTACGTCCACTTGCACGAGGGCCACACACGGACCCCATACTTGGCCGATGGTAGTCTGCTGGACAGGGGTGTCCGGTGGGCTCCTCCTCATGTCTTTGTTGAATTCTGCTTGAAGAGCTGCCCTCAAGCCCTCCTGTAGGTATGCCATGACTTTCGGGGGTGCAGATGTTCGCTGCTCCCTTACTACTTCATTCCGGCAACACCAAATCGCCCATCAGGCTGCAGCTCTTATGGTCTCTCCTACCCGGATTTGATTCCCCAGCAGCCCCTGCGTGGTCGCTCCTATCAGGGAGCCCAACGGAACCCAACTATCATGCTCCTCTGGCCACGGTAGATTTTGTTGCCGGACCAGCTGGTGCCACTGCTCCCAAAAGGCTGCTACAGAGGGGCACTGGAGGAACAACTGGGGCCTTGACAATGTCTCCTGCAACTGGGGCACACACTATCCTTGTAGCGGCTCTTATCGGCCAACCGCTGCAGCATCGGAACTGCCAGGTGTACAACCAGCCATAGCAGGACCTGTTGCTATTGTTGTCGCCTTTTCTGCTATGTTGTGTGCCTGTGTGATGCTGTTGGAGTTTGAACCGGGGAGCTGGTGTTGACTTACCTGTGCCCTTGTTGGTATAACCTATTGTAAGCATTGACTGTGCTTGTGGAGCCTGGAACCTGAGACCTGCTCTTTTGTGTACATGAAGTCCGTCCGTGCAGTAAGTGTGCTTCCAGCAAGTATCTAGAGGCTTCCAAGGGCAACGGGGGAAGTGCCCCCCGGAAAACAAAACTGCAGTATTCGTTTTCGGAATGCTTAGTCTGCGTGGTGCTGGTTTGTGGAAACAAGCAGTGCGCTGTGTGGTGAAGAAGACAGCCATAGCTGGAGTAGTAGGGCCATCGAGTTGCCGTCTGATAGCTGTTGTTTTCTGTTCCTTTTAGAGTGGGATCGCGCTGTTGTATCGGGTGTTTGTAGGAGAGAGCTTTTGCTTGGTGGGTGAGTAAGCCATCGAGTGGGAACATCACTTCGATGTTCGAGATCCTTTGTAGAAGAGAGGAGGAGACATGCTGGTGGTAGTAGAGATTGTAGCACCTGAAGACTGCATTGAACTCTGACCTGCATCTTTTGTAGCAGTGAGTGACAGCATTTGCATTGTGGGGAGATTCACTGCAATTTCAAACTGAACTCGATCATGGTGAAATGGAGCCAGGCCTGTTATCTCGAATTTGCAAGTCTGTGAGCATATTTGTTGGGTTGATCCACCATAGCTGCACCATCTATAACTTGTGCTGTGTGTATGTGGTGTCTGACGGCTGTAACTCTGAAATTCCGTTGAACTGTGTGGCGATTCTCGAAGAGGACGGACAACTTGATTTTCATGCGTTTAGTGTGACCACCATATCTGCACGCTCACATGCAAAGGGCGACGACCGTGAGATATCATCTTGAACTGACCGGCCCCGGATAATTCTGAGAAGGATATAACTTTGAAGACACAGTTTTAATTAATGAAAGATTAAATATACACGTCAATACATATAGAAAAATATGAGATAGAAGTGAATATGACAAGCTTAATGATTCTATTCCATTCAACGGGTTCCATCTGGATTCAAACTTGGGTCTGTATGTCAACAGTTCATGGGTTTACCAACTGGGCTAGGGCTGCCGGTACATGGAATGAATGATGCACGAGTGAGGGTCTCCTTGCATTAATTTAAAAATAAAAATGATAATTGATAAAAATCATGTGTGTGTGTGTGTGTGTGTGTGTGTGTGTGTGTGTGTGTGTGTGTGTGTGTGTGTGTTGTCATGTTTGCTATATACATCTCCTCAAAAAGAAGTATGACTGTGCCAGATTGTTTTGTCGAACTTCCACCGACTGATCAGGAGGTCGAACCGCGACAGTCTGTGCAGGATGCATTTGACTGATGGATAAAGACTCACTCAAGTCCACTGCAGCATTCCCAACATCTGTCAGGGTGCACGTACTTCATCGCATGCATAATCAGTTGTTTGACGATAACCGCCGTCATTTTTAATTTATCATGGCGGCGACAACTGCAACTGCATTTGGCAAATGGACTGCGGCTAAGGATGGGTGCCGTGACGATCTGAGGGCAGTCTATGGCAGGTCGAAGCTCAGAGAGATCGCTGCCACCATTGACCCTCAGCGAGAGTCCGCGATTCGTATCCAGGCATTTTATAGGGGGTACTTGGTTCGACGTCAAATCGAGCATGCCAACAACGCCTGCACTCTTCTGCAGGTGACTACAATTATGGAGACCTAGTTCAACAATTCCCCATCCTCCAGCTCAATTTTGTTTGTTTCCTTGTGTAACTTAGTTTGTTGAAGAGTTAGCGACAAGGTTGACAATGCACCCTCATAATGAGTGTGTACAACCTATATTTCCAGCCCGATACCATCATCATGAGCGTGCGTTATCTGCCCACAGAAGGTGGCAAGATATGCTTGTTTTTTTTTTTTTTTTTTTTTTTTTTTTTTTTTTTTTTTTTTTAAAACGGAACCTTACGGTTCCGGCTCCTTATCCGTTCTGGGGAGCGTCAGTCCGGTTCCTATTCCACCGGCAAGTCTGAAAAGATTACAATGTATACACACTCACGCTCCTCCCCCTTGTGGCGTGGAGGCCCGAAGGACGACATCGATTACTCCCCTGGGGAAGCATGTACCACCCTTCACCCCTGCCTAAGTTAGCCTGTTTTACTGGGAACCTGGATTTGTCGCGTGATTGTTGCTAAAACCCTAAACCCTGGCTTGGTACGTCTGTGCCTTTGACTTAACTTCGGGGTTCGTAACAGTAACGTACCTTGATGAGGTTGGAGGATATAGTCTGAGATCTAGATGTCTCTTGAGGGGGGCTGTTTGGCTTAAGTTGAGGGTGAACTTGGTGGGGGGGGGTGTTGTGTTTTGGGGCAATGGCTGGTTTGAGGAATGTGAGTTTATCGTGGTGTACTGAGTATTGTAAGGAGGGAGTGGGGAGGGAGGGGTGGGGGGGTGCAGCGGGTAGATTGTCGTGGGGTGGGTTAATGTGGGGCCAGACGGTTGACGGTGTGGGGTGCGTGATGGGGGGAGGGGGGAGGGCTGGTGGGGGGTGTGGGGTCTTAGATGGTTCGGTGGTGGGTAAATGGTGATAGGGTGGATTGGGGCTGATGTGTGTGGGGGGTGTGGGGGTTGTGTGGGAGCTTTATATCTGTGTGATGGTTAGCCAATTCTTGAGAATTAGTCTTTCATTGTTAATTGTGCCACGTAGCCCATTGCCCAGTTTGGAGAAGGAGAATTTCTGGGTTATTAGTTTTTTTTTGTCTGGGTCAGTAGGGAGATTCTTGAGTTGCTTTTTCCATAGGGCGTGAACTTCGGTGTCTATTAGTTGTTGGATAATGATGAGTGGGTTTTCGGGGGTGGTGAATCGGTCATCGAAGGTTTTGTCGCATCTGTTTTTCCATATGGCCCATAGGGTGCTTTTCTTCATTTGGGATGCGAGGAAGGCTTCGAATCCTTTGAGCGAGGGTGATTAGTTGAGATCGAGGAATAGTGTGGCGGGTTTAATTAGTAGGGGAGAGTCTGAGATTTTAAACCACGATGATTCTAGGGCTTGCCAGAGGGATCTTGCCTTTGGGCAATCCATGAAACAGTGATTTAGGGATTCAGGGATATTGAGCTTGCATACCTTGCACCAGGAATCCTGTTCTGATCTATTTCCTTGATTGCGTCTGATGGCCAACCATTTGTTTACTGGGACTGCTCTAAAGGCTACTAGCCATTTCAAGCTGGCTAGCTTAGTCGGTCTTGTGGTGGATAGTACTGTAGCCCAGGGCAGGTTGAAGTGAGTGTTGGCTAATTGTGGCTCCTCCTTTGTCCATCTGTTGCGTATGGTGTTGGATATTGAGATGGGTTTGGTGAAAAGATGATAACCTAGTTTGGGTGTGTAGTCGGTTAGTTTGCAGGAGGTGGAGATGAGGGTGGAACCGGAAGGGGAGCTCCATATCCATTCTGTGGGATCAATCTCTAAGTCGCAGACGTTAATATGGGGTTTAAAGACTTTTTTTCTATCTCCTTCTAAGATTTTGATTCTTTGCAGGTTGTTGCTTTTGAAAGCTCCTTTTGCTCTGCTCTTTGTATCGGGTTTCCTGGTTCTTCTAGGGTGTGTATGTCACAACATATCCAATTCTTGTTGTGGGGTTCGTAGTTGCCATTCTTGTTTTGATTTTAGTAGGGCTCGCCAATGTAGGGGGATGCAGTCTATGATGTCAGTTAAGTTAGTTTGTAAGTGATGTATTCCCTGAAGTTGTTCTCGTAGGTCTCTTTCTGTTTTCCAGGTTTTGTTTGGTTCGTCCCAAATGTGCTTGATTTGCCATATTCCCTTTTCTAGCCAATGCCCCTATTTAGATTGTGATTTTAAGAGTGTTAGGCTTTCCTTTTTGTCGTTATTAATCAGTGGGTTGCCGAAGAGGGGTTGCCTAAGGACGTCTTTTTTCTTTGGTGCTGCTCTGATCTCTGGGAAGATGGTTCTCCGGGTATGTAGAATTTGCTCCCAGAGAGATCTAGTCTGGGGGGTGACGTTAGTGTTCTGCTGGCGTGTTTGATCGGACCGTCTTTGTTTCCGTTTCGGAAGTGGCCAGAACTTGTTGAAAATCCAGAAGAGGCCTGTCATGTTGGTTGGAGAAGTGAAGGAGCGAGTTCTCTGATGTGGTTTAGGGTCAATGGGGTCTAGTGTAGATTGTCCTGTAGGGCTAGTCTTATGACCCATTTGATTTGTAAAGCCTGTATTTGACAGGTTGGATCTATAAGACCTAAGCCCCCCGTTGCTTTTTGGGCTGGTGACTATCTGTCAGGCAACCTTGTGAATAAAGTGTTCCTTGTCCAGACTGCCTGCCCATAGGAATGATGCAACTTTTTTCCTCAACTGACTTTGGAAGTCTGGGGCTGGGAACCATATGGAGGTAGAATACCACATCATTGCTAGGATGAAATTATTGAGTGCCAGCACCCTGCCTAATAGGGAAGTGTGTGTGGCTTTCCAGGTGTGCATCCTATTAACCATTGAAGACAAAAGTGATGCTGCTGAAAATTGGTGGCATCCTTTGAGGTTGAGGTTAATGCCCACGAATCGGATTGGTGAATCTGAATCTGTCCACTGAAGACCTGAAGGGGTTAGTTTTGTAGGAGGGGGGGTGTCTCCAGTCCACCAGCCTATTGTCTTGGTCCAGTTGACCTTCATTTCTGAGGCTAGTTGGAATGCTTGCATTGCTCTTATCAATGTTTGAAAGGAGGAGTTTATTGCTCTAATTAATATTGTAAGGTCGTCTGTGAATAGGAGGGTGGTGGGGATGTGGAGGTGTTGGCCTCTTTCGCCTGTAATATTTCCTATTCTCTCGATTGATCTATCCTTTCTCAGGAAGGCGATGATGACCTCCATAACGAAAAGGAAGATTGGTGCTGCTAGTGGGTCCCCTTGTCTTACAGACCTTGTCATTGGGTAGGGGTAAAAGAGGAAGAAGTTGACTTGAACTATCCCTTGTGCGTCGTTGTAGAATATTCTCACCCATTTCCGGAAGATAGGGCTTACTCCCATTCTTTCCATGTTGGCCTGGAGAAAGTCCCAATTTACTTGATCGTATGCTTTCTCAAAGTCGAAGACGAGAATGGCTGCTGCGATCCGTTTTTGGTTGATTATTCTCGTGGATTCACAGAGAGACCTTACATTGTCCAGGATGAGTCTTCCTGGTATGAACCCTGTCCGATCAAGGTGGAAGCATCCTCCTGTGATCTTGTTTATTCTGGTGCCTAGGAGTTTGGCTAGGATTTTGTAGGCTACATTTAATAATGAGATGGGTCTGTAGTTTCTTATGTTCTCTTTGTTACCCTTTTTGTGCAGGAGTTTCACCACTCCTGTACTCAGTTCTGGGCCTAGAGTTTCTTCCTCTCATGCTCTGGTGAGAAAGCTGAGGAGGAGTGGACCTAGCGTGTGCCATCCAACCATCCAAAATTCCTTAGAGAAGCCGTCTCTCCCTGGGGCTTTGTTGGGTTTGAGGTCGTTAAGGGCTTTGTGTAATTCTTTTAATGTTATGGGTTCTTCTAACATTTTGGTCGTTTCTGGAGATATGGATTGGTCTAGGTGGGCCAAGAACTTCTCCCTTGCTTTGTTTGTTGAGTTGTTGCCTCCTTTGGGTGTCTTGGAGGTATAGAGGTCTTTGTAGAAGGTGGTAGCTATGGTAACTAGTTTTGTTATTTATGTGGTTGCGTTACCATTTTCGTCCTGTAAGCATTCCATTTTGGAATGGAGTTTACTTTGATCTTTTGGAAGAAGAATTTGGTCATTCTTTCGTTCAGTTCCCAGTCTTTCAGCCTGACTCTTAATTGGAGGTCGTTGAGTTTTAGTTTAGTCTATTCGGTCAACTCTTGTTTAGAATTTGAGAGTAGTTCTGCATAGAATTCCGAGTTAGGGTGTCTCTGTAGGTTTAGTTCTGCTATGTCTATTGCGTTCCTTAGGGACTCCTCTATTTCTTTTCTGTGAGAGGCTAGTCTTCTGGATATTTGTGTTGTTTTTGCGCTGATGTTTTTGATGATTTGGGGGAATGTGATGTGTATATCGTCGTAGGGTTGTAGTTGTGTTTATGAGGTTAATAGTGTTTGTAGTTCAGCTTGGAAGGTTTGGCTGGTGAGGAGGGCGTTATTAAAGCGGTAGAAGCTTTTCTCTAAGTAACCCTCTTTGTTGAGTTTGATGGCTAAGGATATGGCCTTGTGATCTAGTCCCTTATGGTATGGGTTGTTGTGTATGGTACAGTCTTGAACGGCCCATGATAGGGAGTCTGATGCAAGGAAGAAATCTATTTTGGAGAAGGATGTCCGCCCTTGTGAGATTTTCCTGATGCATGGATATTTCTTAGTTTCAGGATATAGGAGGCGATAGGGGTCCAGTAGGTTTTTCCTGGTCATAAAGTCATTGAGATCTGTGCTGTTCGATTGGGGTGTGGGATCTTGAGAGAGAGAGATCTTGTCAAGATTTGGATTCTGAACTAAGTTTCAGTCTCCCATGATGATGGTGGGTGTGAGTGAGGGTATGTGTTGTTCGATCGTGACTAGGAAGGAGGTTTTGTCTTGTGGAGCGTTTGGGCCGTAGATTCCTGTGACAGACATTTCTTCTTCTTTGAATTTGATGTCCAGCTTAATCCACCTGCCTGAGATGTTATCTTGGAAGACTTTTTGGATTTTTATTGCTTCACTGGCTGTCGATTTCTGATGGAGAAGGATGACTATCCCCGCTGAGCCGTTGTTTGTAGCTTTGGCCTAGAAGGCCTCCTTGATATAGGTTAGTTTCCCGGTGATGGCTAGTTGTAGTTTATTGTGTTCACTGCAATTGGTAAGGTGTGTTTCTTGGAGTCATGTTACGTCGGGGGGATTTGAGCCAAACCAACCTATGGTTTCAGTGAGGTTCCTCCATTTGATTGGGTTGTCTAAAATGGAGGCCAGACCGTTGATGTTCCATGATACACAAGTTATTTCCGGTTGTTTTCTGATTTCTTTGAGGATATCAGTTTTGGTTGTGGGTCTGAATCTTTAGCGTTATTATTTGTCCCACTATCAGGTTGGTCGTTTGGGTGTTCTTCCATGACTGCGTGGGTCAGCTAAACCTGATGTGGGACTAGAGTTAGACTCAGGTGGAGGGGTGGGCGGTCTTCTTTCCAATCTCCTCCTCTTTCCTCTTCGCCTCCTTCTTCTCCTTGTCCTTCTTCAACTTCTCCAGGGTTCCCTCCTCATCTTTGCCCAACCATTCCTCGCTCATGAAGGTCGCGGTGCTGAAGGCGATTTTGTCGACTTCGTCCTTCTGTCCCAATAGTGAGTAGGGAATCTCGAAAGTCATCTCCCAAGATTTCCATGCCAGACCCTCTCTCAGTTGGGCTTGCTGGTCATAAAGGACCAGGACTGGCCTCAGATCGCTGTAGTGTCTTTCCCCGCTGTCGTCTTCCCATAACACGTCCAGACTGTCGTGCTCTGTCACTTTCATGGCCAGGGGGCGATCATGTGAGATGTTTGTCCTTGCAAAGTTGGAACGTTTGTGTGAGTCTTGTGCTGCAATGATGCCCAGCGAGGACCGGACTGCGATCTGCCATTCCTTTTTGTCTATGTTATAGCGGAAGGGCAAGAAGGGGATCGTGGGGGAGAGTGTGTGTGCGTCGAGTGTAACAGCAACTGTCAGATCTTGTGGAATTTGATCTGCAATTCTGTTGAGGGAATGAGTTTCTGCTCCTAGCTCCAGATTTTGCTCCTGCAAGTAGCTTGTTTGCCTCTCAAGAATGGCAATCTGCCTTTTTTTTTCCTTCTTGGGATTGTTCTTTTGCCTTAACAGATTGTTTGCAAGAGAGATCATTATCATTTCCTTTGTTGCGTGCTCTTCGTTGTTGCTGGTCTTTGGGGCTGCTTCCTCACTTGAGTCTAGTGTGGCCATGTCGTCTCGCAGGTATCAGCTGGGCCACTGGTATGGTTGCTCACAAGGTTGTGGGACTGAGTGGGAGGTTCCTATGATGGTGTTTGTGTCCATTGCGTCTTTGTGCTGATCTGAATATTGTTGAGCCAAGAATTCAGAGAAGGTATTCTCTGTTGGCAGCGCCTTGTAGCGATTAGGTGAAGTTGGAAATCCGCCTGTAGTGAATGAGTTAGACTCTTTCTTCAAGATGCTGATGTGTCTGGCATGTGCCAGCCTGATTTCCAAGTGCAAATCTCTGCGTGACTTCATCATCCAGCCATTCCAGGGTGCTGTTTTGGTCCTCTTCGGGTCCTGTGGACTAGCCTGTTGTGGTTGTTTTCGCTGGTGGTGCTATGTCCAGGTGCATTTCGCATTCCCTGGTCTCAATTGAAGTGTTGCTATCCCTGCTTTTCTTGCTGTCTGGGGATTTGCCTGCTTCTTTGGGATCGTCCTCTTCGTTCCTGTTCTTCCTTTTTGTTGGACCTGAGTCGCTCTTCTTGTCCCGGACTGTGTTCTTTGGTTCCAAATCACTTCTGGTCTGCAAGATTTCAAGGTAGGATTTTTCTGCCTCTCGTCCGATGTTGTGTACATCGTTGATGATCTGATTCTTGTGCATTGTCTGTTCCGGGTGGTCAGCAATGCCCAACGCGACATTTTTGTATCTGTATGTGGATCTGTCATTCCTTTTGCCTCCTCCTTTTTGCCATCTGCTTCCATGTGGGGGAAAGACGTCTGGTTTGCATGCTGGTTCTGGGTTTGCTAGTGTCCATATCCACGTTGGGCTGTCCTTGAGATCGTCGAAGACCCAGCCCGCGTAGGCTGTGTCGTTGATAATCCAGATGCCTTTCATCACATCTGCTTCGACCAGTACTGAGGGATGAAGCCTTTTGCCTTTCCCTTTCCTCGTGTCCAGGGGGCAGAGAGGGTCATTTCCCATGTGGCCCTTGATCCTGCACCTGAAGCACATGGGGTAAGCCTTTGTGGAGATGTAGATTGTTGTTTCTTTTTGGTTTGAACCACTTATCAGGCAGTTCGGGTGGACTGTTGCCTTTGAGTTCTATGCATGCTATTCTTGAGTTGGTGCTGGGGGCTAGGAAGCCTAGAGCTGAGGAGACCCATTCGACCAGCGGGTACTTGGGGTAGGTATCTTTCAGTCTGTCCTCTACCATATGGTGGACTTCGTCTGTAAGATTGTCAAACTGGATCCAAAAGTGTTTGTACATCAATGTCTGTCGATGTCTTGAGGTACCCTGTGTTTCAGCCCTGTTGGGTCTTCATTTTGAGATGGAGACCACAGATCCTTCGCAGTAGAGGGCCTGTACTGAGAAGAGGTAGGTTGCGTATTCTGGTTCTGCGCATAAGACTGTGCCAACGTTTTTTCCTCTCTGTTGTAAGACGATCTTTGGCATTGTGTCCCGCAGGTTTTCCATGCTCTGGAGAGCGTCGCGGACCCTTTTCCTTTTCGTTGTGGGCGGCAACTATTTCAATTTTGCAGGAAAGGAACAAACTACTGCGTGTTTTTCGAAGAATTCGTCTAACACGGGTAGGTGTTCCTTTGGGTATACCTTGACCTCGACCTCTGCTTCTTCATCTTTGCTGATTTTGATCAGTTCTTTGGTGATTACTGGTTTGACGCGTGTTTCTTTGATCATGAGGTTGAGAACCTCTTGACTTGGGTCTTGATCGTTTGCGTTGCGGGCTCAGAGGTTGCTCCTGAAGCTGTAGTTGGAGTTGTGATTGAGGTTGAGGCAGTGTGTCTGGCCGCAACTTTGGATGAGGTTGGTGCCGATGATGTGGGGTGTTTTGTCGTCATGGTTAAAGGAGCGATGGACCACAGTTGGCTCTTGGTTACTGAGGGAGGGAGTGAAGATGAATGGATTTGAGTGGTTTCCCCTCCTTGTTCGGGGGGTGAGAGTCCTGAATTGTTCAGGTGGTAGAAATGGAAAAATTTGGCAGAGCTTCGCCTCCCCACTTTGGGGATCGTGAGCTCAAATCAGGCGTGTCGAGTGGAATCGAGAGTGTGGGGTCCGTTCCAGCGTGGAGGAAGCCGCTGGCAAGTGACTTGGAGAAGTCGCTTGGATTTAGCTAGATTGGAAAGCCTTTTCATTCCCTCCTGGGGGACGTGAGTACAACTCTGTAGTAATATGTCCAACGGGCAAATTTGGTAGCGCTTCACCTCCCCACTTGGGGAGCGTAATGGCAGGATCAAAGTGAACTTGAGGTCTGTTTGGGGAGAATGCAGTTGGGATATTTGACAAAGTTTCTCCTCCCCACCTGGGGAGCGAGAGATCCGTTTGGGAGAGTGAACGCTGCAAAAAAGACAAGAGTTTTAACTCCCCGCTTGGGAAGCGTGAGGGCAAGATTTATGCGAGGGGCGAGAGCCGCAATAAGTGGGAAGGAAGGTGGCCAAGATTGGGTGGTAACGAAATGGAATAGGAAGGTTAGAGTTCGCGAGTAATAATTATTCAAATAATGATAATAATAAATGATTAAAATAATTGTTTAATCAAATATATAAATGTTAGGATAACATGGATAATTAAATGTTGAGATAAATAATGATTAAGAAGGAGGAATCGGTGGTAGTGTTTTGTGATGTTCTTTGATGAGGGGAGGCTAGTTATGTGTTGTTGGTGTGAGGGATTGGATGGTGGAGGAAGGGTTGTGGTGAGTGTGAATTTGTTTGTGGGGCGGGGGGGGGGGGGGGGGCGAGTGGTTGATCGTTTCTTGTTGAGTCTGTGATGTGTGTACGGTGAGTGCAGTGTGCAAGGGCATGAGGGGGAGGGTGTGGATGAGGTTCGGTGGTGAGGTGGATGGGGGGGGAGGGGGGGGAGATCAAGTGGGGTGGGTCTTTATGTGATGATATTGTAGAAGGATGCAGAATGGGAGAGGGGATTCACGGGTTGTAGGGGAGTCAGGATGTATGGTGTGTGGGGTGGAGGGAATAGGGAGCTGATGATGGGGCGTGTTAGTTAGTGTGGGGAGTGGTGATGTGGACGATCGGGGTATGGAGTCAAGGCGGGGGGTGGATGGTGCTTCGGGTAGCGATCTGTTCGATGTGGTATGCAGGGGGTAAGGAGTCGGG
>BFEA01000289.1:649786-673423 GCA_003427395.1 Chara braunii
GTTCCTATTCCACCGGCAAGTCAAAAGAATTTACAACAAATACTCACTCACGCTCCTCCCCTTTATGGTGTGTAGGCCCAAAGGAAGGACGGCATTGATTACTTCCCCTGGGAAGGATGTACCATCTTTCACCCCTGCCGTGGGAAGGATGTACCATCCTTCACCCCTGCCTAAGTTGACCGTCTGGCCACATTAAACACCCGGTTTATTGATATCCCAAGCTCACGATGTTATGTGCCCTTGACAAAACTGGCATTGTCGAATGCCAGTGCCCATTACCATTGCCATCATAAGATCGTCCGTCAGAAAAGCATGTTAGCCTCGCCACATACATCGGGAAAGAAGAACGCTACTGCGTCCTGAATCCAGTGCTAAATTTGAGCAGATTCAACCCGATTCCATGCCCATGTTTCAAAAGACTGATACTCCCGTGCTATGCCCCTTGTCATCAGTCGATTACCTGCACACATTGCAGCTCATCAGAAGAGCCTGTTAGTGTAAACTCACAGTGAATCACTATAGTCACCATGGTCTAGCCCTGACTCTGGTACTCAATCAACATAGATGCAGCAGACCTCCATGCCCGGATTTTTCAAGGCTACCGCTATCCACTATTTTAGTTGTTGTTGTTGTGTTTTTTTTTTTTTTTTTTTTTTTTTTTTTTTTAATTTAAATGACAGAGCCTCTCAGCTCTGGTTCCTACCATTCTGGGGAGCAACAGTCCGGTTCCTATTCCCCCGGCAAGTCAAAATGGAATACATGAGCGATTCACGCATGGACTACATTCTTAAAAATAATAATAATAATAAAAAAAAAGTACCCTCTTGTTGAGTGGCCATAACAAAAAATCCGTGCAGATGTAGCAGTCAGATCTTATTTGTACCCTACTGTGGAGACAACGTAAGTGCAACTGTCCTGCACTGGTACGATCCTGGCCTATTTCGAAGTGCAAATTCAGAAGAAAGTACAATGTTGTCCAATTGCAAATGAAGTGAATGAACTTGAGAGGAGAGCGAGGTAAAGAAGAAGAGGAAGGAGAAATAAAAGGAAGAAGAAGATGTACACCAACAAAAGACCAATGATAATTCCCCCTTCTCGCCATCCAACTCCTCCTTATCTCCTCTTCTCTCGTTCAAACAATAAACAATAATTATAATAATGAGAATGATGAATGGCTGAATCAGAATCAATGTCCGAATCCCTCTTCTACTGCCAGCACAACAAGAGGTGCCAGGCCCAGGGTATGGCGGAGTACTAAGGGCCTTGCCCTGACGCACAAAAGACAACGCAAAGCAGCTATGGCCTCTTTCTCTGAGGCCGCCATGCCTGACTCGGCTTCGATGCTTCGTGCTGCAGCATTACCCCAACTGGGGCCTTCCAGATGCAGCGCCTACCAAGGTGATAAAGATGGCATCCACCATAGCCAGGTAAGTATCCCTGGTGCTCCCCTCTCCCAGTTCCCTTCTTCCTCCTCCCACCAGGCGCTGTCCACCATAGCCAAGGTGGAAGCCCTGGCACTCCTACGCTGGTCCTCAACTCAGCGCTCCTCCGCTGGTCGCTTCAGCAGCGCAACGCCCAAACTTGCATGCAGCAAATGAGGAACACTTCACTCCTGGAGATATAGCGGCCAACCTGCCTCTTGGGCGGTGACTGCCAGGCCGCGCAGCCTCCAAGCAACCGGTATCTCCTCCCTTTTGGAGGGAAACATCATTGCAGGCTCTGATATCGTCCGCACAGGCCCTAGACTCAGACTACTTGGACTGGTACCCTCTTAGACCTAACCTACAGCTACCGGGACTCTAAAAATGCTAACTTTTTGTCTTCTTCTGCTCGGCCTATGGCTACTCAAAGTACCTACGGGCCTAGACTACCGCTACTTGAGTGTGTGTGCCCTAAGCTACGGCTTCGGCCACTTCTGAGTGTTTTTTTCCTGCTGCAACCCCAAAGTCATGGCAACAGGTAAGTACCGGCCCTAGGGGCCTCCCAAACAAACCAGTGCCCTGGCGGGCCACACACACTCAGGCCAACAGGCACTCGGACAGGCGCACATACCAGCAAACACGCACACACACAGACTTAGAAAACTCAGCAGAAAGCGGGAATCTCAGCAAGGCATTCATTCCCACGGCGAAACTCAGAAATAAGCTGTGTTCTCAGTCCGTGTTTTGGCAGGTCCTTAAGCACACAAATGCACACAGAAAATAATTCCGAAAAATATATCACTGAGAAAATTATTTTAATTAAAATCATCAAAAATCGTTAAAAAATCCCCGAGCCATGGCTGCGCCTGTAAGCTACGGGGGCTTCATACCAGTGTGCATCCATGACAGGATTTTCCTTTCAGTGGACAGTTTCATTTTGCTCCTCCTAATCGTCAGTGCTGCCTGTCTCAGTAACTTAATTGGATATCCAAGCATATTACATTCGACGAAAAATAACTTGATAATGTCAACAGTGTCCTTCTCGTCCGTGGTGTTCGTGAGTATTCTGTGCAGTGTGCCAAGCTTTTTTTTTTTTTTTTTTTTTTTTTTTTAAATGGTCCGATGGACCATGGATCAGATATTAGCTCACCAAAACAGATACTAGACTTGATCTTAGCCGAAAGGCCGATCGGACCAAAACTCTTGAAATGCTTGATGGTATGAAAGCGCCCCGAAGACCCTTCTTGGAGTGTTTCCTGATTCTTCACTTGATGCAAGCACTTCAAGAGCGGCCCACTCTCTTTCTTTTTTTTTTTCCTTTTTTTTTTTTTTCTAATAAAGAAACCAGCCCTGGTTGATGCTAGGGGTGCTGATAAGAGCAGGCACCACTAGCATTCCTTGGGGGGCTCCATCTATTGGTGGGCAGCAACTAGTTTGGTCACAGTAGTTTCCAGATTTTTCAAATTCCGTATCGACTGTGGTAGCAGTGGCTTCCAATAATGTTGGATGGTAGCACTGTGCGAACTTGTTAATCAAATCTTGAGCCTGGTGAGTCGCATCGTTTTTGCAAATTGCCGCGAGAAAGACATCGTCAACAAATTGCATTCCCTGAATAATGTTTTCATCTGCACCCAGCATTCTATTCCAGTAGTATTCATCGAAGTTGCAGACCAGATTTGCAATCGGTGGACTTGACTTTTTCCCCGTCGGTATACCTTGCACCTGTTTCAGCAGCTTACCCTGGACTACGAAATATACGTTTGAAATGCCAAACAGTAGGAGCCTAGGTAAATCAATCAGCTTTACCGTCTTCCATCCCCAGACGCCCTTGGCTTTCCCAACGTCAATTTCCTTGCCCTGCAATTTAATCTTCGCATGCATAATTCGGTACTAATACTAATTCCAGACTCATGATATTGACAGATCAACCAGTCAGCAGCCTTGATGATATGTGCATGATCTAAACAGGTAAACATCTCCTTAACGACGAACGTTAACAACTAAGCAGCGGTGCGTCCTCCTGAACAAAAAAAACAGTTGGTTGCTAGCTGACAAATCGAGCTCACTCACTCGGGAGGAGACCAGTTCGTTTGTGCCCAGGATCCCGAACCCATGTTTTAATCTCCTCATCAGGAAATTGATACATCTGTCTGGCAAGAAAACTTTCACGTGTCACTCGTCTGTCGTCATTGTCTATCCATGGGCACCAGCCAAAGCCACCCAATCAACCCCCTCCCGCTACAGACAAACTCTGATGCAGAAGCATTTCTGGATACAGTTTGACGGGGTGCAGGAAGGGTTGCACAGGGCAATCAAAGCAAGGCTACAGGAGGAATATGGGCAGTTTCCAGTAATTGACTGGATCACCCCAACTCCCGACTTCTTAATTCCACAGCACGATACCATGATGGTATGCATCAACACTCAGGGAGCAGTCCCCCCCCAATTGCCGGATTATTGGCACTTTTCAGTCAGGGAAAGAAACGTCAGGGTAACGGTCTCTTCCAAAACGCACCCCCTATGTTTCAAATGCAGACAGAGGGGACATCTGGGAACAGACCCAAGATGTCCAAAGAACGCAGATTCCGCGAAACTCAGAATTCTGAAACCCAAAAAAAAAAAAAAAAAAAAAAAAAAAAAAAAAAAAAAAAAAAAAAAAATCTGAAACCAATGAGTCTGGAGGAGTTAGAAGGGGAGCCGGGATTCTGGATTGTCAGAGACGCAAAATACTTGGGATGGGTTTTCAATGACAACCTGGAAACACCAGATTGGGTCTGGGTTCTGGAAAGTGAACCAACCCAACGACCGGAAATCTACCCCCCCTCGGACAGCAGTTGGCAGACCAAGAAAGTGGGGAAGAAATCACCCAAGATCTTCACCACAGATGCGGTTTTGAACAAGGAACGTATTCAAGAGGAGACAAGATTGAGGGACTTGCTAATGGACCTGGATGAAACCGGGGAGTTGGCGGAGAGAAGTTGGGCGGAAAAAGTGAAAGAAAACAAGAAAGAGGCAATGGAGACGGAATCAGCGCAAAACAGCAAGGAAGGCAACGCGATCAAAAAGTATCTGCGCAGGGGAAACCACAAATCAGAGATAGAGCAGAGGATCAACACAGAAGGAAGAAGCGCACAGAATCAGGATGTGGAGATGGCAGAAGAAAGAAGAACTGGAAGCAAAAGAAAAGGAGGGGAGCTCGAAAGGGAAGATGACAGGGAAGAGCAAACAATAGACCCAGACCAAGAGGACACAGGCGACGACTACGGGAATTATCGCACGACCGAAAAGATCAAGGAATACATTCAAAGCACAAAGGCACAGAGAGCAAGTCTGTTCGAACTGCACATGGCATATGTGAGAGAGGAGGAAAAAGCAAGGAAAGAAGCACACAACCAGAACCTCATCCCACTCTCAGAAAATAGCTATGATGCATTGAACAGGGAGGAAGAAATGACTGAGGATTACGTACAACAATATTGCAGAATAAAAAAGAACCGCGCAAGGGGTCAGAAACCAAGAGAGGCGGGCACACAACAGTACGAGGGAGAGGAATGGAGGGAGGACAGATACAAAATGCCAGATCTACCTGAGACTTACAACAAGAAGAGACACGCAGGACAGGGGAGGAGGGGAAACCAAAGAGGAGGGAAAGGAATCCAAGGGGAGGAGCAGGGGAGCATCACGAAAGCCCAAACGGATTCTGGACGAAAGGATGAAAGGAAAGGAGAACAACAAGTGGGGGAAATACAGGATGAGAGAGAGGTCCTGATAAATCAGATCCAGGTGTTAGACGCGCAAGTGGAGAGACTGTCAGATCTCAATGAAGAACTGAGACTGAGGACGGTCACAATAGGCAGGCTGAACGACTATACGCAAACAGAATTCTGGAACAGGACTCGGGCTGTGGGCAAAACCATCCTTCCCTCGAGAACGATCCTTGCCATGAAACACGACGAAATGTCGGGTGAATGGCAGATAGCCACAACATCCAATTTCACGCTACCCAGATTGGAGAAGGGGCAAAGCATAGAGGAAAAACTGAGCACTATGGTATCAAAGGAAAAACCAATGAAGGAAGGGGTGCTTGGGGAGGTGTTGAGAGTGCACACAGTGACCGAGAAAGAGCAAGTGGAAGAAGGGGAAACCTTAGATGTGAGACCTGTGGTCGCGATATATAATGAAAAGGCGAAATTGTACAGCAACCTGCAATGGAGACCATAGTGGCAGATTTCACAGCTCCCCTACACGGCGCTTGGCACAAAAACTTTGCCAGAATTGCCAGCGACAAGCCTGGCACAAGCCTTTGCCATGGGCATCCAAAAGATGACGATTTCGGAGATTGGAGAAGCATTACACCCCATACTGGAGAAGGGAGAAGGGGTGACCTTACAGCCAATAAACCCAACCAGATCCTCCTAAATACACGCAATTCTGGATAAACATCAACCCTAAGAACACTGAACCATGGAAACAGGCGAGGACCGAAATGAGGAGGGAATAAAGGATTACAAAAGGGACAAGAGGAAAGCTGAGCTGGAAATAAGATCCTGGAACGTGCACGGTCTGACAACAATTATGTCCTCACCTGCGAAATGGTACAACTTCACAGCTAACACAAATTGGTTTGATAAGGAGCCCCTAGACATAGTCTGCATCCAAGAAACTCACATTTCTGACTCTGAGGAACACAGAGTAGTTAAAGAAGAAATAATGAGGAGACTAAGGGATGTGAAGAGAGCAGAATGTGTCAATAGTCCGGCAGCAGCCTCAGCAGGGGTGTTGATTCTATTTAATAGTAAGACAAAGGTTGCAAAAAACCTAAACATAGAACACATAAACAAGGATACAACTGGAGGAAGATGGATCAGAGTAGACTTCTCTCTAAGGCAAGAAGAACTAACCCTACTTAATGTATATGCGCCAAACTCCAACGCACAGAGAAGAATCTTATTAGAGACAATCAAACAAGAGTGCCCAAACCTTCGCCACACCATAGCAGTGGGGGACTGTAATGCTACTCTGGACCCTCTATTAAATAGGATCTCGCACTCTAGAGGGGGAATAGACGAATCAAAAGCACAAATAATGTTGGAATTTATAACAGAAAAGAAACCGATAGAACCCTTCAGAACAAAGATTCCCAGAAGTAAAAAGGTATACATGCACTAGGAAAACGCCACAAGGGAGAACCTCCTTCTCTAGAACTGACTACTTCCTACTATCGGAATCATTATTGGGAGCAACAGTAGCGACTACAATATTTAACTACCCATACTATGGAGGCTTTGACCACAGGCAGATAGGTCTACTACTTAACTTTGGTTTGGACAATCAAGTAGGGCCAAGCTTCTTCAAAGTAAACAACTCCCTAATCAGATTAGAAGGATTCCAAAAAGTCATCAAACAAACCTTGGAGGAAATTGCACGCAAGCTCCAAGGAGTAGAGATGGTTGTCAACTTCGCCAAGGGGCTACAGGAGCTAAGTATTGGACTAAATAAAGAATCGAGGAAAAAAGCTAAGCGTAGAAGGGAAAGGCAAGAACTTCTAGAAGCCTTGGTTGAAATAGCGAAATATAACTCAATCTGTAATCCAGGAGCTCTTCTCTACGAAACCCTGCGGGCCACGACAAAGGAAGAACTAGCGCAATGAATGGAGGAGAAGAGGCCTAAGCATTAGAGCAAGAATAAAAGACCGGGAAAGCAACGAGTCCATGACTAAGTTTTTCTTCCAAAAAATTAAGTAAAATAATCGTAATAACAGGATAACAAAACTGAAAGATGAGAGAGGCATAACAACAGGCAACCCAAAGCAAATTTTAGAAATAGCCGCGGATTTCTACAAGAAGTTGTACACAACACAATCCGATGCGGGGGATTCGAACACAGTCAGACGGGCTAGAGAGAAATTCACAAAGCACCTAGATAGGAGTTTAAACCTCGAAGCAAGGGCATACTTGGATCAATACATAACACTAGCAGAGATACACAGGGCCCTAAACTCCATGAAACCAAACAAGGTCCCGGGTAAAGACGACCTGACCAAAGAATGTTGGCAAGAATACTGGTCAGTTTTAGGGGAAGATTTACACAGATTTTATCAAGAAGCATTCAAGGAAGGGAGCTTAGGATAAGATATAAGTACAGGGATAGTGACACTATTGTACAAAAAGGGAGATAGAACGGATATAAGAAATTATAGACCAATCACATTACTGCCAGTAGCATACAAAATTCTAGCAAAAACGGTAGCAAATAGAATCAAGAAAGTCACGGATAAATGCTTCCACCTGGATCAAACAGGATTCATACCCGGAAGATAAATACTAGACAATGTAGTATGCCTTAATGAGGCGACCAAGCTTATAAGGGACAAAAGACTACAAGCGACCATCCTATTCTTTGACTTCGAAAAAACCTATGATCAAGTTAACTGGGACTTCCTCCAAATGTGCATGGAAAAGATGGGGGTCGGACCAATCTTTCGCAAATGGGTGAGGGTGCTATACTTAGAAGCGAGAGGACAAGTACAGGTGAACGGCTTCCTTTCTGAGGAATACAAGATGACCAGGTCAGTAAGGCAGGGAGACCCGTTAGCGGCACCGATTTTTCTTTTCGTAATGGAAGCAATAGCAACATATTTAAGGAAGGAACCATCAATTGAAAGACTACAACCACTAAACCGTACACATAGCAGACAAATCTACCTGCCGACAACTATGCTCTTCGCAGATGATCTCACAGTCTTAATAAGAGCATCAGACTTTTCATTCCAAGCGCTAACAAAAGCAATGGAGGCATTTCAACTGGCATCAGAAATGAAGATAAACTGGAAGAAGACAGTCGGATGGTGGAATTCGGATCAACCCCCATCCCCGATCACAAAAACAACGCAAGGACTCCGATGGCTGAATCCCCAGGACCCGGTAAGATTTTTGGGAACTTCAGTATCTTTGGCAGGCACTAGTGACTCTATAGCTGACAACTTACTAGCAGCAATCATGAATAAGTATATAGGGTGGCAAAGGATTTATACCTCTCTAATGGGTAGGGCACTAATCATCAACACATCAATCTTCTCGATGACATGGTATAGAGCCTCAATATGGGACCCCCCCAAGCAATTTACAAAAAACTTAGAAGAAGGGGAACAACGTATCTTTGGACAGGAGATGCCTCAAGACATCACTTCATCACAAAAGTGGTCTGGAAGTATGTCATAAACGCAGCGAGTAAAGGGGGCCTAAGCCTGATAGATCCTGCAAAAGAATACAAAACATTACAAACAAAATGGATAATCAGACTGTTACTCAAATTGGAATTACCCTGGCAGGGCATGACAATCCACCAAATCAGAAACCTCTTACCCTTCAAAGCACATGAGAGCATTGAAGGACATGCATGGATCATGAACAAATATTGGACACCCAGGAAGGARGGAACAAGGATAAGACCAGGAAGAACAWCCCCAAYTGGAGACCCACCAAGCAAGCATTGGGCCAACCTGATTGGTTCATGGAGAGAGGCGTTCCCCCAAAGACGAAGGGGCCCATCGACCAAGGAAGAAGTGTTGCGCCAGCCCCTGTTTGAAAACGAAATGTTGACGGATGGAGAAGGAAGGCCATGGACCTTAAAAGGCGGAGACAAAAGGTGGAGAAGATGGGTAGAGAACGACATATGGAAAATAGAACATATATGGGACAACGAGAATAAAAAATGGAGAACGGTCAATGAACTGAGAATGATCTTAAGAGGGTATCACAGAATGCAGAAAATTTTAGAAAATCTAATTGACAGCGTCCCCATAGCTTGGAGATCCCTGCTGAAAAAGAACAAAACATGGAAGAAGGGTGACTGGGCAACCTTGAAGATACAAGAAGCACCTTCGGTAGCCCTACTTCTAAAAAAACTATCAAAACAAGACCCAAATCTTGCCACATTTGAGGTATATGAACTTGAACACACAGGGAAATCGATCACACTAGTACGCGGAGAGAAACTCGAGGAACTAGAATTTAATACGAGTGACCTGAGAAAGATCAGAGAGCTCAAAAATGAGCAGAGGAAAGGGAGAAAAAAGAAAGGAGAAAGAAAGGAGCCAACCTGGCTTTTTAGGCCAAAAAAGGACATAACAAAATTAGAAGTTGACCCAGGGGAATGGGGATGGTACGAGAATAGGGGAAGAGGATGGGCCAAAAAATGGACCGCCCTACATGAATACACAGTAAAGACAGGCTACAAAATAAGAAGCAAATCAGCAGACCCGAATCAAACAATAGCAAAAAGATGGGAAAAACAGCTAGAAATAGAGGCAAACTGGCTGCAAAGCATACCTTGGACATACTACGCATCAATCAGACCATAAAGAGTGAGAAGTCTACAATGGCTAATAATGCACCTAGCAGTCCCAATAAACGCATGGCTAGATGTAAGACGAAAAAAAACAAAAAGATCGACCACTTTCGCATACTGCAAAATGTGCATGGAAAACCAACCGGAAACCCTCACACACTGCTTAATAGAGTGCCCACACACACAAACATTATGGAACAGGTGTTCGTCAATGTGGACAAGTATAATAGGAATGGAGTTCCCAAAAGACAAATTATTCCTACTAACAGCGATAAATAGAGAAGAAACAACCAAAGAGGAGAATGACCAGATACTAGAACTTTTCAGAAAAACTACAATATGGATCATCTGGAGAGCAAGATGCTTGGATACAATAGGGAAGAAGAGGATATCGGTAAACGAATCATGGGAGGAAGCTAGAGAATTGATGGAAGCAGAAATTAGAATAGAATGGAAGAAAACCTTGAACAGGATGGACAAAGAGGATATAGACAGCAAGAAAAACATAATCCAGAAGGAATTTGAGGAGAGATGGTCAAGGAACGGGCTAATCGCAAAAGTTACTGACAGGACATTACACTTCTCAAACTGGTGGAAACAGAATGATGAAAATCAAACAACAGAAAATGAGCAAAGCATACCGATGGACCTAGAGGAGTAGAAAAAGAAAGAAGACAAAAGTTTTGGGGCCAAGCCTGTTGGTTCTCTTGCCACCACAGGATAGCAGGCCTTCACAGGATGTTGAGGCCGGCGCCTAACGCACGCGTGGAAGTTGGAGGCGCTAGACTACGCCACGTCACAGGCTGACGTGTCAAGTAGTCTGGGCGGAATCGGGTGCACAATCTGGTAGCGGCTAGCGCTGCTGTCGAATACACTCAGAGTTGTTCCCGCACAGTGAACTCCATAGCTGCTCCTGTCATCTGAAGGCAATCAGCCTACAGATGTTGACTGGCGCAATGCTGCTGGAGTGAAGCAGAGTCAGCCCCTGACTATCCGAAGTGTGTGTGACAAGTCGAGGTATTCTATGTTGGTGAACTGAAATTCGTATGATGGTGAGCTGAAATTCGTTTCGGAGGGTTGGGCGACGAAGCGAGATATTCTACGGTGGTAAGCTGAATTTCGTTGCGGGGAAGGTTGTAAGTGCATGTGAAGAGTCGACGTGGTCTTCAAAGCTGGTCGCCGTGAAGGATTGAAAGAATGCGTGTCGAGTTATGGTCTTCAAGTGGGCAAGTTGAACTTCGTCGCGGAGGGACGTAAGTCAAACCATTGGACACACTCGGAGCCGTTCCCACACAGTGTACTCCATAGCGGCTCCTGTCATATAAAGGCAATCAGCGTACATACATTAAGGGCGTAATGGTGATGAAGTGGAGTGGTGTCAGCCCCCGTCTATCCAACGTGTGTGTGATGAGTCATGGTTTTCTTTGTTGAAGGGTCTAGTTAATGTCAGTAAGGGTGACCATGGCCAAGCAGTTTTGTAGATAGCAAGGAGATTAGACGGGGATCAGTTTATGATAGGAGTAAACACTCTGATTTTATCAATGAGGATGAAGTAATGCTAAATTGACCCCTGGTCCGTACAGTTTACTCAACCAAGCGTACGGTCATTGGAAAGCACTCACAAGTTCAATGCAAATGTAATAAATAGATGGTGATTATCTTCATGCCTAAGTAAATTCCTATTGTCTACTAGTATGAGCCGACGGACAACAATGTGTAAAAAGAATATAGATCAAGGGAGTGTTATCTAATGCTACGAAGAGTCGCTTCCTTTTTTCAAACGGGAGATCCTTTTGAAACATTGAAATCTCGATCACTCAACGATAACGATAGAGGCACGATAGCCATCAACATTGGGAGGAGGGCGATGTTGAACACATGCATCAACATCGGGAGGAGGGCGCTGTTGAACACAGGCATTGCTAGCGGGTGCTGCTGGCGGGTGCTCACACATGGAGAACTAGCTTAAGATTTCATGAAAAGAAGGAAAGCTTCATGTATATAGGGGAGAGAGCCTTCCGCTAGGAGTAAATCACGATCCAACCATAGTCACCGTCTACATTGACGTGCTCTATCCTTGTGCTTTACGCACAAGAAGAGCGGTTCATTCACGAAAAAGTAGTTCACGATTCGGGAAGAAGCAAGTGTGGGTACATGCACTGAGAGCACTCGGAAGGAAGGCGAAGGAGGGCTCTACATGAGGCGGATCGCTTCACGCAAAGAGGAAACGCTTCATGTACGTAGGAGAGGTAACTTCTCGATTGGTGTAAATCACGAAACGGCCACAGTGATGCACACTCATCAGTACACGTGCGAACGTTTTACGAAATGGTTGAAGGAAAAAGCGCTCCCTGAATGAGGTAATTCGCGATCCGTTCGCATTGTTCCAAATTCATCAGCATTGCCTTTTCCCGGAAAAAGAATGTGTATGAAGACCGTTGTATTAATGCACAGAGGAGTACGCTCCACGTTCTGTTGACAGGACTGTCAGCAGGGAGGAGTGCATGATACACACTAATAAGAAGGGAGGGAAAGTGTGGCAGCGGCATCACGAGGAATGGACATAGCCAAGTGTAGTTGTTCTCAAATGCAGAGAGTGGTTTGTGATCAGATGAGAGATGAAAGAGTCGCATGTAAGACAGAGAACTACGCACTTCACTTATTTCTTGGGGGAGAGCGCATCATGTTTAGGGGACTACATGCGCTGATCTGAAGTAAAGGAGAGAGGGGTAGCCTTAGTAAGGGAGAAGGGCGACGTCTACAGGTACCGATCTGAAGTGTAGGAGGGTGGGGCAACCTAAGAAAGGGAGAAAGGCAATATAAGTAAGTTGGTGGGAGGTGAGTGGAGAAGGAGGGGGAACCGACAATGGGGTAAGGAGTAAGGTTGTTGACACGAACGAAAGTGAGGTAATTGCGGCTGGCTGGATAGTTGTGATGTATGCTCTCACTGACATAAGAGAGGAGGTTTGAAGATTCGATGGGCGAACGAGTCATCAGATCATCTTGGATCAAAATTCAAATACAGGGGAGTTCGCCTTGCCTTCGCAGGAATCAGATGCCAAATGCATTGGAACTCGAATAGTCGATGTTGAGCATTGGTGGAAGTCTCGATGTTGAGGTAAGCGGGCGTGATTGGGTGAACAATTGAAAGGGGGGTGAGTGGTGGTAATTACACTGGGTTCAAATTTCAATCGCTTTGAATTTTGGAGTTACTCAATGACGGAGGCAGTTTGGGGAGACAGGAGTGGAGAGACAAGCAGGAGGAGGAAAGTGGAAAAAAAAAGGAAGGAAGGTAAAAAAGGTGGAAAGGGGAGGGAAGAAGGAAGACAGCAGGACAATAATTTTTGGATGAAAAAGGAGAAGCAGCAAGCATTGCGGTAAACTATCAGGCAGAGGTGGCTTCAAGATAGCACTTTCCTCCAAGACAGTGCAGCAGGAGAAAATTCGGTAATATCATAAACTCTTTTCAACTCCCCTTCCCGAATCACTACTCTGCTGCCTTCCTTGGGTCATTATCCTACCTACAGCCAGAAAAAAAAAATAAAAAAAAATGATGATGAAACTGGGCTCTAGGAAAGTACGTGGAAAAGACTCCCTGATTTTTTTTTAGGGGGCAATGCGTCACATGATGTTTAAACAATTAAGCTCCAGTCCATATGCGAGACCGATGGGGCAGATGGGCTCCGGGCCCATCGACAGGACAATGCAGATGGATAGACAACAATCTCAAACGAATACGGGGTTAGGTGCGATCATGTCAACTAGGTTGTCGGTGACGAGTTCTTAGGCAGAAGGAGATCGTGAGAGTGGGGTAATGAATCAGACGGGTAATGCCCATCTCGAATTTCCTACGTTACTATCTGCAAACGCATTGGTAACGGTCTCAGGGGGAAACGAACACATCATAGAGAAACAACCTGAGAAGGAACCAAAAGAACAAGGGGCAGGGGCAGTACCACCTACAAGGGATCTAATGGGAGAGGTGGAAGGGGAGATGCTGACAGAGGAAGAAAGATCCCAGGAAAACAAGATGTCAACTCAACAGACACAGAATAATTTGAAGCCACAACAAGGAGTGGGACGTCCCTCGTGGGCAATGAAGGTAAGAGGGATGCTGCAATCGAAATCACTTACGGTATTGAGATCACCGGTAGGGGATTCGGGACTTCCAGCTGAAGAATTGAAAATTCCTCTAGGGAATTTGTCGTCTACATGTGCATACTTCCTCACACTTTTCCTACTTCCCCCGGAACAGAGAGTGGTCGAACACGGGGGAAGGAAGATGCTAATGAAGTCATATCCGGTGGACAAATTTCCACAAAGAGATGCGGTCTATATTAAACATGCAAGCAACTGGATTTTTTACGATGACAGCGCTAACCGGTCAGTAAATGATAAAATTAAATGGTTATGCAAGAAACTGGAAATAATGAAGGAGAGTACAAAAGCGGTGCAGGAGTTTTTTCTAATCCAACCGATCACTCCGACGGTATTCACGGTTCTAAGTTTTTTTGAAAAAGATAAGATTGAAATGGATGGGTGGAAGAAACTCTGATGGGATGGCTCAGAGGTCCGCATTTATCCATGGCAACCAAAGAAGATAAGTCCGGAGGAAAGAAGAGATCAACTAATGAAGGAGTACTATTGGGTAGAACTGAGACGCATACCAATTGAGGTTCAGGCGGCATTCATCCATGACTTTGGCCAGCAATATAAGATTGTGGATTTTATTGATCCATTACCATCGTACATAGCCAAAAGAGATGACTACCTGATGCTTGCATTAGATCTATCCAAAGACCACACATTTTCGGTCGATGATATCATTCGTTTCAAGATGGGAGGCCGACTATATCAGATACACACAGCCCACAAATTCAGGCCATGGTGTTTCAAATGTAGGGCCTATGGACATTTGAGCAATGAGTTTGCCTGCCCTCAGCACCCCCAGCATTCCTCAAATACGGAGAATCCACTTAAGAAGGATGCACACAGAGTAAACAGGTGGCTGCCAAATGTGCCAGGGTATGATGGATGGGTGTATATTGATGAAACAACTGCGAGGGGACAACCATATGGATGGAGCTGGGAAGGAAGGGGGGATCCCAGACGTTCTTCAAAAACCCCAGTGGAATGGAAACCCCCAGGACAGCCCATGGTTCGGTCCCCCCTCCGCCCCCTCCAATCCCAAAGGAACAAAACAGCTACAGCAACCCAGGTGGGGGAACAGGGGGGGAGGGGGGGGAAGAGGGGGAAACAACTCTTCAAGGGAACAGGGAAGAGGAGATAACAGTTCTTCGAAGGGTAAGAGCACCACTGAGAGTAGGCCCAAGCACAGTGGGGGAAGTCTAGGGCCTCAAGCTGGAAGCTTCCTCCCAATGAGCAACAGATTCAGTCCCCTTGGGCAGGAGGATGAAGCAAGGGGGCAAACAGACACTGCACCAAATGGACAGGGGGTAGTAAATAAAAGATGGTCACATCACCAAATTTGGGCAGAAAAAACCGTCACGGGGCAAAAAGAAAAAGAAAATAATAAAAGTGAAAGTAAGAATAATGAGCTGCACCCACAAGGAACTGCTACAGAGACTGTCCCAATGGACCTGGATCCTTTGATAGATGCTTTTGGTGTACAACCCATGGAAGTGGATCCAGTTCCAGGGGGCCCCCCAATGCCAGATATGGCAGAGTATTCAGCAGCAAATACACAGTCAAAAAAGGGGGAGACAAATTTGAAAAATGTGGCAGAATGGTTATTAGAAAATTTAAAATTACGATTCCCAGGGCAGTCTGATCTTTTTTGGGATGAGACTTATAGGGAATTGGTTCCTCTTTTGGAATCTAGCAGTAGTCTCAGAATTGCACTGGAACAAGGTCTCCTTGAAGGAGTGAGCTGGCAGCAGATGTTTCATCGTCTGTTGCCCGTGGTTACCAAAAGATTTCAAATCCCGAATAAATACCCACCAGAATGAGACTGGTACAGTGCAGACTCATAAATCTAAGGCGGGGACAATAAGGAAGGGGTGGAGGAAAAATTGCAAGGTGCAGATGAACCAAATCTCATTTCGGCACGAATCTCCCTGGAACAGCAAGAAAAAGGATTGCAGAAAGCGCATGAAGAGAATAGTTTATCACCTCTCAACCACATCTCGTTTTCCCAGGCTGTGAATTTTAGTTTAAACCTATCGCAAACAGGTAGGCATACTCCACTCCAGGGACTGAGCTTCAACGCTGATTTATTGAAGCCAGTAATTAATGATCTTCATAGGGACAGAATAAAGAAAGGAGAAACTGAATCAGAAAACTCACCTGGCGGTGGAACAGACAACTCCACTAAATCAATGACACAGTCGGTGCTGGATGGCATACCAAATGGGTTAGTCCAAGGAGGAGGATTGGGTCAAATGGGCAACAGTCGACTGGTTAAGAGTAGCACGAACAGTATTGACAAGGAAATTGCTGGAGTTTGTTGCAAGGAGGTGATCTCAGAAATCACCGGGGAAAGGAAGTTTGTGTATCCTCAACAACAACGCCTGGACACCCGAGCAGATCTCACCTCATTGAGTGGGATCCAGGGACTGTGGAGCAAAAATCGTTGGGGTCACAGGATGAACAGACAATGAAGGTAGGAGGGAGTACAAATTTATGTTTGACCCAGGAAAGTGTGTGTACCGATCAAAAGGCATTTAATCAAAGTGTGGGAAATGGATGCCAGGATGAAACAGAGGATATGGTGGAAGAAGAACTAAGGAGGGAGGAAGAGGAACCAACCATTGGGGAGGGAGCACAAGGGGATCAAGAAGGCTGTATCGTCAGTGTACAAAAACCTCCTAGGCCCCCACCTCCTGACGGAGAACGGATAAGTAGGAGACAGAAGTTAAATCACCTCCTGTTGAACGGTCATGCTGACCTGGTACTTTCCAAGCCAGGGATCCTAGTTTTATCGGTGAGACAAAAGGCAAAAGGTTGGGAAGTGGGCCTGTTTGAACCCTCAGATGCACTTCATGGGGAGGTGACAGTGCAGGCATGCTGCCGGGTAATTTTCCCTCTGTCCTGGGAAGATTAACGAGTGAAGCCCGATTTAAAGCACATATTATAAATTTTGTGAAAAGTCACTTTCCGACAGGGGCATCAACAATGGTTGTGCTAACAGATGACCCTCACAGATTGTCTGTCCGGGATGTCTTCCTCAAATATGAGTATAATAGACAGACTAACCTGCGTTGGTTCAATCAGCAAGCATTAAGTGCGCTGCAACAGATGAAAGTCAAAGCCAGCGATTGTTGGACCGAGATAGATGTCACAATATTGCTGCCCAGGATATTACTGAAAGGCCTGATGAAACAAGGGAGCTTCAGGAAGCTACGTGGTCAATTACATAAATTTTCAAAAAGTGACCTGGGATTACAGGAAAAATTAATGAAATGGGGATGATTAATCCGTTGGAAGTGGTGTATAACAGAGATAAAGAATGAAAACTACAAAAAAGAGCAACAGATCTCGATCTCCGTTCACTAAATGTGAATGGTTTGGCTTCAGCCAAACCATCTAAGCGATAAGCTATTTATGATCTACTAAAAGGAGTAGAGGGTAAAGAATGGCCACGCGCGGTTTGTATCCAGGAAACACATTTGCTAGATAATGCAGAGCACAATCATATTCACAAACAAATATGGCCCCATCAAGCCTTTAGGGCGCATGCCCCCAGAGCAGGTAGTGCAGGGGTGGCAATTTGGCTCCCTCCTGATTCAAGGATAGACCCGGTATATTGGGAAGCAGACAAAGAAGGGGGGAGATGGGTCTATATTCTAGCAATGTTTGAATTAGAAATTGTAATTATCTTATGCGTATATGGGCCCAATGATACAGGGGAAAGAAGGGAGTTCTTTGAGAATATAAGAGAACATCTTCCAATTGGAATTCCTATCATCATGGCTGGGGACTTCAATGCAGCCCCTAATCGTCATCTGGATCGATGGCAAATCCCCTCACCCTGTCCAGCCTACATTGAATCCGATGAACGAATCATAGAAGAACTTTGTCAGTCCTTCAATCTTTTTGATTCATTAAGGCGTACATACCCAGTTAAACGTACCTTCACTTGTTTTAGGAAGTGTCAGACAATGAAAGCATCAAGATCTCGCATAGACTTGATACTTATGTCTGAAGAGCTTCAAGGAGCACAACAGATAGCAAAAATCTTCCCGAAGTGTATATCCGGGTATCGATCACGCAATGTGCGCCGTAATACTGTCCTTTAGAAAAAAGCCTGATCAAGGGAAATAATTCTGCAAATTAAACACCTTCGTATTACATATTGACCAATTCAAAGCATATCTACAAGACGTATGGTCATTCTGGAAAAAACAGAAGGAGATTATAAATGACGATATACGCTGGTTCAACAACGGTCTGATGTTCTTAGGCCGTAAATGCAATGAATACTCCAAAATGCTAGCAGCACAGAGGCATCTTGAAGAAATCAATCTACAACAACAACTTCAACAGCTACAACAACAAATGGAGGGTGAGGAGGATCAAGAAAACAACCCTCGAACACTATCGATAAAAGAAAGAATAGATGAAATTGAGAATCAATTACTTGGTTATATGGAAAATAGATGGCAAGGAATTAGGATCAGAGGGAAGCTAGTTAAACACAACACAAAAGGAGTAATGGATGCGAGGTTTTTCGCCAAGGCAAGGGTACGAAAAGGAAGATCAATTATTGAAGCACTGGAGGATCCACAACAAAGTCAACACACCTTACAAACTTCTATAGCTGCTTGTACCTGGATTGCAAGAGAATTTTGTAAAAAAAAAATTTCTTCAGAATGTAAACATCTTCGTACACTCCAAAGAAAGAAAGAAATTCAGGAATTCCTTCTTCCAATTGACAAAGCACTTACAGATCTTCAGAAAGATAGTTTAGAAAAACCAATCACTAAAGAAGAAATATGGACAACACTGATGATGATGGAAGAGGAAAAAACACCAGGCATAGATGGGCTTCCCAAGGAATTTTGGGAGGTCATGTGGGATCATATTTCTCAGGACCTGATGGACTTCTACCAAGAAGTCTGGGATACAGGAAGCTTGGGATAAATAGTGGGACAAGGAGTGCTAACCCTTCTGTATAAAAAAAGAGATTCAATGAATATTCGCAATTACAAACCAATTACCCTTCTAACAGTTGTATATAAGCTTTTGACAAAGGCTTTATCAAACAGATTGATAAAGATTATAGCACAGATCATTCACCCCACTCAAACAGGATTCATCTCAGGTAGGAATATTTAAGATAATATCTTACTGGTAAACGAATTAATTAAGATCTCCCGACAATCCAAACATAATGCAGCCCTCATTTTTATCGACTTTGAAAAACATATGACCATGTGGACTGGGTCTTTCTAGACATATGTTTAGAAAAATTTAATTTTAGGACTTCCTTCAGAAGATGGATACATATATTACACTCAGAAGCTGGATACATATATTACACTCAGAAGCGACAACAAGAGTAATGATTAATGGTAATCTTGCTCCTCCAATTTCATTAGAAAGATCAGTCAGACAAGGGGACCCGATAACACCTTTTCTTTTTGTCATTATGTTGGAAGCCCTAACAACTAATTTAAGGAAAAACAAGGATATCAAACGAATTAGGGTAGCGTCCATCCCGGAAGAAGTCATTCCTGTTTGCTCTCTGTTTGTAGATGACCTCTCACTAATGGTAGATGCCTCTGAGGAAAACATGAGAGCCATTAAAGAAATGATGGATAAGTTCCGTGTTTTATCAGACATGAGGATCAACTAGGCTACTAAAACCCAAGGATGGTGGATCCATCACCAAGGGGTGAGACCACCTGAGGAACCCAGAGTCCATTGGATTCCTCATTCATCCCCTATCAGGATCTTGGGGATTACCTTATCAGCTGAAGGGAAACCGCAGACAAACAATGAGTGGATCAGGGAACCTGCCCTAGCCAAGATGAAAGCGTGGAAAGATAAACAAACATCTCTGATTGGGAGAACGATTGTGATAAATAATGTGATCCTAGCATCTCTATGGTATAAATCTGCTATCTGGGCTTTAGATAAGAAAAGTATCCAATCATTGAAAAGACTAAGCACTGCATATTTATGGAGAGGGAATCATGAGTGCAAAAATGTAATCAGCAGAGTGGCATGGCAGACGCTAATTCAACCCAAAGTGAAAGGAGGACTAGGAATCTTGGACCCTCACACACAATCTCAGGCGTTGTTAATTCAATGGATCAAAAGGCTGCTCTTTAACCCACAAACTCCCTGGCAGGTCTTGGCATGGGAGCAAATAGCAAGATTGGCACCAGAGGTACCAAATGATATTGACCCAATGATATGGTTGGAAAACAGAAGTTGGTCAATTCCAAGAGGTGTCTCTTTAGCTACAGCACAGGAGATAGAATCAGACAGACAAGCGGCAAGGGCAGATATGAAAAAAGATCCATTTTGGCCTAACCTTCTTAAGACATGGAGAAAATTACCATTACATGACAAGTGCCCACCAAAAAGATGGGAGGAAGTCTGTCGGCAACCCTTGTTCAAAAATAGACTTATTACAAATTCACATGGATGTACGCTACACTGCATGGACTCTCCTTGGAGAGGGTGGGTTAAGAATGGGATCCTCAGAATAAAAGATATATGGAACAAAGAAACAAAAGATTGGTATACCTCAGCCCAGCTTCAACCCAAACTTAGGTACTGCAGAAACTCAATTGTGGCATTGGAGGATATAATTGAATTAATTCCATTAGATTGGGTAAGAATTTTTAAAAAAGGGCCGAATTTCCAAGAGGGAGATTGGGTAGGTTTCTTTGATGACAAGCAGCAAATAGGAAATGTGGTCATGGTGGGAGATGATTCGACGGTGTTAACCTCTATCTTTTCGATAGATCACCAAAATTTTCTTTTTCCTGGACAAGCCCAAGAAACGAAATGGTATCAGATGGACCAAGTTTTCAGAATCAGAGTCTTGAAGGACAAAGATCGATGGCTAGCATTTAGACCAAACCGGTCAATAGACAATTTGGCCTTAGATCCAGCTCAATGGACCTGGACAGGGAAAGGAGGAAAGCGAACGAGGACTCGGTCATTACACACACTAACAGTTAAATCCACTTACCGGATGTTGAAACCTTCTTTTAATATAAGGGATAAAGTGGAAGAACGCTGGATGAGACATCTAAACATAAGTAAGGATTCCATGCGCTCTATTAAATGCTTCAGAACCATTAAGACCAAACCAGCGAAAGTGGCCTCGTTGCAATGGCAGATTGATCATCGTTGTCTTCCAACAAACGATTGGATTATAGTCATAACTACCCTGAACAAAGAGGTTTAGCCCTACCATGGTGCAAATTTTGTACATCAACCTTCCCATCAAGAAAAGTCCCAGAAACCATAGAGCACATTTTTCTACAGTGTCCCAGTGCGGTATGGTTATGGAGATGGTGGGATAGGATTTGGAGTCAACTCACATCCTCACTCCCGTGGCCATGGGATTGGAAAACCCTCCTATGTGAAACATGGAATCCCCCTCAGCTGGATGATTTCACTCAAAATCTATTCCTAGTTGGGAGGAGAGCCATCTTATGGGCTCTTTGGCACAGAAGATGTACAAATGAGATGGAAGGAGTTCGACTGGAAGGACCAGAATTCACGGATTCAATTAAGCAGCAGATTCAGACAGAGATCTCGGCTCAATGGGATAAAGTCAAGGAAAAGATTCAACATCTGTCGATCCAATCAGAAATTGACCGTCATATTCAACAATTCAGCAGCAACTGGCGGGGGGATACCAAGGAAGGAAAGGTGGGAGTGATAAAGTGGAAGGAAGTGAAAAGTGCTAATGTGAAAAGGGGGCAATCAGAATTCAGAAGGATCTATCAACTACATTTTCATGATTGGACTACGGTGGAGCCTGTGATTCCGCTAAGACCATTATCGGACTTTCCTGATCCATTCCCATTATCATCCTTGTGCTTGGTGCCTTTAAGTTGGTATGGTTTGGATTAATTAAGTGTTCTTGTCTAAGGGACGCTAGACCCGGTTTCCAGCAGCAAAGACTATCAGAATTATCATCCAAGTTTAGTACCAGGGCTTAACTGAGATACCTGGCGCCACTCATTTGAGGGTGAAGAGGTAAAAAGGGACGCTGGGCCCGGTTCCCAGCAAAATCTGTATGATTATCTTGTCAATTCAAAAATGTATTCAAGGGACGCTGGACCTGGTTTCCAGCAGGTGATGGTCCCCACCAATAGATGGAGCAGCCCACCAGGCAAAGCCTCAATCCTGGTGGTTCTCTTACCACCACTGGGATAGAGGTCTTGCACAAGGGCCTTCTTTACAAAAAAAAACAAACAAACAACTGTCTCAATACGATCAGGATAGCGAAAACGGGCAAAAACAGTACCCTCCTCGAAAACTGGGACATAAAGGGTTCCTGGAAAGAGCACAAATAAAAAAGGGCTCGTTCCCTTCTACCACAGAAAAAGGAAAAAACGCTGACTATAAGGACACCCCTATCACCAGCCCCTCCCACTTCTGGTGCACAATGGTTTTGCCCGCTACGGAGCTGGACATATGCCACCACACCTGGACCGTCTCCCACACCGACCTAACACCCCCCCACTACCTCCAGCCTTAAGGAAGTGACAGATTATCGGACGAGAGACTTGACACTTCGGATTTCAATCTTCCCATCTCCCATTCCCGAGAAACCCATCCATCTTCTTCTCTGGGCTAACATTCCGGATCAGACTCGAAAAGCAGAAACGATATGGTTTGGTCTCATCAGGAAGGTGACGCTACGGGTCATATGGAAAGAGAGACGCAGCAGAACAGCTGAAGGGCGGCCCAACCCAAGGAGGAAAGGTTTCGACGGATTCCAATCAATGGTACAGGCCGAGTTTCACTGCGGATGGCAGAAAACCAAGTAAACATGGTCAGAGGATGAGGAGCAGCAAAAGAGGGGGAGACAGAGTTATGACAACAATTGGTTGATAAACAGCAAGATTGCAGAAACACGAGACGATCGGACCGAACGGAAAGAGTGGCACAACTCATTATCAGAAGGGAGCTACCAACAACGGACATCTATGGGGGGACTATTTACTCCTCGAAAAGCAGACGGACGAGGATAACACGGTAGGGGTCCAGGAGTAAAGGGATAAATATAAAAAAGTTCAGAGACGGGCAGCAGAGCACCAAGAGTCAGGGGGCCGGCGGAGTCAGAGACGGACAGGGAAACACGTATGGGGACAACATAGCTAGGACATGAACTCAAGAGGGCTTGGGGGCCCAGGGTATGACACCATCTCTGCGTCCAGAGCCAATAACTGGGGGTTCGGAAAGGAAGGACAAGTTTGGAGGGCAGATGGAACCGGAGGAGCGGCCTGCTAGGGCACTGCAAAGAGAGGGATTAGAGGTTAGGGTTTTAAGACGATATTTACGTACGAAAAAGAATCCTTGAAGTAAAAAAGACAAAAGAAAAAAGAAAAAAGAAAAAGGGTTATTTCTGGGAGAAGCGGGTATGTTCTTCCTAGGAGAAGAGCCAAGCAGGCGACGAAAGCCGAGACATTCACTCCCTGAAGACAGGACATAGCAAGCAGGTACCCCGAAGAGTCTGGATACTGAAAGATTACCAAATGGCAAGGAGGCAGGGTTGGCCAAGTCTGACTGATCAGGAGGGATTGGTACATCACAGAAACAAGCAAGGATTGCTACAACACGCAAGGAGACCTGGTTTGTGAAACGGATCCTGGAAACAGGAGATATTGGAGCAAGGTTGACTCAAAGGAATGTCGGAGTATGGGTACACAGC
>BFEA01000289.1:702013-713543 GCA_003427395.1 Chara braunii
CTCCAATCTATTCGTGGGGAGCAACACGTGCTGGGAACCGGGCCCAGCGTCCCATATAAAATGATACAAGAAATTTGGAATACCAGGGCCATTACGTGGCCTTGGCTAAGAACAGTCTGAGAATACCAGGGTCAGGTACCGGGCCCGGCGTCCCATATAAAATGATACAAGAAATTTGGAATACCAGGGCCATTACCTGGCCTCAGCTAAGAACAGTCTGAGAATACCAGGGCCATTACCTGGCTTTGGCTAAGACAATCTAAAAGTTCCAGTTAAGAACAATCTGAGAACCATGAAAAGAGTGCAGAAGAACGTTAAGACAGATATCTGGAAAGACTTGGAGAACTATATAAGCAGGGGGTCAAAATTAAAACAACCTTCTATCCAAAATTCCCCCCTCAACAGATGAAAAGTCTGTCTAGGCTTTCAGTCCTCGTACCAGAACACACTTGATCTCCTACCCCCTTCCATGCTAGGGTAACAGGGCACCGCAACCTTCCCCAGTACTGACCGACCTTGTTCTGAGGGACAGGAAGTGCCTTCCTCCCTCGACACTTCCCATAGCGGCAAGCCCCTAACACAGATTACAGGGTTAATACCCCGACACCCGCTACGTCGAACGAACTGGTTATGCCTTCCACCCTCAGCATAACTCCACAAGCCTCAAGCTCCCCCTAGGTCACAGAGCAAACGCTCCAGCACCGGCCTGCGTCGTCCCAGCTTCGTTCTTCTGACCTACTTGCCTAACAGTCTTTTCTCTATTGAGAGCCACCTGACAAAATTCCATCCTCCGGTTCTAACCCCACCCCCTTCTACCCCCACAAAACGAGAGGAAGGAAGGGAAAAATACCCCTCATCCTGTGGCGGTTTCATTGTTTATTCGAAGCTCAAATATTCATGAAGACTCACAAAAAATTCTGGAGATTACTCCTCCCTCAAAAAAGCGTCCCTCTGTCCTTACACTGCCTGCGCCGGAAGGTGCCCCCTCACCACACCGGCCCCAGTTTAGAACAGCCCCCTAAACGTCCATTCCAGCTCCCTCAGCAGCATACGATTCCCCCTAGAGTATGCTCCCGGAGAGCTGGAGTTCCCCCTTTCCTCCTGTCCCACCCCCTCCCAATGAAACAGCCCTCTCTACCTCTCATCTTGCTAATTCAGCACCCCTTGTCCACTCTCCCCGACTGCCATACTGATCTGCCCCGAAAATCAGCATGGCCCAGAAAAGGACAATCCCACAGTACCGCCCCTACCCTCTCAAGGACAACACCTCCCACCTTGTGTAGCCCTCGCAGGGAGGAGCTCCAATCCTGAGGAAATAGCCCCGATCAATATTTATGAGGCCACAAAGCCCTACAAAGCTCATATTGAGCCTCAAGATTTCCATACCCCCAAAAACAGACGAAAACTAGAAATTCCACAACAGATTGAGACCTCCATTGCTGAGGCTGATTAGTAGGAAAAACTAAATGGCATCAAAATCAAAGACATCGCATTACAGATATGAATAGGAAATAGAGAAAACGCTAAGACTACTAAGTGTTATGACCCTAGCCAATTTTGAGATACACATCCACTGGAAAGTACAATGCCATCCAGTTGCAGAAAGAAATGAATGAACTTGAGAGGTGAGAGAGGAGAAGAAAAAGAAGAAGAAGTAAGAAAGAAGAAGAAGAAGATGTACACCAGCAAAGACAATGACAAGGCTCTTCTTCTTCGCCCAACAATCTCCTCCTCCTTATCTCCCCCTCCTCTTATTCATACAAGAAATAATAATACAATGTTGAATGACTGGTCCAGAATCAATGTCCGAGTTCCTCTTCTACTGCAGGTACCCCTTGAGGTCCACCATAGCCATGGTCGCCTCCCTTCACTCTTCACTCTCATAGGCCGAGGCTATGGCGGACTACTAGGTCTTGCCCACACGTCCAAAGGACAACCCAAAGCAGCTATGGCTGCTCTAGCTCAGGCCACCATGCCCCAACCCTGCCTTGAAGCTTCTTGGTGTTGCTCTCCCCAGTTGGGGACACACTGCTGCAGCGCCCACCAAGGTGATGAAGATGGCTGCCACCATAGCCAGGTAAGTACCCCTGGCGCTCCTCCCCCTTCCTTCCTCCTTCCTCCTTCTTCCTCCCTCATGTCCTTCTCCTTCCTCCCCAGCAGCGCTGCTCCAGCTTAGCGCTGCTCCAGCCAGCGCTCCACCAGTGTGTCGCCAAACTTGCACACCAAAAAAAGAGGCCGGGTCTTCCGCCCGGCCTGAAGATATAGCGGCCTGTTTTGCCTCTTGGGCGGTGACTTCCAGGCCGCTGGCCTTCCCAAGCAACCGGTACCTCCTCCTCTTTTGGAGGGAAACATCATTGCAGACTCTGATATTGCCCCTACAGGCCCTAGACTCAGACTGGTACCCGCTAGACCTAGCCTACACTACCGGCCTCTAAAAATGCCACTTTTGTGTTATTCTGAAGTTCTGCTCGGCCTCCGGTACCTGCATATTTACCCCCCTGCCGGGTGCGGTACCGGCCTACCCGCTACTTGAGTGCTTTTTCCCCGCTGCAACCCTTCAAAGCCATGGCCACAGGTAAGTACCGGCCCTAAGGRCCTAACGAACGAACAAGTGCCCTGGCGGGCCACACACACACACACATACCAACCAGCACTCAGACAGGCACAGTCACACACACGCAAGCCAACCAGCACTCAGACAGACATGCAGTCCAGCAAGCACACACACACAGACTTAGCAGGCGGGAACTCAGCAGGGCATTCAGTCTATGAGCAAAACTCAGAAATCAGCTGTGTGTTTCAGTCCATGTTTGGACGGGTTATCACATAAGTAAAAACTAAACAACTTCAAAATCAGAAAATCCAGCGTCATGAAATTAACGCCAAATCCAGATGATAAGTTTTGAAACTCCAATTAAGGAGACAAATTAGAAATCGATTCTGATGTCCAAACGGACTTTCGACGCTGATTCCAGAACCCACGGTTCAAAAAATCTCTCAGACCGTAAATCAAGAAATTACTAAGTAAGAAAAACAAATCGACGATCAATTGAATACAAAAGGAATACAGACAAGATTTTGGAATTTAACAGACATGCAAAGTGTCATTGGGAAATACCATCAGCTACCCTAAATTAGCACTATCAACCAATACATGCAAATTTCCAATTGATCTTTCCGGCAAAAAAATCTATAGAAAGTATTTTAGATTTGAATTCGAACTTTTCAGAACATAAGAAGGAAAAACGTATCTGTAAAGAATCAGCTCATTGAAACGAAAATCACAAATTGTGTGTTGAAATCATCAACAAAGAACCACCTACCAAGAAGAATATTAGTAAGGTTCGAAATATGAGACAGCAAACCACGCGTGGGCTAAATCCTAATCCAGTAAAAAAGCGATCTCCCATCCCTTCTTCCTCAACCAGACCGCTTACCTCGCACCCCTCAAACCCTCCCCCCACGTCTTTGGGGAAGGAAAAATCCTCCCACTGCAAGCGTGTAGCATCCAAGCAAAGCTGACACCAAAGACTAGAACGGCCATTTTCAATCCCCCGAAAGAAATCAAAAACAGTGTGGCACCCCCTCGCCAAACCTGTTGACGAGTCGCCACAAGGGGTTCAAAACCACCATAACTCTACCCATACCTTACTATAGAGGAAGAGGGAAGGTTTTTCAACAAACGAGGACGCAAAGTTGTAACCAAGTTCGGCACCTCCTCACCCCCTTACCCAGCTTCCCCACCCTCCTCCCCTCTATCTCTCCACCCATGGTTGATCCCCCTCACTGCCCAACAAACCCCATCTCCTGCTGCGCGCCACCATGTCCCACTGTCCACCTTGCATCATCGTCCGTCGCGTCGCCTTGCATCCTCGCCCGTCGCGTCGCCTGACTCTCAGTTAGCTCCTGTGTCGCGCCACTTCAGCTCCGACGTTGGCTCCAGCGGGGGGCGCAGCGCTCCCGGTCGCGCTGGGCCCCTGCCGGCTCATGTTCCACCAAGTCCCGGTTGTTTTAGTCTTTTTCACATTTTGACAGTGGTGTGGCCCTTAGTTGATTTGTGCAGGTGTTTTACGGATAACTACCGTCTTCACCTGAATAGAACGCCTGGTCATTATCTCTGCCTCTGGACTGGAAGGGTTGCCAAATACAGGTATAATGACGGACCATAGAGGCTACCAGAGTGGCCCGGGGCAACTTGCCCAGCCGGGCCAAAAAATATATTTTAAATTTTATTTTTTATTGTAAATTTGGTACAGAATTTCGATGTGACCCTGAGCCAAAAGTTGGTCAGATTAAAAAATAAAAATAAAAATAAAAAAGTTGGTCAGTTTATTTTTCTGCATCACATAGTAGTTTTTCGTTTGTTTGTTTGTTTGTTTGTTTGTTTTTTGGCTGGGCCGTTGCATGGCCGGGCCTCTCGGTCCAACAAGGTGACCCCGGCCGCCCGGCTGGTAGCCCAGCCGACCATTCTATTCCGGTGAAGACCGTAGTTACATCATTCTCAACTTAGGACTATTCGCAGTATCTGGTCACAATCATCCATGAAAGTCCTTGTGCAGCGTCCAGTTAATCCTGTGTACCGGTGGAATCGGGCAGGGATTCCTGTGTGACCCTTTCTTCTTTCCAACCAAGGCTACACGTAGGGTGCTGCAAGGGGTGGTAGGAGCACCTCCTCGCAGTAGCCCCGCCTGTTGCGGCAAACTATTGGTGGAAAGCATCACCTGCTGGAAAGGAGGTCCAGCATCCCAATAATCCAGTGTGACCTGGCGTTCCTCATGGGAAGAAAGTCAAGCCACAGTGTGACCCACTTGCCACTCCCTCAGGGTCACCTCCGGCTGGTGCTGTCTGCGCCACAGAGTTGGCATGAATCTGGTGTCCATTCACACAAAAATATAGCCCCACTGAGATCATGCTCACACAAGGACTTTTTCTACTAAGCTCTGGAAGTGATTGCAGCAAAATGCATCCAGTTCGGGCCATAACTCCAGTTAGATACATGTAGGGAAGTCCTAGTGTGAGTATATGGCCTGAGGCATGCTGGAAGGTGGAGAGACCTTATTCTTTCTCGAGGGCATACTCACATTAGGTGGAATTTTTCACTTCGTCCTTCGGGGGCCAAGTCCCACTTACCCAAATTCTCGATTTCTGACCGCAGGTTTGGAAGATCAACAACCAGAAATCAAGGATCGGCCTAAGTGGGACTTGGCCCCAGGACATCCGTTAAGATTGGACCGATATAGAGAAGATTCACAAGCATGACACACATAAATCGAGAAATGGTCCACTTAAAAAAAAGAACAAAGGACTTTTTCAATTATGTTTTGGCGTAATTGCGGTCAGATACATCCAGGTGCGTAAATGCCATCAGATACAGGATCGTGGGAGGGAGAGGGGGGGGGGGRGGGCGACCTCCAAGAACAATTGCCCAGGGACTACTACCTTAAATTTAAGGAATCGCTGACTGTGGATCCCAATATCCCTATGCGCCCGGCCGAAGAATTCCCAGACCCATTTCCCCCCCACCCATATGCCTTGGAAGTGTGTTCCTGTAACTGACTAACATATATAACACATATGAGATGCAGTCAAATCCAGTTTTCCTGATGTTTTCCTGATGTAGTCATTCCTGCTCCCCTCTATCCTTCACGGTCGTCCCCCCAAATCCCGGCCAAGAGGTGACGCTGCCCTCCCCGCTTGCTCTGAACCGGGCTCTTTCATCCGGGCACAGTCTGTTTTTTTGCGGTTGCAGCCCCATCAACTCTGATCTGGTGTCGCTCTGTGTCACAGCCTGGGAGGACGGTTCCACGACAGGAATGACAAACTTCTAACAACTTTTGTTCTAGGCATCACTTGGTGTCAAAAAAGGGGGGGTTGAATTCTTGCGGAAAAATGATGGGCAAGGGTACGGAAGGAAACTCCGGTGCCCCCCGGTGTTCCTCCCGGACCCCTGCCCGGACACAGGAAGGCATGGAGAATGAGGTCTTCCAGGCCTGCAGGCGAATCAGTCTGATGTTGGGCGAAGTGGACCCTCAGGCATTCAAGAAAACCAGTCCTGCAGCGGCATATGGTTACGCCCTGCAGCTCAGCACTCCGCATAGTCGAACTCCTGACGGAAGCTCTCATCTCCTGAAGATAGCATTCAACCCTTTATGGGCAGCATACATCTCAGTCATCTTCTACCACAGCCTGCTTAGTGCAGGCCTTCTTCTGGCCCTTTTATTTCTGCCAACGACCTGCTCAGTCAATCCCCTGGGGTCCAGGGTTATCAATGCTGGCAGGGACCCACGAATTGGTTCGAATTTGTTCTGATTTCAGTCTGTATAAGGGACGCTGGACCCGTTTTCCAGCAGGTGACGCTCCCCACCAATAGATGGGGCCTCTCCCCGACTGGTAGTGGTGTCTGCTCTTATCGGCATCACTACCAGCGGCGGGGGTGTTTAAAAAAAAAAAAAAAAAAAGATGGAGCTAGTGTGAGTGGGCACTGAAATATTGCCTTCTTACTCTTTGGTGGAAAGACTTTGTTCTTGGTGGAAAGACTTTTTTCTTGGCGGAGGGACTTCTGAGCTTGACCATGCAACTGTTTCTGCTTGTCCTTTACTCACATTGCTATTGGAACCAAATTGGGGCCCGTTTTGGGAACTTGTGCAGTGGATGGGATGCTGGGTCCGTTTTGGGAACTAAGCTTGGAGCTATGGTTGTTGCTGTGGCTGTGCCTATTCTGTTGGTAAGGTGGAGGCATCCCCCTCTTGAAGCTTCCCTTGGGAGAATCCCAAGCAGATAAGTATCCGATACCAGGGATGGCGGATGGGCTCTCTCAACTAAAGGTGATGCACAAGGAGGCAGTTCAGAGTGCCATGCTGGAGAGAACGAAATGGTGGCGTCTTCTCAAGGTCACGCGGATAGCATATGAGCAATATGATGACAGCATGCCTTCAGCTGATGCTGCAAGACCTGCGATGAAGACGGCAGTCATTGATCCAGAGAAAGAGGACAACAGAAGGAGGCTCGCTGCAAGTTGCCAAAGAACGACTTCCTCAGGCATGTCCGGTGGCAGGGAGTCCAGCTGGCTGGCATGCACAGCATGTGGACTCTGATGTGGATCTCACGAGCACAAGCTCCCGCCCCCAGCAAGACTCTACAGAAAACAGCCATACATCGTTTTGGAAAAGATGTCCTCCCTTCATTTCAAGGACTGGCATGGCCATCCTTCGACTGAGTGATTGTAAGAACTGGCTGTGAATTTATGTTACGAACTTCTGACGAAGTGCATGCGCCTGATGAAGTGCATGCGCCTGATCTGCTGTTGGACCTACCGCATCGACTTACTTGGCATACAACCGTGGGATTGTGAGCTAAGAAGAGCTAACTCGTGCCTAACTGGTGGGTTGACCTGAACGAGCTAGGCCTCTTGCTCTTCTCTCTCAATGCTTTGGGGAGAGTTTGTTTTCAAATTCCATGCCCTCACATCAACCATCAAAAGAGGCATGAGGATTTACTATCACAGAGAATACATCTTGGGCACCGAGCCGCACCCTGTGTGACGATCACCATTCTGCCTATCACAACTCCCCTTTGCTGCCTATCACAACTCCCAGGCAAAGGGGAGTGGTGAGACACATCATGGAGACCACAAGGAGTGGTGAGACACATCATGGAGACCACAAGGAGGAGTTTTCTTGTATGTTGTCCGAAAATACACCGCATCGGCCGGCAATTGCATTTTGCTATTGGCCTGCCCCTGCCTTTATGTGGCCCACACCACAGACAGGCTCTTATGGAGTAGGGAAGGGGGAAAGCAACTCCCAATGTCCCAAACAGACTTGTGATTGGCAAACCTCACACTAATAGCCAGGTTATGTTTGGATTTCTCACCCAGGGGTTTGCAATACTTTAAAGTTTAAACTACCAATACACCCATACATGGGGCGGGGGCCCCTTTCAGAGGCCAGTAACGCTTAGGAGGCCGCCGATGGAATTTATCCACAGCGCCCCGCCCCGCCCCGCCCCGCCCAGCCCCGACTGTGTGGGTGGTGGCGACGAGTTTCTTTCTGCAAGGCTGGGGCCATGTACTGGTGGTCTAAAGGGCTGGGCCAAGGATTATGGGTAGAAAAGTATGGTAAGGAAGTCTCCGATCATATTCAACAGTTTATTCAAACACCGCACTGAAACGCGCTAGCACCTAGCGCTAACCTGCGCTGTGGACCGGCCGGCGAGGCTACCATAGCTGCCCTGGATATCCTAGTGCGCGCCTGGTTCTCTCTCCGGGCGAGTTCCACCTGGCAGATCAGGAGACGGCACATGGGTGTAAGGCATTTTTCTCGCTGATCTGACGGTGCGTTCTTTGGGTGCTTGAGATGGCTTCAATTGGTTGTCAACCATTCAGGAGGGTAGTCACCACTTGCGAAATATCATGATGGATGCTTTGCCCTCGACGCGGGGGGATTGGTCTGAAGCTGATGGTGAGGGAGCCACGCTGATCTCATGGCTGGAGGACATGATGTGAAGCATGCTGGACATCATCTGGGAGTTGAAGGAGGGGCCGGCTCCTCAGCTGGATGAGTTCATCGATTGGCGACAGCGGATACTCTAAATTGGTGCGGCTACGATACTTTCAAGGAGGGACATGATCTGTGTGATGCTTCGAAAGTGAGGTTGCTTGTGCAATCTGACGGGTGTGATTGTACGCTCGGCACAGAAGAAGGACAACTGCTACTTGAGGAGGGTTACACGCAGGGAGGGCCTGAAGAATGGCAGCCTCTTCCCGCCTCTCCACAGATGGCAGACCCTTATGACTGGTGGGCAATCGGTTGCCCACCATCGTCAAAAACAAAACACTGTGAACAACAACAATAATGATGTCAACAAAGACTGGATCAAGGACAACAACAACAATAACATCAATGACGATGGTTTCATCAACAATAACATTAGGAGCAACGAAAATAATAACAACGTTTACAAGGGCAACATCAGCAACAACGACATCAACAGTGAGGGCAGCTGTAGCGCCGGCAGATTTGCATCACCGCAGCTCACGTCACACACATTCTGCATTGATCGCCGTGGTCACGGGGAGGGTGATCAGTGGAAGAGAACCTCGGGCTTGGGCTTGGCTGGAAGCTCCCTTCTCTCCCCTCTCTCCCACCCTGTTATGTTCCCTCATTTTCGCCCATCATTTCCCTTTTCGCCACGGGTAGGGGTGGGTTAGGCGGTGACAGGATTTTGTCTGCGGCCCACTGGGTGCTCTCCTGGCAGGACGTTGGATGATTCCGGTTTTCTTGCGTTGAATCGGGGTTCGCTCTTCGGGGCACCTGATGGTGGTTCTGAAAATGCTCTGCTGATTAAGACGACGGTAGGAGGTCAATCTCCGCTTTTGGGGGGGAGTAATCAATGCCTCCTGCTGCATATGGAGACACTTCGATGACATCACATTTGGGAACAACCCACACAGAAGACACAATCGATGTTTGCACTGCCTATACATGTTTTCACAGCTATTACAAAACTTTGAGATGTACAAGGACGCTGGACCTGATTTCCAGCAGGTGCTGCTCCCCACCAATAGATGGAGCCTTGAATACCGGGAGCTGCTTAATGGGGATGCTCATATTGCCTCATTAAGCAGCCCCCCCCCTGCATGAAGTTTACCAAGAAAGAAAAGAAAAGAAATGGATGAAATGGCTTAAAAAACAAAGGACAAATCTCAGAATCAGCTTGCAGGAGTTAGAACAGAGTCACATCAGTTAATATCCTGTCTCTTATACACATCTAGATGTGTATAAGAGACAGCTTGAATACCGGGAGCTGCTTAATGGGGATGCTCATATTGCCTCATTAAGCAGCCCCCCCCCTGCATGAAGTTTACCAAGAAAGAAAAGAAAAGAAATGGATGAAATGGCTTAAAAAACAAAGGACAAATCTCAGAATCAGCTTGCAGGAGTTAGAACAGAGTCACATCAGTTAATATCCGAGTCAGGAGAGAACAGCGCAGAGAGGTGATGATCATGCTTTTCAGTTTCTTTGCATCTCACACTGGCGAGCTGCATGTCAGAAGAGGTTGGTGGCAAAGGGGGACCATTGTGGCAGCAGGTGCTGGTACTTACCCAGCAGCAGAAGACCGAGGTCCCACGGGATGTGTAGCCTTGTGAGGGACTGGAAGGCCGCATCCCACCATTACCACAGCTTGTTGACCATTAGGCAAGCCAGCAGCCAGTCTTCCAGTGTTGCCCAGGCTGGCGGTGTTGCCCTACCACAATAGTTGCAGATGGGTGACAGCAGGCCTCTCTGCTCAACGTCTGTTCTCGATACAAGCCAGTCGGGAGTGGGCAGGCAACAATGACGTATTTGCCATTGTAGGACTCTGAGATTCATTCGCATGATCTTAGAGTACTTTGACCAGGGCAGGCTCTCCAACATCTGTGGGTCCATGGGCCGCGATGGGCGAGTCCCACACCCATCTTTGGGCTAATGTTTGGTCAACTGGTTAGGTGGGATGCAAGGCTCTATAGCCCCTTTTGACTGTGTAATCCCAGATGCGCAGGGGCTTAGGTCCAGACCACTCCCATTCCCCAGGGTCGAACGGCAGCCTAGCGACCGGTACCACAGGCTCGTATACAAGGAGTCCTTCTTGCGTCGGGGGAGGGGTCCCCGGTCCAACCGGGGCTCAACACTGGTTTGTTTTTATTTTAGGTCTTAAATTTATTTTTTTTTCGAAAAAAGTTATTGTGGGTTCTTTGAGAAGTGACGTAAGTTTTCAGTCAATTTTAATTTGTCAAAAAGAAAAAAGAAAAACTATCAAAGATTGCGGTGAAAAAAAAGAAGGCATCCTCTTCCTCCTCGACATCCTCCCCCTCCTCCCCCTACTGTTCTTCTTCTTTTTCCTCCTCCTCCTCATCGCCTCCATCGCCACTGCCTATTCCTCCTCCTCCACTGCCTCGTCCTCCTTCTCCTCCTCCTCCTCTTCTTCCTCTTCCTCCTCCTCCTCCTCATCATCATCATCATCATCATCATCTTCTTCTTCTTCTTCTTCCTCCTCTTCCTCTTGCTCCATCGCCTATGTCCCCTCCTCATATTCCTCCTCTTCTTCTTCTTCTTTCTCCCCCTCCTTGTCGCCCTCCTCCTCCTCCTCCTCCTCCTCTTCTTCTTCCTCCTCCTGCTCGTCGTTTGTAGCAGCGGGTCCTCCATTAACCCTCCCCCCTCCCCCCTTTTTTACCATTTCTTTTCATTTTTGCTCAGAATGGCCTGAACTTTTTGGGGGGGGGTCCCCTAGTGGTGCGCAGACCCGCCCCCAAGTTATGTTTTCTTGTTTCCTCTTTTTTTTTTTTTTGGCCAAAAAGCTGTTGTCCGGGCTCGTTTCATTTTTTGAGAGTTGGCTGTCAAGGGGGGGAAAGGGGGGTATAATTTTTTTTAAAGGGGCTAAGAGGGTTTAAAGGGAGGTTCTTTAGTGTGATTTGGTTATTTCTTTTTATCTCCGATTCGGTGAGGAATTCTGATGTGACCCTCAAAAAAAAAAAAAAAAAAAAAAAAAAAA
>BFEA01000289.1:749721-761051 GCA_003427395.1 Chara braunii
TGTGGTCCCGGCTCCATTCTATTCTGGGGAGCGTCAGTCCGGTTCCTATTCCACCGGCAAGTCAAAAATTATTACATCGTTGAGATTCACTCACGCTTCCTTCCGTCTGGCCGAAGGACCCCTGGACAGCGTTGATTGCTCCACCTCAGTGGAGGATTGACTGCCAGCTTGGCCATCCCCTCTCTTTCCTCTCAGACCGGGCAAATAGGTCTGCCAAATTTCATCGCAGAATCCTAGAAAGAGTCCCTCTATTGTGAACATCCACCCGAGCCCTTCCCGTTCCACCTGTTTTTTCTTTTTGCCTAAGCAACCATTAAACCCTGAACCCTAAACCCTCGTCCTTCTTGATTGCACCCCGATATGCCATTCCCATTCAAGGATCGTCTTCCTCATTACTGCGGGACTCTTTGCTTTGACCCTTTTACTTCCTTTGCTCGCCTGCGTTACTAGCTTGCATCCTGGTCCGCACCGCTGTAATTCAAGAGTAGTGTCCCGAAAGCAGAAGTGTCTCAGTTAGAATCTGAATCGAGGGTTCCACTCCCTGCTACCGTGCTTTGCTGTTCCAGAATTCTTCTTGAAACTGAGTGCCACTCCTTCCTCCAGATAGGATCATTCCTCAAATCAGCAACCTTCCCCCCTGCCAACCATGCCTTGATGACTTGTCTCTAGCCTTCTTCCGCTGCTCTTCATCGTCTGTCCCTGTTCTCTTGATCCTCTTCCATCTGCATGGAATTTCTGCCTGTATCTGAACCTTTGTCTCCACCCAACCTCTCTCCCGTGCGCTTGCAGCCTCCTCAGTCGTTCTGCTGCATCTTTTCGCCTGCGTTACTAGCTTGCATCCTGGTCCGCACCGCTGTACATCAATAGTAGTGTCCCGCAAGCAGAAGTGTCACAGTTAGAATCTGAATCGAGGGTTCCACTCCCTGATACCGTGCTTTGCTGTTCCAGAATTCTTCTTGAGACTGAGTGCCACTCTTTCCTCCAGATAGGATCATTCCTCAATTCAGCAACCTTCCCCCCTGCCAACCATGTCTTGAWGARCTTGTCTCTAGCCTTCTTCCGTTGCTCTTCATCGTCTGTCCCTGTTCTCTTGATCCTCTTCCGTCTGCATGGAATTTCTGGCTGTATCTGAACCTTTGTCTCCACCCAGCCTCTTTCCGGTGCGCTTGCAGCCTCCTCAGTCGTTCTGCTGCATCTTTCCTTCCATTTGACCCAAGGGAGGTCATTCTGGTGATCTCAAAGCCGATCCTTTCTGTTTTCCGTGGCCACTTAGGGATGCCAATCAGAAGGAGAAGTTAATTTTCCTCTCTTTCCTTTAGCCCTACCCCATTTCTGTTCCCTGATATCCTCATCCCTCCTCTCTCCATTTGAAGCGAAGCTGTACGCCTCTAGCGTCAGTCCGGTTTCTATTCCACCGGCAAGTCAAAAGGGTATTACATCAAGAGAACTCACTCACGCTTCCTTCCGTCCGGCCGAAGGACCCCTGAACAGCATTGATTGCTCCACGACAGTGGAGGATTGACTGTCAGCTTGCCTTATCCCTCTCTCTCCTCTCAGACCTGGTATCCAGATCTGCCAGATATCCTCAGTGATCCTAGAAAGAGTCCCTCCATTAAACCTTACCGACCTGTTTCCTTCTCAATTAGTCTTCCAGTCCCTTTGAATAAACTAACATTTCTTCGTAAACCCTAAACCCTCAGTCCTTCAATGCTGTCCTTCGATGGGCCATTATGAGATTGGCAGGGAGACACTTCCTTCTAGACCATATTGGTCCGATTTCCTTTTGTATGCCCCGTATTTGCTCCAGAATTAACTGCTTTTCAGCTCGTTTTCTTCCTCCTCTCGTGGCTTCTTGAACCTTGTCATTTGGCTTTTAGAGAGCTGTATTTAAACCCTTGTCGCCTTAAGAAGCAATTGCCCCCTCGAGAGTTGTCCGCTGTTGGATGCCCCTTTCCGAAGCTGAATTGTGCCAGTCTTTCCAGCATATCCGGTCTTCATGCAGTTCTGCAATCTTGCCATTTACCAGCCAATTCTCATAGAATCTCCGCCTCGCCTCCTTCCTCTGTTCTTCGTCTTCAGTCCAGGATTGTTCGACTTTCCGCCATCTGCAGAGAATCTCAGCTTGAATCGATATTCTGGTTTCTGCCCATACCTTCTCTCTTGGATTGGCCTGCCCTTCGATTGTTCTGCTGCATCTCTCCTTCCATATGACCCAGATGGTCACTTTCCTGATGAGTTCAAACCAGATCCTCTCTGCCTTTCGAACTTGATCGGGGATATTAGTCAGGAGGAGTAGTTGGATCGGTTGTTCGGGAAAAGGAGATGTGAAGAGGGAGCTCCAGAGTGCTGAAGCTCTGGCCCAATATTCGGTCGCCTCTTTGCAGAGCATTAGGCAGTGAACTACATCTTCTACCATACCTTCAGTACAGATTGTGCAAATCTCAGAACTGTTAGGGTCTGTGGTTTTCCGTCTAGTGTGTAACCATTGATTCACCGGTAGGGCAGCGTAGACAATCAACCATTGCAGGCTCCTAATCTTGACTGGTCTAATACGTTTGAATTTATCCCAATGAATTTTTGTGATTTTATCTGCTTCCTGACCCACGAGGGTCCGCCATCTATAACCTAGTTTGACTGTGTAATCTTGGATTGGGATTTTCGTCTTGAAGATGCTGGTGGAGCTTGGTGTCCAGGCCCATTCGGCCGGGTCGAATTCCAGATCCCTAATTGCCGTATCTGGTCTGAATATTGATTTTGGCCAATTACCTAGAACCCTTATTTTCCTAAGGAGGAAGGGGGCTAACACCGACGATTCCATATCACAGTTTATGATCGCAGGCATGTCGGAGTTGGTGAGGGAGATTGGGAAAGAGAGGAAAGTGGCCCTATTGTGCGGACCTTGCTGTGTGTGGGAGAATTGATAAGCCCTGGTAAGCGCTGTATCTTGAATCATGAGGCCCCACTCGCCCGGTTTCCATGATTCATCTTTAACCAGGATGTCTTTCCATAACTGCGGAATGCGACTAATTTTTATGTAGTGGAGATTAGTCCCTCGTCTATAACATCCTTTCAATCGGGCTGTGATTTCTTGCTCCGTTATCCAGTCTTTTCTGTCCTCATTCCACAAATGGTCTATTTTCCAAATACCGTTCTTGATCCATGACATCCACCTCTGTTCGAGAAAGAGTGGGTTGTCAACTTCGTTTGTTAACCATTCGTTACCAAGTAAAGGTTGCCTTAGTACTTCGTCTTTAGATCTAGGTTTGTTTATTTTGTTTGGCATTATTTTCCTCCATGAACGAAGCAGAGCCGGCCAGTAGGGCGTGGGAGGTCGATGGTCATCTAGTCTGTTGTGCCTCATTCGATTTCTCCGTCTTGTAGTTATCACCCATTCTTTGTTCATAACCCAAAACAGCCCAGACGTGTCATTCAGGGAAGGTATTGGGGCTAAGGATCTGATACTGTCCAATGCTAATTTATTCCAGGCACTATCCGACTTCATCAGCAGTTTAACAATCCATTTGATTTGCAGCGCTTTCGTTTCTGTACCGGGGTCGATGATTCCTAGGCCTCCGTTGCGTGGCGTTCTGGTGACGTAGTGCCATGCTATCTTAGGTATGCATTTGTCTCTATTGGGGTCTTCTGTCCATAGATACAATCTAGCTCTACGGTTCAGCTCCTTGACCGAGTTGTCCGGGACTGTCCAGATGGAAGCTATGTACCACATCATTGAGAAGATGGACGTATTTAGTACCAGCACACGACCGATAAGGGAGGCGAAGGTGTTGCCCCACCTTCCGATTTTGTTGATCTGTTTAGCTAGCATGGATGGGCCCATTTGGGGCGGTAGCCCTTCCTTCGTCATTAGAATACCCAAATAGCGGGTCGGTGAGTCCGACGTTTGCCATGTCATTGCAGCCTCATCTCCTTGAAGCGAGAAGGGTTCATCCTCGGAAAGCCACCATCCAATTGTTTTCCCCCAGTTAATCCTCATTTTCGATGCTAGTCTGAACGCTTCCATTGCCTTCGCTAGAGTTGTGAAGGAGGAATCTGACGCTCTAATTAGGACCGTTAGGTCGTCTGCGAACATGATCGCTGTAGGAAAATCCACCTGATGAGCTGAGCCTATATCTGTGCTGGCTAATCTTTGAATTGAAGGATCCTTACGCAGGAAGGATGCGATAGCCTCCATTACAAAGAGAAATATTGATGGGGCCAACAGGTCCCCTTGGCGGACTGAGCGAGATATCGGGTAGCAGTTTGACAGTAGTCCATTCACTTGGACGCAGCCCATTGCATCTCTGTATAGGATTCTAACCCATTTTCTGAAGTTTGGACCGACTCCCATCCTTTCCATACTTGCTTCCATGAAATCCCAATTAACTTGATCATATACCTTTTCAAAGTCGAAGAAGAGGATGGCGGCATTTATTTTCCTTTCCCTAATTTTTCTCACCGACTCGTTCAATGTCATCACATTGTCTAAAATATATCGACCCGGGATGAATCCTGTTTGGTCGATTTGGAAGCATTTGTTAGTGATCTTAAGTATCCGGTTAGACAAGGTCTTGGCCAGAATCTTGTATGGGAGAGTTAGCAGATCGCTTCCTAATAGGGGCCATAACTTTTCCCAGAATTCCTTTGTTAAACCATCGATACCTGGGGTCTTATTGTTGTTCATGCTTTGTAGGGCACAGTGGAGTTCTTCTAACGTGATTGGTTTATCAAGTATCTCGGCCTGGTCTGCTGGTATTGTTTGTTCTAGGTAATGTGACATTTTGCGTCTTGCCTCGCTGACGTTTGTGGGTATCGGTGACTCAGTTTTAGAACGGTAGAGGACCTTGTAGAAGCTATTTGCTATTTCTAGCATTCCTTCACTATCTGATCTTATCGTTTCGGGCGCTGTGTGTGATTTAAGGCCTTCTATCGTGTTTTGTCATTGAATCGCTAAGCTCATATTCACACATTCTTGCTCTTATTTGTAGATCTTTTAAGTTCCACCATTTCCACATAGCCAATTCTTCTCGTGCCTTCTCGAAAATTTCATTATATAGTGGTGAAGAGGGGTTATTCGTCAGATTGGTTTCACCGATTTTCAGTGCAAATTCTAGAGCTTGCTTCCTTTGGTTCCTGATTGATGCGAGTTTTCTAGAGGTTTTGGCCACATTGTCCGAGAGGTTCGAGTAACTCTTCAGGAACCATTGATAACGATGATCAGTGTTTAGCCTAGCCAACCTCTGATTGTTCCAGCAGTCGCACACTTCGCTTTGGAAGGTCTGGCTCAGCAAAAGGGAATTGTTGAGCTTGTGGAAGTTGGCCCCCTTTCTAACCATCTGGTCAAAGCAAATAACCAATTCAATTGGTTTATGGTCCAAGCCCGAATAAGGGGCCAGAGGAAGCACTTCTGCAATTTTGACTGCCCCCATCAAATTTTCGGAGAATAGAAAATAGCCGATGTGTGAGAAGGCCGTGTGGTTGGCATGATTCTTTTTAACCAAGGTGAACGACTTTTTACCCGGGTGTAAAGTTTTGTGGGGGTCCACCAGGTTGTGGTCTAGCATCATTTCCTGGACTGGCCACGCTTCGGAGGAATTGGGGGAGCTGGATGACCGAGAAATACGGTCGAGGAGTGGATCTATTGTGGCATTCCAGTCCCCAGCCAGGATGCTTGGGATTACTGGTGGGATCAGCTCTCCGATATTCCTCAAAAAGGTCTTTCTCTCAGATGGTGAGTTGGGTGCATAAACGTTAATGAGAATAAACTCCTCTTCTTTCCATTTTAAGTGGAACAGGCACCACCTCCCTTCCGTTTGGTCAGCCCTCTTGTCTAGAACTGAGCCTGCCTTGTATAGGCGGGAGGAATTGGGAATTAGAATGGCTGTTCCCTTTGAGCTTGTTGCGGGGTCCGCAGACAAGATTTCCAGCTCTACGGTCCACAGAGTCCCCTAATCAATGATGCTATAAGTGATAATCCACATGTTGTTGTCACATTCTCACTGGATTTGTCTGGAGTTCAACTGGAGCTTAGTGGGCGCCAGCGTTGTCACGCGGGGACCCCCGGGGCCCAAGCCGGGGTAGGGGTTTCACCCCCAGACCCCCGCCGGGGGGCTACCCGACCTCCCCCCCCCGGCAAAACACCCCTRCCCCTGGCCCAACCTCGCCAACCCCGCTCCCAGCCCACACACCCGCCCCGCATCTGCCCCCCCGCCCCCCGCACCTCCAGCCCCACCCCGGGCCCCACTCCCGCCCCCACTCCAGTCAACGTTTTTGCCTGTCAAGGCCACACATTTGGTCAGTGTCACCATGAGAATGAGGAGGAAACTGTCCGTGTGGCTGTAGAAGAGAGGTTCTGGCAGAATGCAACTCACATGAGCTCAAATTTAATCGTATTTGAAAACAACTTGTTTCGTTATGATCCACAATTGGAGAATCTTTTTCCGCTTATATATTCCCAGGACGTCTGTCTCTCACGCAAGCAAGCGAGCAAGCAATCCAACCTGTTGGTAACTGCAAAAAGTGATCACTCATTCTTACGTCTTCCGAATAGAACGTAAGGTCATTATAGCTGTATTTGGGGCAACATTTAGTCTAGAAACAGCGATAATGACCGTACATTCTATTTGAGGGAAGACGGTAGTTTGATCACTCCTCCTAGAGTGGGAGTTGGGGGGGTTGTTGGCCTCCAGGGTTTCGAGTGCTGTTATGGTTTGCGGAGGTGTCGTTGGGCACACGGATGTTTGGCCGATTCAACACCACTGGCAGAGACCCATCTTAGAGATGGGGTCACGCAAAGAACCCCAACCACCCCAACAGCTATGGCTGAATGGTACACTGGCACTGAGTCTAGCGGAGATGGGGGAACCTTTCTCTCCCAAACTGGGTTCAACTTTTGCAAAAGGAGCATATAATTGCGAACCTGAGGCGATGGACTGATAAGATGATTGAGGGCGGGAAGTCAATTCTTCCTCAAGAAGAAGTAATCGATGCCTCTTGCCTGTCTTTGACATCTTGCTGTAAAGGAAAGCAGTGGCTATGGCTCTCCTTGTCAAAAAAAAGAAAAAAAAGGAAAAAAAAAGCACTGAGTCTAGCAGTCAGTAAACAGCTACCCCACTCCCTTTTTCTTTGGAAACAAACTGGACACCGCACATGAGGTCGTCCAAGTCACTGGGAATACCTGCACAAGGGACCCAGAGTAAGCGTTGAATTGAACCTGGCCCAACCAGGGTACGAACCCCCCCACACATGGGCATCACCCAACCATCGGACAGTCAGCAAACCTGATGGCTGGCGCTCATCCTTTGATTAACAGATTAGATGAGGAGGGGGGGGGGGAAAGGTCGTTCCTCGCAGTATCCCCTGACAACGGCGGAGGTGTTTGAACAATGCCCTGTCTTGCACGCTAAGTTAACGATCCCCTCTTCTCGTGCTTCCTCGCATGTCCCCTCCCCTATGGCGCGGTAGTTGTCAGGAAGCCCTTCACTTGATAAGCGAGAAGCGGCAGCTCGGGTCACAGCGCGGGTGAGCTCCATCCTCTACGCTGCCTCCATCCTCTTCCTCCTGCGTGACCTCCTCTTCTCCCCTGAACCTCTTTTGTGATCGAGGAGGTCAACTGCATGTTTGCTGCAACCAACTGGACTAGCTCAGTTGGTACACTCGCGAACTGTTGAAACACAGACCCGAGTGTGCATCCAGATGAAAATTGATGTTTGCGGCAACCAACTGGCCTAGCTCAGTTGGTAAACTCATGAACTGTTGAGACATGGACTCGAGTTCGAATCAAAATGGAAGTGGATGTTCGCTGCAAGCCCATGGGATGGGGAGGAGGAAGAGCAGAGGACGAAGATGACGAGGCGATGGGGAGGGATGGAAGATAGGGGGAGAAGGCGCTTTGCAGCTGAACAAAGGAGTGTGAAGCAACGTAGAGGAGGGTATGGCACATGTGGAGGTGGAGAGAGAGGACGAGGAAAAGAGGAGGTGGCGATACCCCTTGGAAAAAGAGCCGTTATTGGTGGTTTCCAGGAGGTCGAAACCACATCACTTTCGGGGGGAGGGAAAGGGTCCTACCATACCGGAGCTACTACAGCACTTTCAGGGGAAGGGAAAGGGTCAGGAAAGCAATCAGGAGGTCGTCTATGATGCCATGATGCATCTGTAATTCTGCACTCATTGAAGACAAGCTTACGCGGTGTAGGACTATCTCTCCCGTTTCTTGGTCCTTAAACCACCAGTACATGGCCCCAGGCAACTTGAGAATCGACATCGGCTCATTCCGAAAATTTTCAGAGGCTCAGGGGAACGGGGCCAACATGGCTGGCGGCACCAGCCAAAACGGAAAAAGAAAGAAAGCCGCACTGGCATTTTTTCGGCGAGGTCTGGCCCCCTGTGATAATCCGCCTCGTACAAAAGAGGCTTAGATGATCTGGTGGTCTAAATTTTGGCTGATACCCCCCCTGGTTAAAGCAATCAGGATGTGGTCTACGATCCCATTACAGATACTACTGAAGACAAACCTGGGTGGTGTAGCAGTCTCCCTAACTCCACCCTTATTTGGGCTAATACTCCCCCCCCCCCCCCCCCCCCCCCCCCCCCCCCCCCCCCCCCCCCTCCTGCCCAGGTTCAAGCAAACTACACAAAAAACCTGGCCAGTGTCCACTTTCCCCAATGAAATCATGTTTCCTAAGCACAAACGTAGAACCAGCGCGGCCCAGCCCTCTTACACAGTACATTCCTAAGCCTCCCACTGTTTTCATCTTGCCAATGTCTTGATGACCGGAACCTTGCCACTGCGTTATGACCAGCCACACTGCGAGACCCAGTCGAAGTCAGCCAGTCTTTGCAGGCCAACCGGTAGTGCTTCATGGAGCCACATCGCAGGTCCTGATGAGATTCCATGTTTCATCTGATCTGGTGCTGTCACGTTGGTGCCAAGCCATTGAGATACAGAGATCTGATACCCAGGGATGCCTGTTAGATCTTCCATTTCTGGATCGGACGTCATCTGACGAGGAGTGGCAAGTCAGATAGGGGTGGTGGTGGTGGGGTTTGACAATGGTGTTGAGGATATGTATTTGTTCGCATGGTGTGCCCTGAAGCCAAAGGAGGGGTAATGGCCCCGATAGCATCTTTGTATTTGTTTTGTTGCACAATCAAAGGCTTGGGCACTGGGCCCCCTTCTCAAACAAAAAAAAGTTAAAAACGATGCGGTTCAAGGACCAGTTTACCCGGACAGGTGTGATTATGCTTCTCATTCGCACAGTCGATCCAGAAATGTGACAGTCTATCTATCCTAATCTGATGCAGGTTGAGTTGGAGAGCCATATGATAGGTAACTATCTTGTACGGTTCAGAGAGGGCTCGATTCGACGGGTAATCACCCGGTTATTGGGTGTGAATTTGTGAAACTGATGATGTTGCGAACATCAACAGGAGTATTGCACATGACTGCCAAGCATCCTACTTCTTTCTTTGCACCCCCCTATGTTATCTTATCACCCTAATCATCCTGATGCTTTACTGTAGTAGTAGTAGTACCCTCGCTTACCCTCCTCCCATTCTCCTGCTGGCTAATTCCTTTTTCTCCGGATTCAAACTCGGGTCTGTAGTTCAACCACAAGTGGTTAACGGGAACCCCTAAGCTAGGCTCTTCTGCCTAATTTCAATCTAGCCTAGACTCTCTTCTCCTGCATCATGCATTGTTCTGTAGTCTGGTATCCTTTGAAACACCTACAGTGGCCCAGAGCAAGGTTCACCTTTTTTTTTTTTTTGAATGACCAGCCACAGGCTACTAGAGGGAGTGATACGCAAGCACCTCCCTCGAGTAGAGCCGTTGCTGGCTGCTCCAGTCTATTGGTGGGGACCACACCTCCTGGAAACCAGGTGGTCCAGCAGTCAACCATATGGAGTGTGGTCAGCATGGATGACACTGTCTGTCAGGAAAACCATGAGTATCGATCAGTCCCATGCTAGATGCATGTAGATATGGTCTTGCTCAGGATGATTATGACACTGTCTGTCAGGAAAGCCATGGTTACCGATCACTCCCATACTAGATGCATGTACATGTGCTCTTGCTCATGATGATGATGATGATGATGATGATGATGATGATGATGATGATGATGATGATGGTAGTGGTGGTGGCTGTGGTGGTGCATGTTCTTTGATGGTCAGAAGGGGCAGGCTCACTTATTACTAGGCCATGATGGGACATGCCTGTCCAAGGGAGGAGGATCAGTGGCTATGATCACACTGAAACAAAACAGCAGCTGTAAACATGGAGACTGACAGCATTTGGACTAATGCAGCCAGTAGGAAGGCATTGCCCCCACCATTGATTGGGTAAGTTGTCTTGAAGGCTGAAGGCATACTTACACCAGGAGGAGTTTCTCTGGATGTATCTGACCAGAATTCTACCATGGGCTGGAGGTATCCAACTGCAATTATTGCATCCAGAGCTTAGTCCCAAAAGTCCCAGTGTGATTCTATGCCCTGGCGAGTCTTCGTGGGACTTGCTTTCTTATAGTCCAATTGCTGCGTACACTCTTGCGTGGGTTACTTCTTCTATTTCTTGACTATTCGCTCAAGGACTTTCCTGCCTTTATATATGACCACTTTTCTCATCTGTCCTGGATGCACCTAAGAGCAATTACGTCCACAGAGAAGTTGAAAAAGTGCTAGTGTGAGTATTCCCTAAGACATTTGAGGTTTGTTGTCTATATCATTGTGGAATCAAATATCATTGTGGTGAAAACAATTTACCTACAAGAACTTCAATCCATTGTATTTGTTGACCAATACAATTTACTACTCCCCAGGCTAAAAATATTTTTTTTTTTGAAAAGATTCAAAAGAACAACTTCAATCCAAAGGTATCAGATTATTGATATCCTTTACAAGCAGTTCATGAAAAGGCTGTCAACTTGTGTCAAGTTGATTAAATTGATTTTACAATTTTAATTGAAGAAATTTAGCACCACTGAGATGAAAAGAGTGTAAAGTCTGGGGAAGTCAGTGGATGCTGTACAATAACAGTAGAAGAAGTCCACTGAGGAAATCAAGATAGAACGTAATGCAGAGGCCGAGGAGTTGGTTGGGGAGATGGCTGTCGAGTTGGATGTGAAGTTGGCTGCGGGATGTAGCAGTGAACAGGGATGGGTGTCTGATCTGCAGCTGGGGATGGGTTTGGCCAAGAAGTGCCTTGCCCAGCCCTGCACGGCTGCAAAATATGTGAGGGACCCGGACCCGTTTTCCGGCAATAATGGAATGAGCCTATGTTGTATATATTATATAATATAATATAAAAGAAGTCAGAGGATGCTTCCCCCCTCCCC
>BFEA01000289.1:771505-782560 GCA_003427395.1 Chara braunii
CCAGTGCCCAATGAAAAAATACATGAAGTATATCACAGAAAGAAAAGCAGGGGTGGCAAGGCCTCTCCACCTTCCACTCCAAGTGAAGCCCACCCCTGCAGCAAGAACTGTAGAAACTTACTAGAAAGCAATTCTAAGGCATCTAACCACTGATGAAAAAGAACCAAAGTGGGCCAAAGAAAAAAGAAACAAAAAAAAAAGAAAAAAAAAGCAAGGGTAAAGTTGGCTGGTTGTAAGCCCAGTTGTATACATTCAGAACTGTTGATTGCTGATTTCAAACTATCAAGGTCTTCTGAAAAACTGATACAGCTATCATAAAAGGGAAAAAAATTCAAAAAGTGGAAGGTAGTCGACTCTGCAGGGACTGGAGAAAGGAGCAAATGATTATGTCATGGCTCTGCAGGGTAGCACACCTAACCGTAAGGCTAAGTGGGCTGGGGTGAAAGTGAAGCCCTGAGATGAGTACTTCACCCCACCCCAGCACGGAGGCCCCAGCACGGGGATCGCGCGACACACGGTGTACCCAACCACACTCATCCTCTACAGAGGCACTCTACCGTAGTGTAACCTCTATGGTGGTTACTGCGCGAAAGCACATCTATGACGAGCACAAGACTCGAACACACAACTCGTGGCTCTGCAGACTAACACTAACCATAATGCTAAGTGGGCCGGGATGAAAGTGAAGCCCCAAGATGAGTGCGTCACCCCACCCCAGCGCGGAGATCCCGCGACAACCACACTCATCCTCTACACAGCCACTCTTCCGTAGTGTGCCAGGGGAAGAGCGTTTAGAAAATCAGCATTCTACAGACTGAATAAAGTTTCAGTCAGCCTGTCCATCCGGACATCCATTAAAATTTGGAACGATACAAAAGAGACGATTAACATAGCCCCTGTGCAAGGATGGCACACATAATCGAGAAATGGTCCAAATAGACAAATTAAAAAAAGAAAACAAAAAAAAGAAGTTTCAGTGAGCCTTTTTCAGTTAAACAAAAAACAAAAAAAAGTCATCCCGAGGCGAGTGCTGAAGCACCTCCACCGCAAATTGGTCACCTGCTGGAAGTTGAAACACAGCACACTGGGGTTGAGGTCCCAGTGTCCCAGTGTCCCACTTACCCGGCAGGAGTTTTTTCAAACTGGTCTCGATGTTGACGAGCTCTTGCCGTATTTAGAGAACAGGGCCGTCTGATTCGATCCTTTCATCCATATATTAAGGACGTTGATGCGGCTGGTATGAGGTGGGAAGGCGTAAGACAGAGTGGTGCTGTAGCTTGGCTATGGCGCGAGTGGGGGTCACATACTTCGTTTCGTTTTTTGCTTGCGCCTCACGAATCCACAGTCAACGGCCACTGTTACTGTGAATGTTTCGGATTGAACGATGAGAAACAATTCTACATCTTCTGTGACTCTTTGCGAGTGTATGCTATTGACTGCGAAAGCGGCTCATGTCTGTTGCATTCCTGAGGTCCCACATACCCAGGTTCTTCATGTGGGACCCCTGATCTTCTGTTCTTTCGTGACTAAGAAACATCATTTTTGTATTCCTGGCCACTAGTGCAAGGAAGATGAGCATTAGCGAACTTCAGCAATCAAACAGCATCATATACACAAGACCAGATAGTCTTGACCTCGAACCAACAGCAGAATTGCATCACGAGTTTCACCAAATAAGAACACACCAAGAGCTCATAATTGACAACGCTGGTAAAGTCTCATCATCATCATCAACGAAGAACCAATGTTGATATCCTATCTGGCGCTCGGTGCCCAGACTACAGATGGCAGATCCTATCTAGCCTAGACTACAATGCCGAAGATGACGTCAACAGCTTTCCCGAAGTACGAGCATACAGCGACCAGTGTCGCACGCTTCCAGCACCAGGTATGTCTCTCGCCTCACTCACAACCTCGTTCCCCAACACACAGATGCCACTTGCACCCAAGGACCAGCCTGCGCCACACCCAGCTTACAGCAGCGCAGCTCGGCTATGGCTGCCTGCTCCTTCCTGCTCGCCCGTGAGCACGTGAACGCTGGCCAGCAAATAGCGCAGCATGCAGCCAGCACCCGAATGCCCAATGTGGAGGCAGGCCCTTTGCTATATCGAAGTGGCCTGCCTGCGTTCAGTCCCAGGAAGCTTCCAGTAGGCCCCAGTAGCCTGAGGCCCAGCACGAACGAGAACAGGCCTTGGGCCTGACTTATGTTGCACGCATCCAACTGCCTTTGGCCTGTGTTTGGCCCAGTACCCGTACCCAGCCCAGGGCCTGCTTTCCATACATTCACACAGGCGGCCCAGGGCCTGGGTTCTCTCAACCAACTGGCGCTGCGCAACTGCCCGAATTTTCGTAGTTGCGCAGTGGCCGAAATAGGGCCCTGAGGGCCTCGTCGAGCCAGCCTTCACTTAGGGCGGCCGACTTGCTCCGAAATGGGGCCGAATGGGGCTCATAGAGGCAGTGGCCTCAAACTAGTCCTCTTACAGTAGCAATGTAGAATCTGTGCGAATTGGACGTTACCTTGGCACACGTAGTTTCTCGGTTTGCCTGGTTGTGTGTACCAGGGGACACTGGGCCCACTTCCCAGCACATGTTGCCCCCAAGGAATAGACTGGAACCTTCTCAGCGATGGACCCTGTACCAGCCAGGGGAAACCCTGGACGGGGGAGGCACATCTGGATGTTTTTTTCGGGAAACAGGTAATAGCAACCCCAATGCCCTCACCTGGTAGCCATCTCACGGTTTGAAGTACCGCCTTTCCCCGTTCTCCCTTGTCCTATGCTTGGAGGGGAAAGCAACTGGACTGTATACGCCAGGGGAGCTGCACAGCAGGAGGCATGGACATACTTCCTCAGGATTGAACACCATTTTTTTTTTTTTTAATTATTATTTTTGGTTCTTAACCAGTCCCCCGCTTAATAAAAGGGGCATCCCCTGCTACTAGGACGACCCTGGTTGCTCCTTTCTATTGGTGGGGAGCCACACCTGCTGGAAATGGGGTCCAGCCTCCCATGAATACAGATAATGCATTTTATGACACTTGGATTGTAGTATCATTGTACCAATCGAGCAGCTCAAAAAGATTTGTAGGAGCAATTGCATCATGTGCCGAGCAGGGTTGAATGCGACTTTTCATGACTCCTTTCAGAGTCGGCAGGGTAGGTTGAGTAGGATGGAGTAGCTAATCTTGAGCCTTAGTTGGTATCAGTGAGGATCAGCCCGATACGGGTTTCAAACTTGTATAACTGATTGCTGTTCTATGGGACGCTGGACCCGGTTTCCAGCAGGCGTTGCTCCCCACCAATAGACCAGAGCGCCTGCGAGGGTACTAAGGGGGGGATGATGCTCTTACCACCCTGCCTAGTAACGGTTAAACCACTAGTACCTTTCCCGCGTGGGAAAATAGGGAAAACTGGCTATCCTGAAAATTTGGAGGCCGGGCCCGACGACAAACGAAACGACAGCCGCCGATCAGATTTATCAATAGCAGCCGTTTCGTTTGTCGTCGGGCCTGGCCTCCAAATTTTCAGGATAGCCAGTTTTCCCTATTTTCCCACGCGGGAAAGGTACTAGTGGAAAAAAAAAAAAAAAAAAAAAAGGGTTGAATGTGACTAAGGAGAGCTAGGAGGGAACGCTGATGGAAGCGTAATGCCCAAAGGCAAAGATTACAAACAACGAGAGAAAAAAAACGCATAGGACCCAGAAAAGAGGAGGCCAGAGGAGGATAGAGACATTGAGATGTAAAAAATGACAAGGATAGGGGACACACAAAGGCATGAGGCGATTACGCGAAAGAAGATCAGGCACTGATAATAACTCCAAGTACATGCAACTTGGGAGTTGATTGATATAATGGTAGAAGATTTTAGCTGGCCTTCAGCACAAGGCGATGATAGAACGATAGAAGGGTGTTCTACCAATTTCAAGGGTGGCTTCAACTGGTGTGCAACAAGACCCAAAAAGGGTCGAAGGAACTGGTCATTTAAAATATTTTGCAAAGTCTTATTAGAGATCCTGTTGTATCGTTCAGCCCAAGGTCGGAGGGGGGCTTGGAATAGTGGACCCTTCCACACAGTTTCAGGCCCTGAGCGTCCACTGGGTTCAACATATTATTTTTGAAATCTCCTCCCCCTGGGTTCCCCTGGCGCTGACGCAAATTGCGGCTTTGGCCCCGGAAGCCCCACCAGAAACTGACCCTCTGATATGGCTTGAGGACAGATACTGGAAACTCCCTCGGAAATACACGAATGGTGACCCGACAGATAAACATTGGATACGTCTTCTGCGCACGTGGAGCGAACTCCCAATCTCCGACCGCCCCGCCCCGGACAGATGGGAGGAGATAATTAGGCAACCGTTGTTTGACAATAGATTAATCACAGACTTCCTCGGCCAGGTAAGGAACAACTCGGACTCCCCATGGAAAATTTGGGCGAAACATGGGGTGCTGAGGGTGGGGGACCTATGGGATGTGGCAAGCGGGGAATGGAAAAGTGCAGCAAGAATGAAAAGATGTCTGCGCTACGGCCACTCACTAGAGTCAACAATGAAAGAACTTATTGAAAGTTTCCCCATCCAATGGTACACTAGGCTTAAGAAAGGTCCAACGTTGGAAGAGGAGGATTGGGTGGGGCTACCTGGTCACGAATCACAAATAGGCCGAGTGCACGTAGTGGACCAAGCACAAGTCCTGATTGAATGCTACGCTGTCACAGAAACAGGGCGGCTACAAGGGAGTAGACAACCTTTCATCTGGAAAAGAAAATTAGAAGTCTATCGCATCAGGGTGATCGAAGAGGGGAATGGTTGGAGAGCGTATCGTCCAATGACCCCGATTGAGAACCTCCCTTTTGATCCCCAAGAATGGCGATGGTCGTGGAAAGGCGGGGGAAGGCGGGGACGGGGGGAGGAAAGAACGGTCCTGTTACCTGCCCTAAAAACGAAGTCGGTCTACCGAATGCTCAGACCCAAGCGTAGGCTACGAGACGTGGTGGAGGACAGATGGCAGCGCCATCTTAATATAGATAGAAGCATACTCAAGCCTATCCAGTGGTTCAACGAGTATCAGAAAAGGCCGGCAAAAATCTCCGCTCTTCAATGGCAAATTACTCATCGTTGCCTGCCGACCAATGACTGGCTGATTGATAATACGCAGCTCGAACAACAAGGAAGGTCGCTCAAGTAGGCGCACCCACCCCAGATGAACTCGGAGCAAAAGAGCAACAAATTTGTGGGACCAGTCCTTCAAAAAAACAAAAAAGGAAGCAATGGGCGGGTGTTGAGGCTTAGGCTCACACCTGCCTTTTCATCAAATTATGTATCCGACTGACATTCCCCGATTGGTACTGCAAGGGGTTTTGGCCTCTGGATGTTTGAGATGAGGTGGCTTAGATTCCCCCCCCCCCCCCCCCCACAAACACCGCAACCCCAACCCCAGCGATAGCTTGAGGTGCTGATAGGAGCAGGCACCTAGCTATTCCTGGGGAGGGTCCATCTATTGGTGGGGAGCTGCACCTGCTGGGAAACAGGCCCGGCGTCCCGTTTACACCTTGCAGAAATCATATGCCGGGTTCAATTGGAGCACGCTTTTTGTTTTAGCCTGAAGATAGGCCGCCACAACTGTTCATGAAGATGCTAGCTACTTCCCCTTCTGTCAATCTGTGTGCTGCGTGGTGCTGAGGCTGGCTGCATTCATCCTCCTTGAGCCATGGGTCTTCTCCCCTTCTCCCTTTGAATCCCGTAACCCCTGATAAACCCTTAGACCCTTAAACCCTGAGCACTCTTTTCAGTTAGCCGGCTCTTTCAAAACTTAGGTTCGGTGGGCCTCCCATTTTGTGTTCAGCCAATGTTCTTCTTCTTCTTCTTCTTGTACGCCAGTGTTCAGATTCTCGCGGCTTTTCAGTGCCAGTTTCAGACATGGGCAGGTCAAAGTTCATCACACACATACTAAGAAATGAGTGTCGCGAAACAGGGCCCTCAGGGCTGTGTTCCTTGCGCCCTCCGGTTAGCCAATGAAACAAATTTCCTGAATGTGGCCAGAGTCATTAACCAAAAATCTGCTGAGCTTTGCTAGCCGTAGCAACCAGAAATGAATCCACCATGTCAGTGCTTCAAGGCTGAAAACGAAAAATTACTACGCCATAAGAGCTATTATAGCATGATGCTATGCCGAGCGACTACAGTATCACCATAAGGCTCATCAGCCTCCTACTTCTTGAAGGCGATCATATCTGCAGATTAGACTGCCAACGGACGGAGTTGATGCATTTCGACTGGTCGCCAGGCCGGCCGCATCGACGGTCTTAGCTTGGATGCTAGGAGATGAGGAGGACACCTTGCACACCTTCAGTTTTCTTTTTTCTTCCCCCCCCAAGAAAACAGGACCTTATGGCCCCGGCGGCAGATGCATTCTTGGGAGCCTCAGTCCAGTTCCTTCTTTTTTTTACTTTTTTTATTTTTAATGTTATAAACAGAACCTTAGGGTTCCGGCTCCTTTTCCATTCTGGGGAGCGTCAGGCCGGTTCCTATTCCACCGGCAAGTCAAAAGAATTTACAACAAATACTCACTCACACGCCTCCCCTTTATGGTGGAAGGCCGAGGGAAGGACGACATTGATTACTTCCCGTGGGAAGGATGTACCACCCTTCACCCCTGCCTGTTCCACTGGGATTCTTTTCTTATCCTTTATTTGGTGCTAAAACCGTAAACCCTCGCTTAATGCCTCTTTGTCTGTAGCCTGTTCCTGGCGGTCGTTTCTATACCGTAGCTGTTGATTACACCTGTAGTGGTTCGTGGGTCTGGTCTGAATTGTAGGTATCGCTTGGAGATGGTGAGGGGTCTGTTTGAATTCTGGTGAAGGCTTTCTTCGTAGGGTAGGTGCTGAGTGTCCGTGCGGTTCCTTTTTTTCTTCGTAGGGTAGGTGCCTCAGTATTATAACTGTCAGATAATTGTGTTCTAACTAGAGTTGCCCGGGACCCCACCTGTAGCAATTGCTGCCATCTTTGAGGTATAGCTCCCAATATGACCCTACGGTTGTCAACTAATCTGTGACATCCTTTTAAGCACGTCCTCAGTTCTCCAACTGTTTTCCATCTCCCTTCCCTTTCTTCCCAGATGTGCTTTATCTGCCAAACCCCGTGCTCCAGCCACCTTCCCCACTTCGCATCTTTTATCGACAGCGTCAGCAGCTTGCCCTGTGCGTCCTTAATGCTCGGGTTGCCGAATAAAGGTTGTCTAAGTACTTCTTCCCTCGTGTTCGGCTCCTTAACTTTTGCCGGGAAGATATCTTTCCATAACTTCAGCAGTTGTCCCCAATACGGAGTGTCATCGTCCTCCTCCTGATTGCTCCACTCACTTCTGCCCACCCTAGCCCAATTGCTGCACATAACCCAGAACAACCCGGACATATTCTGAGGTGTTTTAAATTTAGCCATTTGCGTTATTCTGTGCAGCACCAGAGAGGTCCATGGTAGCCTGTGCTGAGTTAACAGCCTAGTAACCCATTTGGTTTGTAGTGCTTTAAGTTGGGTGTTCGGGTCTAGAATACCCAGCCCCCCCTGATGCTTTGGAGTAGTGACATGTTTCCATGCCACCTTGGATATGAAGTTAGTATGGGTAGTTTTGGATGTCCAAAGATAGGCAGCCGCTCTTCTTCTCAATACAGTTGCCGTAGTCCTCGGTGGTGTCCATATTGAGCCTGCATACCATAACATGGAGAAGATGGATGCGTTGAGTATGAGGGCTCTCCCATAAATGGAAGTGTAGACCGTCGACCAAGATCCCATCTTAAATAGAACTTTTGCCATTAGATCCGCCGCCATCGACTGATGTGCCCTTGCCTCCGTAATTTTTATCCCTAAATATCTAATGGGAATTCGCGCTGTTGTCCACGTCAACCCCTCCAGACTGCTAGTAGGGGGGTTGTCCTCATGATCCTGATCTACTAGCCACCATCCCTTAGTTTTCTGCCAATTGATCTTCATTTCCGACGCAAGCTGGAAAGCCTCCATAGCTTTCATTAAAGCGAGGAACGGTGCGTCCGACGCCCTTATGAGAACCGTCAGGTCGTCTGCAAAGAGGAGAACTGTGGGAAGATGAATAATGTGCCCCTACTGATCCGGCTCTGCAACAAGCCTTTGGATTGATGGATCCTTACGTAAAAAGGATGCCACTGCCTCCATTATGAACAGGAATATCGGAGCGGCTAGGGGGTCCCCCTGCTTGACCGACCTCATCATCCTGTAAATCGAGGATAAGTGCCCATTAACCTGCACTTGTCCTTGTGCATCATTGTAAAGAACTCTTATCCATTTCCTCAAATTCGGTCGTACTCCCATCTTTTCCATGCATTGCTGTAGAAAAGGCCAGCTAACCTAGTCGTACGCCTTTTCAAAGTCAACGAACAAGATAGCGGCATTAATCCTCTTATCTCGGATGTATCGTACTGTTTCCGTTAGGGTCATAACATTATCCAATATGAACCTACCCGGTATGAACCCTGTCTGATCTATATGAAAATAGTCCGCTGTAATTGCCGTGAGGCGGTTCGCTAGCGCCTTAGCAACTATCTTATGCGTCAGAGTTAGCAACGTTATCGGCCTGTAATTACAAATATCCGATGGATTCCCCTTCTTGTAAATCAATGTGACAATTCCGGTTGCTGGGTCCTAACCCAATCCCTCTGCCTACCACGCCTGTTCCAGAAACGCTAGATATTCAAACCCCAGAATTGGCCAATATTCCATCCAAAACTCCCCGGTTAGTCCGTCTTTTCCAGGAGTCTTGTTGGGAGCCATGGTTTTTAATGCTTCCCATAGGTCCTCCTTTGTCAATGGGGCATCCAGCTTCGCCACCTGATACTGTGAGATTATGGGCTGCAGGTAGTTCAGAAACTTGGATCGCGCTTCTTGCACTTGTGGTCTTGGGTGTTCATGCTCTCTTGTTGTATACAGATTGCTATAGAAATGTAATGCCACTTGAAGCATCTCGTCCTTGTCTGAAGTAAGGCCAACCGGTCCTTGTAATTGATTGATGAGATTGTTCTTTCCCCTGGATGTAATTTTCCGGAAAAAGAATTTAGTCATTCTTTCTCCTTCCTCCCATTCTCTAACCCTGGCCCTCATTTGCAGTCCCCTTGATCTCCAACGTTGCCAATCTGCCAATTCCCCCCTTGCTACCTCCAGCGCCCTTTCATAGACATCTTGCCCTGGGAAATTGATGATGTTGCACTCCGCTAGTCTCATCGCCTGCTGTAATTCATGCTCTCTGTCCTTTCTTCTAGCTGCCAGCCGTCTAGCCACTCCTGACAATGCTTTGGAAAGTGCGAGAAACAATTCCGGGAAGGTCTGTGTGTTCGGGTTATGTGCCTGACACACTTGTAGTACTGCCTGTCTCATTTCTATGGTACGCAGGAGTGAGTTATTTAGTTTGTAAAAACCTTTACCCCTCTTGATCTGTTTATCTGTGACGAGATGGAGAAAAATGGGCTTATGATCCAAACCTGTCTCGTATGGCAAATCTCCTATTCCCACCGAATGTATTATGCCAGTTATGCTTGACGATATCAAAAAATAATCAATTCTTGATGCTGAAACATGTTGACTACGGTTCCTCTTCAAATACGTAAACTGTCTTTTGTCAGGGAAGTGCACTCTGTATAGGTCCACCAAATCCTTGCATGTCATCATGCTGTGGATTGGCAGAGCTTCTTCTACCAAGCCCTCCTCCCCCTGCCTGCCCCTTGCAGCCATTCTATCCACCCTAGGATCTAAGGTCGCATTCCAATCCCCTGCCATTACTAGGTGCCTATCCTCCTCTAAGATGCCCTGAAGCTGTCCCACAAACTCTATCCTCTGTTGGGATCTGTTGGGACAATATACTGCTAACAGCGTGTATGGCTCGTCATGAAACTCGAAGTTAACCTTCACCCATCTCCCATCATTTTCATCGAGCTGTGACGTTATTCATTACTATCTTGCCTGCCGCCTGCGATCTATTATTATGAAGTATGACCACCCCCGCCGAATGAGGAGTGCTTGCTGGTGCCCACCAAGACTCTTTGAGTCCTTGAAACTTCTGAGCTATCCTACTCTTTATTTGCTGATGCTCGCTTGACCTTGTGAGATGGGTTTCTAAAAAGCATACAAAGTCTGGTGGCGAGGCACCAAACCATTCCGTGTAGTTGATTATATTTTGCCATTTATGTTGGTTGTCTAACACCCCTGCCAAACCATTAACATTCCACGATGTGATTTTAATTTCCGGGGGCGCATGCCTCTGCTCTCTCCTTACCCACTTTCTTAGTCTGCCCTCCCCCCTATCCTCCATAACTTAACCGTTCGTGGTCTACCCAATGCCATAGCTATCTTCTAGATTCAAGAGCCCAACAACGCTATATCCATCTTTGTTGATATTGGGCTGATCCTTTTTTCCAAGAAGTCCAGCTTCCACCCAAAAGCGTCCACCTTGATTGCTACTGCCGCAGTACGGGCTACCCATTCTGCCGCCATCTCCCCTCCCAACAATCCGTAGGGGATCGTTTCCACCACCTGCCAAGGCATCCAGATTAGGCCCTCCCTCAATTCCGTCCTCTCCCTCATATGCATGAGCAGCGGTCTAAAGTCAGCCGCCGTTTCCTCTCCCCCCGCTTCCACGACTTCCGTTCCCTCCTCTCTCCTATCCCCTAATATATATGCCCGAGACCAGGGTTACCTGACCGAACGTTCGGGGGCCCCCGGGCTGGCCCCCGAACGTTCGGGCGTTCGGGGTCCCGTTCGGAGGCCGAATTCGGCCCCCGCCAAAAAAAGTTTCGGGGCCTAAAACTAAGTTTTTTTTTCTGAATGTTTTTTTGTGAGTTCTCTATGATGTAACCTACACGCCTATAAATTTTGAAGCCATTCTGCTAAGCCAAAAAAACAATAAAAATCGTCCAAGATGGGGGTGTCAAAACGTGCTCGCCCACTCACTATTTTGTTTTTTTTCACTTTTAAATTTTTGTTTTCACTTTATTTCGGGGCCTAAAAAAGTTTATTATTTTTTGAAAACTTTTTAATGAGTTA
>BFEA01000289.1:798852-820659 GCA_003427395.1 Chara braunii
CTCTTCTCTACCTTTGTCTATTGGAATGGGACATCTCTCTCCTACCTTTGTCTAAGGTGACGAGTACATTGGTAACCATGACATCTGGATGACTGGTTCGTGGTATAATGGTCTCTGGATCCATGGTGTTTCCAGGAAGAGTTGTTGGCATGAGATGTTGATTTCATCGTCACTTTTGGGCGAGTATAAGCGAGATGCAGAAAAAAACTCAAAAACATGTTCAAGCGGGCTGGTCAGTGTCATAAGGTTACGTGGAGATCACTAAATTATCCCTGACATGATTCTCTCCTCCTGAAGCTCTGTGCCCTTTTCATGAGTGCCTTGCAATCCTGGTTGGTGAACAGTTTTGTGTTGGAGGCAGCCAGATTCATTGTCGACAATTGAAAGAGCGCCAGGGCAATTGATGAGAGGAAGGGTGGGTGGGGTCTTCTGAGGAGTCCATCCAGATAACCGAATGCTGGAATACCGAGGGTGACTGTCATATGTCTAGATTCCAACCTCTACAACAACCTGGACATTCTTATTATTAACAAATAATAATAATAATAATAATAATAATAATAATAATAATAAAATAATCTATCTGGATAAGTATAGGGCCCATTACCCAGAAAAAAAGAAAAAGGGGCCACTACCCAGCTTCAGCCTGAATTAAGTTGCTGAAAACCGGATCCAGGCTCATCCAGCATCTTTTTTTTTTTTTTTTTTTTTTTTTTTTTTACCAATGTGAATTTCAACTTGATTTTCTCCAAAGACTCACAAAGAGAGGTTTTGGCAAACTTTGGCTTACATTTCACAGGGAGCTAAGAGCACAAGGATTCCCAAGCCACACGTTCATACAAGCCACGCAAAAAGGGTAGCACGAAGGGTGGGAGGGAGGGTAATAGGGTATGGCCCGAGCTGTGTACGTACCTGGAAGATCTGTACGGAATCAGGTACAGGAGCACGATATCGGGATTCGGGACCCGTCACCAGTTTTTGAATCTGCAGCCTCAATCTTGCGAGATCGAGAAGGGAGCACTTCGAGTACAGACAGACGCCACGCATGAGCATTGTCACGGATATTGTTTTTCAAGCACTGAGCCAGCTAATGAACTGGCTTGAAAAAAGACAAAATAGCTGAGGTGTGCCTGAGCCGCGAGCAAGTAACCGCACCCCATTTTTTTTTCAGCAGGCAAGTACGTGGTCACGAGTTCGGGACCTAGTATGGTACTGGCCCGCAGAGGAGCACGGGAAACCGGGTAATACAGGCCGGGCCTTAAGCAGTTAACTGCACAATGGATACAGACACTGATTGGGACCCATTCATTTTTCTGTGTCTAGATCTAGGTACTGACCCGCAGCAAGAAGCGGGAAACAGAAGACTTTGAGCCCGGAACTGGAAACATTGCACGAGTCGAGTGAGTAAACAGACGGTGTAATTAAACACCGGGAGATGGCCTGGTCACCGGTCTGAGTGGAACGGAGTAGAAGGACTGTGATTGCGTGATTTCCTGCACCTACTTCAATGTAATTTTTTCCGGCGCTTCCGCGATAATAAAGCTCCAGAGTGCATTGTTTTACGATAACTGATCATAACTCACAAAGAGAATTTTGAATTTTTTGAGGTCAACAGGCTCCACACTTCTTTTGAAAAAAAAAATCAACCTGATTTCCATTTTAACTTTTAATTGCCATTTTCAGAGGTAGAGAACCCCCCACCCTCATCCTCCATTCTTAATCCGCTTACAAACGGCCAACCAAATGGTGGTCAAGTCTAATAACCTCCCAGCTGCTGGCCCTTTCAATCACCGTTCTTGTCCTACCAAACCACTCTCCCATCCCACCTCTTCCCCATGTTGCCAGAACCCCATCGGTCCTACCGGACCAAGTACCGGTAGTCTGCCTCATAGCTTGGTTCGCCCAAAGTTTAGACCCCCTTCCACCCTTTTCTAGACATTTTTTCATTCCTCAGTTGCTGGGAACCCTTCAATTCCAGCCTGCCGTGTACCTTGACCAGTCCAAAAGAATAAACCCCTATTCCCACCTCGCCCCATTTCACGACCTCACTTCTATTTTATTCCTTTTTAAACTGATACCAAGAATTTGTGAGTGAGGCCTTGTGGACCTCGCGACAGGCAGTGCAAGGTCGGTAGGCCCTGGGTTCAAGTCAAATGGGGGTCAGGCCCATTAGGCCGGAGAGGGACGCAGTAGTTCTACCTGGGCCCCATGGGGTATGGTTGACTCCTCCAGATGGCGGTACGCCGGTACCTACCAACCGAAAGAAGACCCGGACATGGTATTGTGACGTTCTAACTTCATGCTCAGTGCTACTTTCTTATCGGAGTAAAAGTAGGCCCCGAAAGTGCGTAAAGGGGTGAGCCACAGATTTTGGGGGAAGTGGTGCTGGAGTCCCAGATAGGAACTGGGATCTCCTCATGCTAGGTGCAGCAGGTTGATTAAGGGTGGAGTGGGGGACTCATGGGCAAAAAGGCAAATGGAAGGGATGCAGATACAATTATTGCAGATCGGCAAGGAAATATGAATGAGGTCAATTCTGCATTTCGACAGGTGCCCTTCTGGTGTGTTAAACGCAAGTATTTCTGGTTAAGTTAATCCTCCTGCCGGCATGGAATATCCCCAAGGTCGTTATTGTTTCTGCCAAAATTCTTTCGCCCTTCCTGCCCTCTTGTTGGGAAGGGGACCCTCTTCGCCTGTTCAGGCACCCATCTGGCATGACATTGAAATCCCCTGGTAGGATAAAAGTGGGCTACCTGTTGGAACCGTATTTTTAATGTTCAATAAGAATTTTTTTTTTTTTCCATATAAAACGGTCTTACGAGGAGGGGTGGTATGAGCGTCGAGCACCCCCCCCTAGTAACAGTTCGCAGCCAGGAGGCTGCGCTATACCCGGTTGCATTTTTGGCGCGCTGCGGGTTTCCCGGTCGGGAAATGTCGACGGCCTTTTTGGGGTTTAGAGCGGTGTAGAGGGGGTGGGAATATGGAGCAGAAGGGTGCAGTCGTTGTCGTAAGACCAACCGGTCGTTTAGGCGGTCGCAGTAGAGGCAAAAACCGAACGACCAGCGGTAGCCTGCAGAGGTCATGCAGCGGTCGTTTTGGACGGCGCCCAGGGGTTTCTTCTTCAGGCAAAAGTGTGGAGGGAAACGGGAAAATGGGGGGCGTCTGGGAAGGGTGGAGGGTCAGCCGGTGGGGTCTCCGAAATGCGCTCCAAGACTCCACGCCCTCCGGGCTGCGCCTCCACTCCATGCGCAGTACACAGTTCTGGTAGCTCCAGTCTATTAGGGGGGAGCCTCACCTTCCGGAAAGCGGGTCCAGCATCCCATTGAATACAGATAACATGATCGGAACTAGTTGTAAACCTTCCTACCAGCATTGACTACCGCAGAGTGACTGGGGGGTTTACTGAGTAGGACTCAAACATCACGACTTGTAGACCGCTGCCCAGACTAACTCTTCTCCCCATCCGCGGCGCCAGATCTGTATAAGAACTGTCTTCGGGCATTGATGGCATTGGTGGCATACAATCAAATGATGCTTGCAATTGACGTCCCTAACCGTGCTAAAATGGAGGCCTACCATCGCTCCTCTGACTGGTCTGCTAACCAAGCCATCATTTCTATCCTAGAGTCTGGAGGGACCCCCATATAGCCACTCCTGCACTCCATGCTAATTTACCTGCCCTGAGATGTTCGGGTTTATTCACTAGATGTGTCTGATGTATGCGCACCACATCAGATTCTGGCCAGGTTCTCCCGCCAACCGCTCTGATTTGATCCCAAATTGCCTGTCTGTTACCAAAATTGGCCGAGGTCAGGCCTTCAACATGAAGTGATATGAGATCTAGAATTTGCATCCCTCACGGCCAAGGCCTAAGTCCAGAGCTTGTCCTTGCCAAAGCGTGCCTTGACTGGGTCGTTGTGCATTCAGAAAGGTTTGTTAGGTGTTCCTTCCCTTCCTCTGGTTTTACCGTCTTTGCCATGGGCCAGGGTCATCCAAGTCCCCCTACCTTGATTGATAGGGTCCAGTTGGAGGATTGCAGATATTATTGTCACTAGGTCATCCGCTCCCCAGGCTGAGCTCTCTTTTACCTTCCACTGTGGAGCATCCATCCAAGCATTTTGTGGTTCAGCCTTTCAGGATTGATATTCTTTGCAGTCCCGTAGAGCGCAAAACTTAAAAAGAAGAATGCTCTTCCCCCCTTTCTCTTTTATTTTTATCCACATTCCTCAAGGCCTGGTCTCTTGGTTCAAAGTCCGTGGTCAGATGATAAGTACTAAGATACTAAAAGAACTTCCCGTCTTTCCCCTGCCCCCTTGCCTCAGGTCGGTATCCTTCCCATCCTTTTGAGGAATACTTTTCTCTGCCCACATCGAATAACCTTATATCTCCGTTGTTCATCCTTTTTCCTTACTAGGATGACCATGCATCCCTTCTTAGAAGGGGCAGGGGGTAAGGGGGCACACCCTTAACTAGCTGGGTGCGGAACTTTACGCTTTATCCAGCGGGTCTTTCTTCTGATACGTTACCTGTTATTTGAGTGATTGGAACACAATTCAGCAGAGCATCTGAGCATCAACATGTTCCCATACGCATGCCAAGATGGCAAAGCAGACTTGGAGAGGGGATTCACATCCACTTCAGTTTGGCCGGGCGATTCAATTCTTGGCTTTTCCTGGAGAAAGTGAAAAGTACTGCATGCTTTTCATGAAACTCGTCTAGTTTCTGAATATGTTCCTTCGGGTATTCGTAGACCACTGCTTCTTCCCTTCTGTTCTTCTCTACTTCCACCAATTGCACTGTTTTCACTAACTCAGTTTTGGTTTGCTCTGCTAACCAATTTTGAGTCTCAATCCCCATCCCTTCCATTGTGGTCTCTGGGTTGAACTTCGCCTTCCTCCACCCGCTTGTGGCCTAGATAAGCGTTCTGGATCGAAAAGACCTGGTTTTCCTTCGTCCCTTGGAGGAGGGGTTGATATCAGGACCGAGTGTGGGCTGCTGCTGAGCCAATCAGGTGACCAATCGACGCGGAAAGAAACAATCTCACTCGACTTCCTCGGGCCAGTGCTGCGTGATTTAACAGAGCGTGGCCGTGTCCAAACTGGAGTCATGGAGAGTGAAGAAGTGAATAATGCTCTTTATTAGAAGGCAAAAGGTTACTGTTGGACGAAATCGCTTCTTGAAATTGTAGTAAGAATGTTGAGCTCTCTTGTTGTAAGTGATAATTGATTGGATTAGGTAATAACTGTGTGAGTTGATTAAGATTTACTTCAAACCAGTGTTACTTTCTCAGGTTGGTGTTGTGTGTTGTACAGAGCTTGGCCGCGTCCCAACAGTAATCGTGCAGGGCGCAAAGGTGGAACATTGCGATCAACTGAAAAAAGAAAAAATACCGCCGGATGAATTCAATGCTTGAAATTGTGGTATGAATTGTGAGCTTCCTTATTGTAAATAACGATTATTTGAATTAGGTAATACATATAAATTGCTTAAATTTGCTGCTATCAATCGTCCCGAGTCTAGTCCTAGGTTGAGGGATTAGCTCTCTATGGTGATGTTCTACGGTGGGTTCCTTCCTCTATTAGTTGTCCCTTTCCCTGCTTTCCTGCTCCAGGTTATTTGACTAAAGGCTTGGGTTCTTTCTGTTTTTCGTTGGCCCATTCTTGTTCTTTTTCTTCCTTCTCTTGTCGTTGAGTGGGTGATTGTTGGTTGCTCGATGTCGCGCCTGGATTGTGTTGTTCTTATTCTTCTTTGTTCCTAGCTTCCAGCATTTATGTTCCTTAAAACTAATGGTCCTCTTGTCCGCCCTAGGGCTGCTTTGAATCGAAATTTTCTAACTATGGCAAAAAAGCGCTCGCTGTGTCGGATCTACCGTGCTTTTTGTCGTACTAAATTGTGCCCTAGCTGGTCTGGAGGCTTGGTATGATTACTCGTTCCGTTCGTACGTCCTTTGGATCCGCGGATGGTTGTCTTTCTCCTCCTCTTGAAGGCTTGGTATTTCTTCTGTCCTTGCACTGTCTTGTCGCTGTCCCTGTCCTTTGTCTCTTGCGCCTGGTGGGGTTCGAGAAGAGGGCCCTTCGTTCTTACCTTGATTCCCACGGGGGAACACTCTAACCTTGTGGGTTGTGATGATGGCGTGAGTGTTGTAGCTTCTTCACCTCGGGTGTCGTTTTCCTTTGATTGGAAAAGGGTTACGCCTCCCTTCTTTCCTTCTCTCCCTTTGCTTCTTTGTCTTTTCGCCCCTGCCTTTGCTTGCCCGTTGTCTCCTTCGGGGGGTGCCCCTCCCTGAGGCGTGGCATGGCGTGGCGTGGCGTGGTGACACGCGTATTCGCCCCTCCCTCTCCTTCCCGCCACCTTTTCGTAAGTTCGAAAACGTAGGACGCGCGCGTCGCGAGTTCCCGCTGAGCGGCGAAGCTCGACGAAGCTGGGTGGTGAATCGTGCGGAAACGGAACAGTAGCGCCTACTGCGCCGGCGCTAGCGCTCGTCGGGGTCAGTACTTACTCAAATTACTGTGATTTTCATGCTGCTTGGTTTCTGAAGTTTGCTATCGCTCATTTTCCTTGCATTACTCACACGCTTTTCACTTGACATCACTTGAAGTTTAGAAATGTCGTTTGCCTCCATGCATTGCTCCTTTTGCTTTTTTGTTGTCAAAAGAAGACTCTTCCCCCGACTTATGTCCGAGTTATGTCTGACGGTATCCTGTGAGTTTGGGCCTTGCTTCGCTACTCACCAAATGTGCAAAATAAAAATGAATCTTCCACGAGAACATGGGAAGATACAACTGCATATTTTTTTGGCTTTTCTGCATCGGGTAGTGAAGGGAGGCCTTTTCACTACATGAAATGCACGTTTTCATGTTGTCCAATTTCTGTTTTCTTGGTGTGTTGTTTGTGCAGGTTGCATACAAGATCATCTTCCGCCCCGACAGCACAGCTGATTACTCCTCGGCCTTGGTGGTTATTACTGAGAGAGAGAAGTTTGCTGTGCCTGTCAAGGCTCTTGGAAGCAAAGGTTAGTGGAATGGATCTGGAGCTCATTATAGTCCCGATATGTTCAAAATGCTGGACTCCTTCGGATGCACCTGGTCCAGAAAGGCGTACAAGTGCATGTAGAATGTTTAAGATCCAGGGTGGGATGCAAAGATGAGAGGGATGCCTTTGCCCCCAGTGCGAGGAAGAGCGCACCAGCATCAGCAAACATTAAGGGAATGAGGGATGGTAGTTGTAAATATCCTCTTGTCGACTCCTAAGAACTGAACACACACACCAACAAAAAAAGAACGAAAGAAAGAAAGAAAAGAAAAGAACTGAACACATTGTGAGAGGTTGAAGTGCCCCACCTGCGCCGCTATCCACAGATTGAGACAAGTAAGGACACATAAATGAAACCACCAGTACTTGGCCCCACTATTCTTTTGTTGTCCGGGGTTTTAACTGCCGCATCTTTCGGGGCTTGGCCTCCGGAGCAAACTGGCTGTTGTCGCCAGCCAAAGGAGGCCCGCGCCGTTTCATTTTTCCTTGGCGCGAAGTGCGTTTCCAGCCCTGGAGAAAAGTGCCTTGGAAGTACTGGTGGTCTAAAGTTGGATTTAAACATGGGTTTATGAAAAGAAAAGAAAAAAGAAAAAAGAAAAAGTGGATTTAGTGTTTACGATGATAGCTTCCGAGGGAATGACTGACCAAAACAAGAAAAAATGGAGGTCCATATGAGCCTCTTTTTGTCGTGGCGGATTCACGCTGCACACAAAGCTTTGCCGAACCGGCAGCGGTGCACTTTTTTCCTCTCTTGGCTGGGGCCATGAGCCATTGTGATCCAGTAGTCCTAAGCTCCTGAAGTTTCGCAAGTTTGCCTGCGTGTTGTACAGGTGGTTTTAACCACCAGTTCCTCCGAGGCTCTTTTCTCCGGGGCTGGAAATGCCCTGCACACCACAAAAACAAAAACAACAGGCGCAAGCCTCCTTTTGGCTGGCGCCGCCAGCCATTTTGCTCCGGAGGTTAAGCCCGGAAAGTTGCGGCTGTACGCAAGCCACATATTTGTTTTTCAAGCAGGGAAACGTACTGGTGGTTAAAATATGGGGAAAAAAGTCAAAGAAAAGAAATGCAGCCCAATGGTGGTTTAAATATGAGTAAAGGTGCACTGGTGGTTTAAATATGGGTGAAAAACTTCATTTTTTTATTTATTTATTATTATTATTATTTTTTAATACAAACAGGCCCTTATGGTCCTGGATCCATATCCATTCTGGGGAGCGTCAGTCCGGTTACTATTCCCCCGGCAAGTCAAAAATGAATACATCATAGACCCACTCACGCTTCCTTCCGTTTGGCCGAAGGAACCCTGACCAGCATTGATTACTCCCACTAGGAGGATTGACTGTCAGCTTGCCTTCCCCTGCAATCCCTCTCAGATCCCTCTGTGGGCATCTGCCAAATAAACTTTTAGAAAACAAGGAGAGCGGAGAACGGGTTGTAAGTTGCTATCCCAACCACCGTTTTTGTCTTGTGACTCGTGTGTCTGTCCTTATGTTGCCTGTAGGTCCTGCGGGCAGCCCGCAGCTTGTTGAAGTGGTCTTCTCCAGCTGATTTCCGAGTTGTGCCAGTCTTTCCAGCACATTCTGTCGTCTCTTAGCTCCRCCACTTTTCCTCCCAGCAGCCACACTTTGACAAACTTGGAAAGGATGGTGTTCTTTCTCTCATCGTCCTCAGGGAGTGTCTGTTTCAATCTGTGCCATCTGCATAAGATCTCCGCCTGTATCAGTGTCCTGGTTTCTGTCCACACCTTTTCTCTTGGCGTCGATAAACCTTCAATCGTTCTGCTACATCTCTCCTTCCATATAGTCCACAGCGTGACTTTCCTAATCATACCGTACCATTTCTTCTCTGAGCTGTTGAGGTCAGTCGGGATATTAGTCCACAGTAGAAGTTGGATGGGGTGTTCAGGGAATGACTTAGTGAACAGGGAGTCCCAGAGATCCGACGCCCTCGCCCAGTATTCTGTTGCTTCTTCGCATCGGATTAGGCAGTGAAGTAGGTCTTCTGGTTCATTTYCTGAGCATATTGTGCATAGGTCGGAGCTKTTGGGATCATTCTTCCTTCTGCGAATGTGGAGCCACTGGTTGACCGGAAGCGCTACATAAGCTATCAGCCATTGTAGACTCMTGATTTTGACYGGCTTGATTGATTTATATTTCTTCCATGGAATCTGAGTGATTTGGTCTGCCTCTTGACCGATTAATTTTGTCCATCTGTTTTTSATTACTRGTTCYRGATCTTTGGTTTTGATGAATAATCTGTACCCCATCTTCACCGAGTAGTCTTGTATTTCTGTTTTCGTGTACTTGTTCCCTTCTGATGTCCATGCCCATTCCGCTGGGTCGAACTCCAAATCTGGATCGCTGTGTCCACCTTAAAGATTGATTTGGGCCAGGAGCCCATCACTCTCACCTTCCTGAGCAGAAAGATCTCTAGATTTGTTCTTACTACATCCTTTTCTATGATGGAGGCTGAACCATGTCCTGACATCGATATTGGATAGGAGGTAAAAATTGCGACAGTGTTTGAGCCATGTTGTTTGTGTGAGAATTTATAGGCCCTTGAAGGGGGCGTGTCCTGAAGCCTAACCCCCCATTCCCCTGTTTTCCATGTTGGTGCGTTCTTTAAAAGCTCTTTCCATCCTTCCGGAATGCTGCTGGTGATGGCCTGTAGATTCCTCTCCCGTTGGTGACAGCCCTTGAGGATGGCTGCAAGGTCAAGGTCTGTTACCCAGTCCCTTTTCTCTTCATTCCATCAGTGTTCGATTTTCCGGACTCCGTTCTTTATCCAGGATAGCCAGCGTGTGCCCCTGACCTTGAGAGAGAAGGGGTGGTCGCTTTCATCTCTCAACCATGGGTTGCCAAAAAGGGGTTGCCTCAGTACCTCTTCTCTCGTCTTGGGCCTGCTGACTTTTTTTGGCATGATTTCCCTCCAAATTCTTAGCAAGGACGTCCAGTAGGGTGTGGGGGGTCTGTTCTCCGGGCGGTTGTTTCCTTGTCGGCGGTTTCTGCGTCCTGTGTTGGGTGTCCATTCCTTGTTCATCACCCAGAAAAGACCTRACATGTTTGTTGGTGTAGGTATCGGAGYTAGTCCTCWAATGCTATCCAAGGCTAGTTTGTTCCAAGCTGTGCCTGGCTTCGTGAGCATTTTGATGATCCATTTGACCTGKAGAGCTTTGGTTTCTTGTTTGGGGTCGATGATCCCCAATCCTCCTTTACTTGGTTTCCTCGTGATGTAATGCCATGCTATCTTAGGGATGMAGTTGACTCTGTTAGGGTCAYCAGACCATAGGTAGGCCCTTGCTACCCRATTGAGTTCCTTGATTGACTCGTSTGGTACMGTCCAGATTGAGGCTATATACCACATCATCGAAAAGATGGAGGTGTTGAGGGTTAGGGCGCGTCCCAACAGAGATGTGAAAGTGTTGCCCCACCTGCCCATTTTATTGATTTGTTTAGACAACACATTCTGGGCCATTTGGGGGGCAAAGCCTTCTTTTGTCATCAGGATTCCTAGGTATCATGTAGGTGTCTCCGGTGTCTCCCAGGTCAACGTTGCCTCTGGGCCTTGGAGCTGCGGGGGTTCTTCCTCTGACAACCACCACCCAACCGTTTTTGTCCAATTAATCTTCATTTCCGAGGCCAGTCTGAAGGCTTCCATAGCTCTTACTAAAGCATTGAAGGACGAGTCTGAGGATCGTATGAGAACCGTGAGGTCGTCTGTGAACATTATAACTGTAGGGAGCTTTAAATGGTGGGCCGATCCTGCGTTGATTTTTTGCAGTCTGTGAATGGAGGGGTCTTTCCGTAGAAAGGAGGCTATTGCTTCCATAACAAAAAGGAAGATAGGAGGGGCTAAAGGATCGCCCTGACGGACTGATCGTGATATTGGGTAGCATTCTGATAGTACACCATTGACTAGTACACAACCAATGGCATCGTTGTACAGGATACGTATCCATTTTCTGAAGATCGGACCCACTCCCATCTTTTCCATACTCGAATTTAGGAAGGACCAGTTGACCTGGTCATAAGCCTTGTCAAAGTCAAAGAACATTATTGCTGTACTGATTCTCTTTTCTCTTACTTTGTTGGCCGCTTCATTTAGAGTGAGTACATTGTCCAGAATGTATCTTCCCGGTATGAACCCTGTCTGGTCTATGTGAAAGCACTTGTCCGTCAGATCCAATATACTGAGGGCAAGGGTTTTCGCCAAGATTTTGTACAGCAACGTGAGTAGAGAAATGGGCCTATAGTTTCGTATGTCTTCTTTGTCCCCTTTTTTGTATAGCAGTGTGACAACACTGCTGCTCAACATGTCACCAAGGCCCCCCTTCAGCCAGCTGTCCTTGTAGAAGTTCAGTAGATCACCCCCAAGAAGTGGCCAAAATTTCTCCCAAAATTCTTTAGTTAGTCCATCAATGCCTGAAGTTTTGTTGTTGTTCATGCTCTGGACTGCCGCTTGTAGTTCCTCCAACGTGATGGGCTTGTCTAGAGCGTCTGCTTGTTCTTCTGAAATGGTTTTATCTAGATACTGGAGCATTCTAGTCCGTGCTTCTCTAGTGCTGGGGGGAGTGGGGGTGGGTGTCTTTGTTTGGTAGAGATCTTCATAAAATTCCTTAGCATTCCTTTGCTGTCTGTTAGTGTCTCCGCTGTTTCAGAGAGGGTCTTAAGGCCTTCTATTGAGCTAGATCTTGTTTTTGCCTTAATCCTCGCAAAGAAGTGCTTTGACATTGACTCGCTGAGCTCATACTCATTCATTCTCGATCTTATTTGTAATCCCTTTAACTCCCACCATCTCCATACAGCCAGCTCCTCTCTTGCTTTGTGGAAAATGTTTGTATAGAAMGGCGAAGATGGATTATCGACTAAGTTGGACTCTGCGACCCTTAGAGCGGCTTCTAGAGCGATTTTTCGTTGTTTCCTGTCGTTTGACATTTTCCTTGACATGTTGGCCGCTATCTGGGCCAATGAGGAGTAGCTGTCTTGGAACCAGTCCCATCTGTCCTGGGTGGGGAGGTAGCTGCCTCTCCTATTCTGCCAACAGTCCAGGATACCTTTTTCGAAACATTGGCTTAGTAAAAGCGAGTTGTTGAGTTTGTGAAAGCTGGAACCTTTCTTCACAAATTGTTCGAAACTGATGATAAGTTCAATTGGTTTGTGGTCCAGCCCTGTGTAAGGCTGTAGGGGGAGGATGTCTGCCAGCTTGGTTGTTCCCATTAGTGTTTCTGAAATCAGAAAATAGTCTATAAAGGAGAAGGCAGTGTGTTGGGCGTGGTTCTTCTTTACTAGGGTGAAGGCTCTTACTCCCGGGTGCAACGTGCGGTATGGTTCAACCAGGTTGCAGTCTAGCATCAAGCGTTGGATGGGAACTGCCTCTTGTGTGGATTGGCTAGCCGTTGACCTAAAAATACGATCTACTGTCGGGTCTAGGGTGGCGTTCCAGTCGCCTGCAAAGATGCAGGGCGTTAGAGGAGGAGCGAGATTCCCTATAGTTGCTACGAAAGCTGCTCTTTCCGATGAGTTGTTCGGTGCATAAATGTTTACTATCCTCACTTCTTCTTCTTTCCACTGTAAGTCCATCAGACACCATCTGCCTTCTGTTGTGTCGGCTTCAGAATTCACTATGGTGCCTCCCGTGTAAAGGCGGGAAGATTTGGGAATAAGGATGGTCGTACCCTTTGTGCAGGAGTTGTCTGAGGACCATATTTCATCCTTGACCCCTCCTAGTTTCCTTGTTAGCGCTCTCTGGATTTTTTTGTGATCAGCTGATAGTGTGAGGTGAGTTTCTTGCAGCAGGATTATGTCAGCTGGTTTGTGTGGTCGTATTGTTAGTCCTTTGATCAAATCGTTCATTTTCTCTTCTTTATCTAAAATATTGCCGAGCCCATTTATGTTCCAGCTTCTTATGACTATCCCTTGTGTTTTCTAGTCCACCCAGTCGTCCTTTGCGTTAGCCCTTCTTCTGAAGGTCTCAATCATCGGGGGATTGGGGGTTTAAAGGAGCCGAAGATGGAGAAAGAGGATTTCTAGGAGGGGTCCGGATATGTTGCCTCCATGGCGGATGTGATAGCGTCCGGGGGATCCTGCTGTGTCTTGGACGGTGAGTCATCCATCTTGTATTCTCCTATGCTTGAACTGACTCCCTGATCCGAGGACGTGCTCGGCTTTGGGTCGCTGCCTTCTTCCTCTTCATGCCATTCTTTTTCCTCGTTGTCTGAGCACTCACTCCTGTAGAATTTGTCCAGATCCATAGGGAAGGCTCTCGTTTCTAGGTCGCCGCCACCACTGAGTGTTCCCGCACTCAACAGCTGTGCTACTGAGGCTGCCAGCAACTCTGCTGGGATGCCTGGGCCAGCTAGCACGCTGTACRGTATTGCTGCAACTGTCCTCCATGGTCTCCACATCATACCACTCTTCAGTTTGGCGTTGACTGGCATTTTTGCGATTACCGGGGAGAAGGCGCCAGGCCTGTGCCCCCCTTCCTCCATCTGCTGGTCTTGCTGCACATCCTGATCTGCTTGTGAAGAGCTGGCTTCCGGCTGGCTGTTTGCATCCCATGTCTCATACAGATCCAGAGGGAAGGATGGGTGAAAAACTTCAAAGAAGGCAAAGAAATGAAATGTAACCCACTGCAGCTTTGGTTGAGGCTCAGGAGTGGAAGGCTGTTGTCAGAGGGTAAGGCTGCGGAGGGATAGGGATGTGAGAGAGGTGGAGGTTGCTGGGCGTTGGGGGAAAGGAATGAATGCCACTCGTGTGGCCGTTTTTTGGCCACGGTTCTCCTTGGTTCCGTTCTTCCAAGAAGCAAGTTTGGCTCAACTTTGGGGATCTACATGAAGGCTATGGCCCTTATGGGCATCACGCAGTTTTTTTTTTTTTCCAAAAAAGAAAAACAACCACATTTGTAATCACACAGTTTTCAATTCTTCAAGTTTTCATTACGTACTGCTAGTGGACGCTCAATGAGGGTGATCTGCCCCACACTGAAATGAATCCATACAGGCAAAGCTATAGTGTTCTCCCTCGTCTACCCCACCTCCTTCAAGCACCAGTACATGGCGCCAGCCAAGTTGAGAGTCCAATTAAGCCTCTCCCAAAATTTAGGAGGCTTGCGTGCCGTTCAATAAAATAAATCGACCGTGGGCGGCCTCCAAAAGGGCCCCACGGTTGATGACTGGCTTGTACTGGTGGTGGTTTAAGACTGAAGGCTTTTAAAATTTAAACCACCAGCACGTTTCCCAGCCATTCTTTCAAAGTCGCAGTGTGCATGCGGTTCCAACTTTCGGGGCTCGGCCTCTGGGCCAAAATGGCTGGCGACGCCATCCAAAAGGAAGCCTGCGCGGGCTGTTTTTTTTTTGGCGTGCACGGCGTTTCCAGCCCCGGAGAAAAGTGCCTTTGGAGTACTTGGTGCCAATTGGTGGTTTAAACAGTTGTATTTTTTAACTCTTAGAAAAACTGTTACAAGCGTCACATACGTGAGAAAACGAACTAAGGAATAGATTGGAGCTTTGTCCCCAAAAAAAGAAGGAAAGCACAAGCTTGACAACATTTGAAGTTATCAATTATCGAATCGTACAGGCATCTCTGGTAGACAGCTTCAATGTAATATTAATGTTTTGAATTGTATTTGATTCGTAATGTCCCCGTACGGAGAGAAGACTTGACACTGGACTACCCCATGGAAATGTTCCAAATGGCAAAATTTTGGGTGGGAAAAAAAAAAGGATCATACACAGACCAATGCCAGTCTCCTGCCCATAACATTTCATGAAGGTGAACTGAACCCCAGGTGTATCTCGTATGGCCTGGGGACTATCGTGGGGTGGTGGATGAACACTGGGATGTTTTCTTTTAAGAAGAACAAAAAAGAACATGCATGTGTCCAAATTTTACACAAAAGAAAGGGGCTCAAGGCCAGATTGAGCATGTTTCCGCGTACAGGGAGATTTTATTTTAACAGTCTTGGGATTTGGGACTCTCTTGCAGTTTTCGTGTTTGATGTCATGCTAACTGCTATATGGCACTGATTTGTCTGATGAACTATGGTGGCTTCGAACAAAGCTCCGGTCACTCCGTCTGCTGCTGATTTATTGTGGGGGAGATGGCGCTTGGATTGCCAACAGCCGCCTTGGACTTCCCTGACACTGTGGTGATGCCCCCATCACCGACAAAGACAACGGCGACAAAAGTGAGTCTTGAGCTGTCACTGTCTTGCTTGCCCTGACAGAATGCACTCGATATGTTTGCTGTCCTACAGTAGGGCCCAAAAACCCTGAGTTCGAGTAATGCCGAAGAAGCTTGGTCCTGGTCTCCACGAGGAGATGGTTCATCAGGTTCATGCTCCTACCCCCCACATATATGTCCACTGGGGTCTGCTCCGGAGTGTCTTGCTTGCCCTCACATGGATCACTTTCCTTGGGCGCGGATACCGTGAGTTTCAGTACTGCCTAACAAGTAGGACCCTGGTCTCCATGAGGAGGTGGTTCACAAGGTTCATGCTCCTACCCCCCCCACCATGATGTCCCACTGGGGCCTGCTCCGTCGTGTATTGCTTGCCCTCACATGAATGCGCTCGATATGTTTGTTTTCCTAGGGCCCGGATACCCCAAGTTCCAGTAATTATGCCAAACAAGCAGGGCCCTGGTCTCCATCAGGTGATGGTTCACCAGGTTCATGCACCTACCCCCCCACCATTATGTCCCAGTAGGGTCTTCTCCGATGACTCTCATTTAAAAACACGATCATTCATAAGAGAACTTGAGGAGGGTGGTGGACTAGGGGAACTAGGACACCAGGGTGCTGTGGAGATGGGGGTTGCTTCGACAGGAGGAGGAGGAGGAGGGTTTCTCAATTGCTTGCTTGCTTGCTTGCTTGTTTGATTGCCCGACTCCTTGTATGCCATTGATTTTTTATGAGATAATTCTGGATCAAGTGCTCCGTGGACAATTAATCAGTTTGTAGTACTTAGTATTTCATAGCACTTGTCATCTCGTCTCCTTTCTTGGCTTTTGCCAAAAAGGTAAAAGAAGACAAATCTGACAAAGCCTTATTACATGCATTTTTTTCTGGTGGTGTAACCCTGGGATCGTATGGACTCCCTCGTAGGACAAGTCCTGTGGACCTTTGGAGCTTGAAGGGTACCATACAAGTCGGAGCTCCCGGGTTTTCCCACCATTGAGGTGGGCGAGGGGATGGTTCCCGGTGGCCACAAACCATTTCAAGCATGTGGCCATCATCGCTATGTTCACTGCTTGGAAGTGAATGATGCGAGAATTTGATTCCATCTCCTCTGGACCTTGATCTCGAAAATGGTTGTTTGTTATGCGCTCCTGCTTTCCTTTTTGTCATGTTTGTGATGTGTTTAAAGTTTAAACAATACGAATGGGACTGGTAGGCAATAATAAAAACACAATGCCAGCACTTGAGCTTCAAGAATAATGCTTCATATTGTTGAGTTCCGTGTGCGATTCGTCACTTCAAATCTTCAGTCTGCAATAAGCAAAGAGGAGAGCAGAATGGAGTGTGACAAGCACAAACTTCCTTGCTGACCCTGTGTTGATAATGACACCCTTCGTCAGCTGGTATCTGATTATGTGCAGAGCGGTTGCTGATTTGGTCCTCTTCTGTTTCGGTGGTATTTGAAGGATCTCGTTGCTCAAGTTGGTTCCAAGTTCCAACCAATTTTGCTCCTCAAGCTACTGCTGAAAATGTAGTGTTTGCTGCTATTCCAGTAGGAATTAAGTCAGTTGAAGTGAGAATCAAAGATTTAGGTCCATTCAGAGTAAAAGGGATGATAGACACACATGTTTGTGAACTTTGTTCGGATGGATGGCTTTTTTTTGGATCTGCAATAGAGCTTTCAGGTGAACAATGTGGGAAATGAAAAGGCTGTATTCTTTCTGAAGACTGATCCACCCTTTGCTATCTCGCCTTCTAAAGGCGTTCTAGAGGTGGGTGAATCACTGCAATGCGAGGTGAGCTTCACTCCTCAAGGTGTTGGTGACTACCATTGCGATCTTGAGATTACCTACGAGAATGGCGAGAAGGTTTTCACCAAGCTTTCGGGAACAGCAATGGAGGTTAGTTTTTAAACTTTTTTTTTATTGTTATGATCCTGGCCAATTTCGAAGTATACATTCATCAGAAAGTACAATGCCGTCCAATTGCAAAAAGAAATGAATGAACTTGAGAGGAGAGAGATGGAAAGAAGAAGAAGAACAAGAAGTAAGAAAGAAGAAGAAGAAGATGTACTCCAGCATAGACCAAAGATAAGGCTCTTCTTCTTCGCCAACCAATCTCCTTCTCCTTATCTCCTCCCCTCTTATTCAAACAAGAAATAACAATAATAATGTTGAATGGCTGAACCAGAATCAATGTCCGAATCCCACTTCTACTGCAGGCACAACATGAGGTCCACCATAGCCATGGCCACCCTTCTCCTTCCTCTCACATGTAGGCCNCCAGAATCAATGTCCGAATCCCACTTCTACTGCAGGCACAACATGAGGTCCACCATAGCCATGGCCACCCTTCTCCTTCCTCTCACATGTAGGCCGAGGCTATGGCGGACTACTGAGGGCTCAACCCTCCTGTCCAAAGGACAACCCAAAGCAGCTATGTCGCTGCTCACTAGGCCGCCATGCCTGTCTCTGCCGTGAGCTTCCTTGGTGCGGCACTACCCCAACTGGGGCCTTCCAGATGCAGCGCCTAACAAGGTGATGAAGATGGTGTCCGCCATAGCCAGGTAAGTACCTCGCCACTCTCCTCCTTGGTCCCCTTCTCCCTCCTCCTCCTACCGGTAGAACTCCACCATAGCCAAGGTGGAAGCTCCCGGCTTCTTCCTCCCAGCAGCGTTGTAGTACCCAGTGCTACTCCAGCCAGCGCTCCAGCAGCGTGTCGCCAAACTTGCACACTGAAGAATGAGGCCGGGCTCTTCCCTCGGCCTCTTGATATAGCGGCCTACTTGCCTCCTGGGTGGTGACTTCCAGGCAGCTCGGCCTCCCAAGCAACTGGTACCTCCTCCCTTTCGGAGGGAAACATCATTGCAGACTCTGATATTGCCCGTACAGGCTCTAGACTCAGACTGGATGGACTGGTACCGGCCTAGACCTAGCCTACCGCTACTGGGCAGCCTACCTGCTACTTGAGTGTTTTTCCGCTACTCCAAGGGCCGCGGGCCTCTGGCTCCGCAACTTGAGTGTTTTCCCCTGCTGCAACCCTCGAAGCCATGGCCACAGGTAAGTACCGGCCCTACGGGCCTGCCAAACAAGCAAGTACCCTTGCGGGTCAAACACACATGCCGACAAACACTCAGACAGGCACGCACACATACAGACTTAGAAAACTCAGCAGAATGCGGGAATCTCAGCAAGGCATCCATTCCAGAAATCTTTCTTATGAATGCCACTACTACCTTATTACTTTATCTTTGGAAGTTTGGAGTGATTAAATTTTGAGCACTTAGGCAAGATATGGTTATCCACCATTAGTGCATAATGTGGGACGGTCTGCTTTACAGAGTGTTTTGATGACAATTCTTTTGCTGTGATCAGCTTTTTATGTTCAGATAAAAAGCTTGACAATTCAATTGCTGATCAGCTTCATGTTTAAACTTCCGGAATTTCCTATTCTTTCTCCTTATTGGTCCCTGCGATTGTCATCTTTTTTTTCTTTTTGGTAGTTTTATCATTTCATAAGTCTGGAAACCAGGTCCACCGTCCCTTAACGCACTCCCTGTTGAAAAAAAAAGTAAGAAGAGAGAGGCACTCCACGGATCCCTTCGTTATGGCCAAGGGACCCTGCGTCAGCGTCATTGATGGACTCCTTTACAAGAAAAGGATGTACACTGCTTCACCGCATTCCCCCCTGCTTTTTTTTTTTTTTTTTCCAAACCGCCTCAGTTTACTAGGGGAGGTGATATGAGCAGCCCCTCCTAGTAGATCTTCCGACAGTTGCTCCGTTCTATGGACGAGGAGCAGCACCTGCTGGAAACCATATTCATTCTGTGTCACCGAGGCCCATATTCATTCTGGGGTCCACCGTCCCATATTCATTCTGTCCATCTTCCATCTGAAACTAGCCACCGAGGCCATTATCCGGTTTCAACTGATGGGTTCTGAGACCCACTGAGGAAATCAAGAGCTGCGTAAAAATGAATGAGTGCTGGGGCTTCATCAGCTTGCTACTATCGTAGGTGTCAAACCGTGCCTATCGCCCGATTGTGTGTGAGCCTGTCCTCTTCTTCTTCCTCTTCTTCTTCTTCTTCTTCTTCTTCTTCTTCTTCTTCTTCTTCTTCTTCTTCTTCTTCTTCTTCTTTAATGTCCACTAGGCTACTGCTGTGGGACACCCAACAGGGGTCCCCTTAGCCGGTCGCTCAGTCTATTGGTGGGGAACTTTGAATACTCTCTTATCCTGCTTATTCTTTTGGCATATTTACTATTGCAATCTGACTCGCTTTCACTTCCACTTCACATACATGCAAACAGATGGGGATTCACACTGGCGCAGGGCGCCCACTCAAAGCTTAGAGATATGGAAATCAAGAACACAGTTCAGATGCAAGTTCGCTTCAACAGGCTATGGCGCATCGGCACCTGAACATCCCAACCTTCGTCACTGTGTCCAACCCCACTGTTCACACACGCTCACTCTGGATCACCCTGAATACCACCACACACACAAGCTTAGTCTTACTTCCTCCTACAGCGGCTATGGCCGCACTACCACTACTGACTATGGCTACGATCTCCCTTCAGCCCACTTCGTCTTCGGGCAACCTGCAGACCGCCTTCGCACAAAACGCTGTAGCAGCACTTCCGCATGGCTTACGCAGCGAATGAATGAATGGCTGGACGCTGCTTCCTGATTTATACTTCTGTTCGTGGCTGGTCTGCCCTTTTCCACCGGGCCCTTGGTGCACACAGTCCCACATGGTACTTGCTGACTGGACTAGGGGAGACTGGGACTGGGTACCGCTGACTGCATGGGATGGTACCRCYGACTCAGTGCAGTCGCACTGCTGACTCGGTGCAGTGGGTTTACCACTTGCCCACTTGCCTCTGGTCTGCTGTGGGCAATCTTCGAAAGGCCACTTCCGGACCTTCCGGACCTTCAGGAAGGCTGTGGACTTGGCCTTTCGAACTGTAGCAGCTACGACCTTGACCTTTCAAGAATGTAGCAACTACGACCTTGACCCTTCAGGACTCCTACAGCTACGACCTCTACTATAAACTTTGACCCCTACGCGACAGATCTATGGTTCAAGAACCGACGGACACACAGGTCTACGACAGACTACTCCTGGCTCCTAAAACACAGGTTACGGGTTCAAACACACACAGGGGTACTGTACACAGGGAGTGAGGTCTGGGGATCGAGCCCTGGAATCTACATCCGCTACTGCAAAAGGGTGAAAACCGTTTCACTCCCGCCGGCCTAAATTCGAGGTCCTCCGAGAATATTTCAGTCCAAGGCAGGACCTTTACCTTTTTTGTCTCTCTCATAGGCGTGAACTATATCGGGAGCGGTCTCTAGAAGTTATGTTCGTGTGTACCAGAGGTCGTCTTCTGGTTCCTGAAAAGAGAATCGGACTTTGTATTGTCTCTGTGGACGACCCCTACCTCCAGTTCTAAAGACATCTTCCCCTACTATGCGATCAATGCCGTACCTGCCATCCATATCCGGAGGGATCATGGATCGTGATGGGAACTGATCACTCGTATTGCAGGGCAACAACTTCGATGCATGGAAAACTGGGTAGGTGTGGAGGTGTGCTGGAATCTCTATCGTGTAGGACGGTCCATCCTCTCCGCCCTTGACTTCTAGGACTGGCCACGGTCCTCTGTACGCTGGCAGTAGCTTCTGTGAGATGTTCTCCTCATGAGCAAATTCTTTAGACTTGACCCAGACTAAGTCGCCTACTTGAAAACTGCGACGGGCGACGGTGCTTGTTGGCTTGCTCTACCATCCTATGCTGGGCCTTCCTGAGGTTCTCTACAACGGTAGCTAACTCTTTCTCGTGCTGTAACGCAAACTCCCTAGTACCGGGTGGTAGCCTCTGGATCTGGTCCCGATTAAGTCCTTCAAATGGTCTACGTGGTCCGATAGACTTATGCAACTCATTGGGAGTGCGACAAGTGGCTAAATGCACGCTGTTGTTATATGCACTGGCTACCTTTGGGAGCATCTCATCCCAGTTAAGTTGATCAGGCCTAATATACATCCTCAGAACTTGCTGCAGGGTCTTATTCATTTGTTCAGTCTGACCGTTAGTCTTTGGATGATGGCCAAACGACATCAACAACTTGGAGCCATAGACTCTCATCAACTCCTGCCAGTTCTGACTAGTGAACCGGGTGTCTCTATCACTAATTATAGACAGCGGAATCCCGTGTTTACTGACCCAATGATCAAAGAATTTCTGGATTACTAATTCTGTGTGTGCCTCCGCAGGCAAAGGAACAAAAACTGCATACTTGCTAAATCTATCAACCATAACCATGACTTGGCTCTTGCCGTGCCTACTCTTGACATGGGTGTCCATAAAGTCAATGGACACAGAGTCCCCCGACTGGTTAGGAATAGGCAAGGGCCTGAGAAGACCTAGAGGGGCACGTGTAGAGGTCTTGTTTCTCTCGCAGACCTTAGAACTGCGTACATACTCTATGCAGTCGGCCTTCATCCCAGGCCATATGTACGCGCGCATGAGGTTGGCTAGAGTCTTTTGCCAACCAAAATGTCCCTCGGTGTCGTGGCATTCCCCTAGAATCAGACTACGAAT
>BFEA01000289.1:820799-831419 GCA_003427395.1 Chara braunii
CCCATAAGTAGTGCGGTAGTCTGGTTCGGACTCTAGTGCCTCCTTTACTCTCTTGAGGAGGTCACTATAAATAGGGTCTTGCGCATACACTTCTCCAACTTTCTGTTGCAAGTCTCTCCCTATATCCAGATAATGAACTATCGCTCCAAAGTAGTCAGCTCTCCTACTTAGAGCGTCCGCAACTACATTGTACTTCCCTTTTACTGGCTTGAGCTCAAAATCGTACTGGTCTAACTCTGCGGCCCACCTAGTAAGCTTAGGTGTCATCTTGGCCTGAGTCTTCAGCCATCTTAACGTCTCGTGGTCTGAATAGACTTTGAAGTGCCTCCCAAGCAAGTAGTGCTTCCAGTGTTCTAATGCTTGCCTGAGAGCGTAGAGTTCCCTTTCGTAGGTGGATGTCGCTACCTTCTCCGAAGGCATCCTAGCAGACATAAACTCTACGGGTCTATATCCACTGCCATTGTCTTGCTGTAATACAACACCTATACCATACTGACTCGCGTCAGTAGTGACGATGAAAGGTAAGGACGGATCGGCTACCTTAAGGACTGGGTACTCTATCAATGCCTGCTTCAATTTCTTCATGGCAGAAGTGCAGTCCTTGTCCCACTTCCAGATTATTTCTTTCTTCAGTAACCTGCGAAGGGGTGCAGCGATGGTGGAGAAGTTTCTCACAAACTTCCTGTAATAGTTAGCTAGGCCTAAGAACGACCGCAACTTTGTCAACGTGCGGGGTGTAGGCCAATCTCTAATCGCTGCAATCTTGCTATCTTCTGGTTTAATGCCGTCTCCGTCTAGGACATGACCTAGATACAAAACTTGGGTCTTTGCCCATTCGCACTTCTTTGTGTTGATCTTGAAGTTAGCCTCTCTCAGCTTCTCCAAGACCTGCCTCAGACGACCCTCATGCTCCTGGAGGGTCCTACTGAACGCTAGAATATCATCTAAGTAGACTACTACAAACCTATCTAACCACGGCCTAAATAAGTTGTTCATACAACGCTGAAAAGTTGTTGGCGCGTTGGTTAGTCCAAAGGGCACAACTATGAACTCGTAGTGCCCATACCTAGTCCGGAATGCAGTCTTATACTGATCATCAGGGTGAACCTCTACCTAATGATATCCGAACTTCAAATCTATCTTTGATAAGTACTTGCAACCCTGCACCCGATCGAAAAGATCATCTATACGGGGCAGTGGCTCCGCATTCTTCACTGTAATAGCATTAAGACTCCTGTAGTCAATGCACATTCTAAGCTCTCCCTCCTTCTTGGGGACAAATAGAACAGGTGCTCCAAATGGAGACGAACTGGGACTAATCCAACCCTTCTCTAAGAGTTCATCTAACTGCTTGCGCAACTCCTCCAACTCCCGGGGGGACATCCGATACATTGCCCTTTTAGGAGTCCTACTGCCAGGCTCTATCTCAATGCGATGTTGGATGGGCTGTGGGACTACCCCTGTTGGCGGCTTAGCTAAATATGTGTACTCTTCCAGCAGCTTGGCAATGGCGGGATCTATGGGCTTTTCTTCTTTAGGCTCAGTAACTGGCCTAACATAGTCTACAAAGACCTGTTCTTCTAGCTGCTCCTTCTTCACTAACCTTGCAAATGCAGGAGCGCGAAGGCAGCAATGTGCCAGGGAGTTGTCTACTCCTGACACATGAAACAGACGGGCAGTCTTGACCTCGCCTGACGGTCTAGGGAGCCTACACTCATGCTCTCTCAAATGGAGTGTGGCCCCTGCTACCTCTCCCCAGTCCATTCCTAGGACTATATCGAAGGGAAGGTTATCCTCTACGAGGAGAGTCAGGGAATGGAGAACTCTCTCCACCTTCCCATCTTTCTCTAGGCAGAAGTACGCCTGGACTCCCTCTACGTAATCCTCTACTCGCATTGTGCGATTATCAGCGAGGATACTTACTATGGGGTCTGCTAATTTTTGGACTTTCAATCCCAACTTTAACTTTTGCAGCGCCTTTCTACTAATATAGCTGCGATTGGCCCCACTGTCTACGAGGGCCCCTACTCTGCTCCTAAAGACTTCTACGTCTACTAGTACTAGCTAACTACGATTTCATTAAAACGGACATTTTTTATTTTCTGAACGAAATTGAAACTGAAAAATTTTGCCATATTTTTCTTCATATGTGAATTATTTGTAATAGGAAAAAGGGGTAAGGGGTAAGGGGTAAGGGGTAAGGGGGTAAGCGGTAAGGGGTAGGGTGTAGGGGGTAAGGGGTAAGTGGTAAGGGGTAGGGGGTAAGGGGTAAGGGGTAGAGGGTGAGGGGTAAGGGGTACGGGATAGGGGGGTCAGAGGTAAAGGGAAGAGGAGTAAGAGGTAAGAGATAAGATGTCCTTCTTGCACGACCAGTTACATTTCTCGTGAACCGCATAAGTAATCCTCGTTACAGTTACAAACTCTTCTTCTCCTATATCACATCTATTTAAGATCACTGCATGGTCATTTCATGTGTTTGAACGTCTTATTGTAAATGGAACAAATGCGTCTACTTCACAACAGCTACGTCGAAAGCTATCCGGCATCGTAGTTTCTTTGTATCATCTGATGTGAACGTGAATGGTGGAAGAAACCCTCTCGCCAATAGTGATGCATATGTCAGCATAAACACACCGCACTCGTTGAAGTCGCGCTGCTTTGGAATGTCTTCCACTACCCATATATGGTTGAAGTTTTTTTGTGTCAATTTCTTGACCTTGTTCGACCAATCTCATGTACAGAAATCTTGCGAACCCCCCGGTCACCTTACTTGCGAGTTGAACATCCGGTGCCAGCGAATCGTAGTACTCAATTTACATACGCCTAAGGTCTGTCACTACGAGTGTCCAATGTTGGTTGTGCGCGACGTGGAAAGTGCAATAATCAAGTCCATGTCGCTAGTCACGACCTCTGTGAACCACCTGCGAACCTTTTCGTACTCAAACTTCATATCGCTATCGAATAGTCTCGCGAAAAAAAACGAGCTTAGAACTGCTTCTCCAGGAATGCGCCCATTTCCTGTTCTAACCACATTCTCGTTCTTCGAGTCGCAATTATGGTGCTTCACACGGCATTCACTGTCCAGTCGGACAAGGTTAAGATAAAAATTAACTATCTGCTCGTTCAACCACTTTTTTTCTATCATTAGCAAGCTAAAATCGTTGACTGTCATCGTTAATTCTTCTTTTGTGTCTTCGTTAAACGAGCATGCTATGACGTCTGTATTCCCAATTTGCACTCGCAATCGCGTGAGGGCCTCCAGCTCTGGATCCGTCAAGTTCGTTGTTGCCAAGTGGACGGTCCATCCTTTTTTGCACCTCCAGTTATCCTCCATTGTCGTTTGCGCTGCACATGACAATGCGCCATGTCTTTATGTGAGCTATTGTTTCACACCTTACATTTCTAATCATTTTTATTGAATTCAATTTATTGCAGTAATGTGAAATGGGGCTTACCTTGAACGAGCAGGGTGCTTATAAGAACTAGGAATTTACGTAGTGGAAACCAATACACTGCATTATTTTCTTTCGTACACTTTCATCACTTTCACGAACCTCGTCAATAGTGTTTGATGACATACCACACTAATATTTATGATTTACCACACTAATAATCATACTCTCGTTAAATCCATCGAGAGAGAGAGAGAGAGAGAGATTGTTATGTATCATGATTGACATTTCCTCTCAAATTCACTGCGGAATCAATTATTTTATCATGCGTCTCCCTCCGAATATTTATCCGAGTTCGGTACACACACACACACACACACACACACACACACACACACACACACACCTATGTACACACACACGCACACCAACGAACACGCATATCACCCTCTCCATATATCTACACATTGATCTGATGTTTTTTTGTTTTTTCTCTTGTCGACCGTCTGGTAGGGAGACTTCCGTCATTCACTCCCTTCTGTTCATCAACATTGTCCCTTGCATCCTCATCGTCATTGTTCCCCTCTACATGTACGTTTTGCCCTTCATCGCTTAATGAAATACAATTAATCACAGTCTGTGACGTGGTTGATCCCCCAAGCTTCCTCTTCCCCTCATTCTCCGCGTCAACACTTTCATCATCTCATCGGAATTTTCTTGCACCTCACTCGCACGTTCTGCATGCCCACCTTGTTGCATTCCATCTGCGACCGCCATGTTCGCGGAAGGAGTGGGACTCTCCATCTGTGATTCACTCTGGTTTCCCGCCTGAGTTATTAGAGGAGGCTCGTACGATCCAACATTCGATTTGTCTTCGTTGACATTCCGTGTTCCCTTGTCCACCCCCATCATCTTGACAGCAGTTTGGCTCATTGCTTCCCCAACACTGGCAGCAAACTGCGTCGTCGACTGCTCCCCAAGCTGTGAGCATCCCAACCGGATTGTCTCGATGCCTTGGCACGCAGGAGGAAGTTCCATCTTCCAATCGATGGTCTTATATGACCGGCTTGATGGCAAGTCATAGAATTTGTGTTTATATTCCAGTCGATTGTCTGAGCGCAGAGAATCGAACAGCAGTCGAGCCTTCTCCTCAATAGCCGCCTCGTCCACCCCCTCGTTTTCGCACTTGACACGAAAGACGATTTCGCTCCTCGCCACTTTTAGCCACGGTTCTTCTGCCAGTCTGGGTTTGATTTTCCATCCCGATGATAGATGCAGTGCCATCATCCACTCCCCCTTGAAGACGCACGGCTCGAACACGTCCGTATGCCACAAAATGCGATGCCCCCACTTCTTAGATGTCGTTTCTGGCACCTTGTCATGAATGAAGTATTGTTGTGCACTGTCCTGCACAATGCGATCGGGGATATCATCACTAGGCATGAGCTTCGGGGATGGATCTGGAACAGCCAAGTCATCTTCGTCAGCGTCTGTCAGCATGTCGTGGTCCGCGTTTCCTCCAGATGAAGGCCTTTCCTGCAACCTGCGACGATTGTCATAAATCAATACATTCTCAAGTGCTCGGAGGGCGTCGGCGAATCAGTTTGCATCTGGACAATGGAACTCGCCCTGTCCGTCACATCACGTGCAGGACTGCTCGCACCTCCTCAGTTCGTGGGACCTCGTTCTGGATTCTCGTTCTGCACGCTGCATGCAGGCACACTTTGCATTCCCTCTCACGAACGTTTCACTCGCTCTTCGATATCGAGGTCTGAGGTTTCAGTCTCCTCGTCGCTCTCGATCGGACACCATGCATCTATTGTCTTGGCGAGGTTACTGTAGTCATCGTATGTCAGCATTGTCCGATTTGTCGTGAACTTCAGTTGCTTGCATCGTGCCACAAACATCACAAACGTACCCACCTGCGCTTTGTGGTAACCACCATATGCTTCCTATGCCATCGCTTTGCGAACTATGTAGTCATGCTCGAATGACGACTTGGGTTGGCCTTGGAACAAATAGTCCCACATCTTGTTTCTCTTCTTGCCCAGCTTGTGGTACATATCTCTGTACGGACGATGCGCAGTCTTCTGCCTCTCAACCGTGCAATCATTTCTCGTGTCCTTCCCAAGAATGTCGATTGCCTTCATCAAGTACGAGATGTCTTTGGACGACGCGTCGCATGCAAAAACATGATAGCCTGCGCGCAGAAGCTCCCATACAAGTCCAGCATGCGGCTTTCCGATAAGTATCACCCCCTGATCCTTGTGCAAAAACGAACTACATAACTTCTACAACAGTGTCGCATGTCGTCCCCACCGCCCATATTCCTCTCGTTCGTTTCCTTCATCGCCGCCGTGCTTTGCTGTGCACCTCTCGAACTTGTCTTCCTCAACATTGAGCTCCACTAGCTTCGCCTCCGACTTAGGGACCCTCGTGACCTTCTTGAGGTCGCCGCCCTCGGCATGCAGGACGATCGCCATCGTGTCCTTGTAATCAACTTGCTAGTTCCCGTACTTGCTGACAGTCGTCCCGACCCCGAGATAACGCTTCCAAGTTCAAGGTATCACCTCTACGTCGTCCCAGTTGTAAAGTTGTCGCATGACGATCTTCTGTTGTTTTTGTGGGGCAAAAACAATCAATATCCAATTATTGCCGCACAATTTCGACATCATTATGTGCAGAGCATCGAAATCGGTCGGCGACCATGCAAGGCACTCCTTCGGGTTTGCGAGATCGAGGATGGAGGCCTTGCAATTCAAGTTTGTGACTGCAGTCACAATTTCGTCGGCCGCGAGCAGCAACTCCTTCGGGTGCATGTTGACCGACAGCAATGTCGACCGTCGCCCTTTCTTCTCCCAGCACAGATGAAGCGCAACGTTCTTCAACCGTCGCAACTCAGCTGTCAGCAAGTCCACTTTCCCTATGGCGTGGTACACAAAGTACTTGAAATGGAATGGCGCGTCCCTATACAACGCCTCCGTGGCCTTTAGACCAGCTCCTTTTAGGTCTTTTTGTTCTTGCTCTCCGCCGAGTCTTTTCGGAACCCTCCGGACATATTCCAAAGGGATCCTATCCCTTTCCTCATCCCATTCGCCTGCCTTTATGCCAAACCTTTGCTCCATTTTATCATAGTCGAAGAAGAACCCCTCCTTCCACTCATTTGTCTCTCTGTTCTTCGATTTGAAGACAAACGCGTCATGTATCTCTCGCGCATTATGATGTCGAGGAGGTTGGTCATGTTCATCTTCCCAGGAGGAACCAATCTAGTTATGGCGATGACTTTCTTATTGATCATCAAACACAAAGCGATTTCCTTCTCTCGTGCTGCCATATCCCCAAAACATTTGAAGTTTGATGGAACGAGATCTTTGAGGGACACCGTTGCGTTTGGTCCCCCGTCCTTAGCCGGAATGCAATGGAACACCTCCTTCTTCCCCTGCACCTCTTGAACGAATTGGCCCGGCATGCGCCTCTCCTGCCTCCCCGACGAGTCCTTTGGGCACTGGTTGTCGTGTAGCGGCAACTCCCCCGCTTCGAACTTCTCAAAAAAGTCCTTCACCAATGGCCTTATCCGGTCCCTACATGTGGCGACATTCATGTATCCCCTCATCCTGTTCGTCCAGTCCTGTTGCCACTTCGGAGCCAAAGCCTCAGTCCACAAGGATTTGTCACATGACCGGCCCATGCAAATTCTCATGAACTTCCTCCACTCTTCCTGCTGCGTCAAACCGATGGGATCCGTTTTGGACACGTTCCTTACAGGTCCGATCTGGTTCTTCGAATCCCAAAAATTTCTAATGTCTTGGCAGGCTTGGTGGAACAACGACAACATAGCGCGGTTACCTCTCGTGTTGTCGTATGTCGAAACATACACATACCCGTTCGTGTGGTCGTCGTTGAAATAAATGATCCGTACACGATCATAATTTCGAAAGCCGAACATGTCCACTGCTGCGGATTCCCTCGCCACTGCTCTTTTCATGGCTTCGGCAGTATGCTGGCCGGCAACCGGGTAATAGAAGTACTCGTCTGCCCTATCGGGACCGAAGTCCTTTGGAAGGACTCGTATCCCTTGCCTGTCTGGATCGTCCTTCCATGGCGTAATCGGAGCCAGCACCAACTCCGGCGGTTCCCACGGAGGAGGATCATCCTCGGCCCTTGGCCCAGTCGACAACTCGATAGCCGCATCGAGGCCTGCAAGGATGGCCATGTTCAGCGATCGCTGATTGAAGGCGATATCTCCCTCCAGAATTCGAAGAATCTGCACGACGTCAATTACCACCCTCAGCGGGTCTCTTCTCGTTTTGCCCTCCTCATCGTACTCGAGGAAGTAGCATTGCGTCATGTTGATCGCACTAGGTTTCTTCGTCTCATGTTCGATGTCGTCAGGGAGGGAGAGCAAGCAAGGGGCCACCCCTTCAGCATCGTCGCTGGAGTCGTCTAATTTTTGGCGCCTTGATGGCCGCACGAGATTCTTGGGTTGCGACGTTTTGTGAATCCGAGCACTTGATTTGTGCTTCACATCGGGTTCACCAAGCGTCCCTTGAGATGCATCCAAGGCGTTCTGAGCTTCGTCCACAGCTTTCCTTCGAGCCTGCTTCTTAGGCGCCGCTTGCATCTGCGACTCTTCCGCTGTGCGTTTTCCCCCCCTCTTGGAAGTCAGCCCCGCGGAAACACCGGCATCTCCTCCATTGTTTTCCAATTCCCCGTCTTCCATTTCCGAACCACCCTGACCGCCATATTCCACCCCACCAGTCACCGCAACTCTGTCTCACTCCATTTGCTCCACTGTTCCATCGCAATGGGCTGCCCCACCTCCAACGTTTTCTCGCTGCTCGCCATTACCACACTCGCCTTCATCTTCTTCATATTCTCAATCGCCCCTTAACCGGGCTTTGCCACCTCCACCAGCTTCCCGCCCCACATTCACATCGCAAGAGCCTTCGCCCCGGATGTGCCCAGGCGTCGCCAAGAACCGCGAATCCAATTTACAAACCCGTTCGTCTTCCTCCGTTTCTTCATCCGACTCCTCGTCCATTTGATGTTGTGGGGTGTTCCGCAAGCGCGAGCTGGCAGCAGCACGAGAACTTTCGGGTAGATCCGAAAGACATCTGGCGAGCTCCATCGTCTTCGGGGTCGTCGTCGATGACCCACCCCCCGAACGCCTTGAGTAAGTAATGAGTTTCTGTTTCTTGCCAACAGGTTGTTGCGGTGTCGACACAACCTGCCGCCGATCGCTAGAGAAAGTCGAGAAGCCTGCGAGACTTTCGACAGGAGTGTCGAACGGCACAAGAGGCATTGTGAGCTGGTGACCAGCGCCGACCGTCGGGAATTGACCACTTTTCCTATACCCGTTGGTCTTGTTGAGGAATTCAACGGGTAGAAGCATTCTAAACTCATTCCCATCTCCTTTGCCGCCGAAGGCTTTCATAACGAATGCCTTCTGACCATACTCCTTGAACAGAGCAAGGTCGAGGCTGACCTTGTGGTCAGTCTTGACCCAGTCGGTACCCTGTTCAACGTACACCGAAGTGAGGAAGAACTTCCTCAAGTCTCGCTCGTCGACCTTCCCCTTCTCCGCCGTGGCCTTGTCAATTTCAGACCTGATTATGCCACGACAACAGTACCAGGTCGCCCCTTCGTCCTCCGTCAAAAACACAGCAGCACCGCACCCGGGCTCGTTGGTCCCTCCGACCCAGTCGAGAGCCCACAGCTTGTCGCGGTACAGTTTCGACCTGTTGTTGAACCTTTTATCCCCATCATTCGGACCCTTCCGACCTCTCCCTGGAGAAGAAATCCATAAGAAAAAGGACGAGGGATGCAACATTGTCACCTATCTCTATCTCACGCCGCACAAGATGGCACATGGCAAACAACAAAAGCAAACCGCCACCCACATGCCGACGGCGCTCATTTCATGGGCGGGGGGTTGGGAATAAAGAGTCTGCAAAAAAAACGGACGCTCAACGGCTCCAACCGCCAACTGGGGGGTCCAACGTTCTGGACACCCCGCGCTTGTTGTTGCCGACAGTCTGGGGTCATTTGTTTGGCAAACGGTGCAACCCCGCCCACCGACAGCGACAAACGTTGTGGGGTCCAGCGTTCGGCAAACGCTGGAGCCCCGCCTGTCGACAGCAACAAACGTCGTGGGGTCCAACGCTGGACCCCCGCCTACCGGCCTCTGCAAGGCGGGGGTCCAACGTTTTACGAACGCGGGACCCCCTTCTACCGGCTTGTGCAAGGCAGGGGTCCAGCGTGTTACAGAAGCGGGACCCCCTTCTACCGGCTTGTGCAAGGCGGGGGTCAAGCGTTTCACAAACGCGGGACCCCCGCCTACCGGAGTGCGCAAGGCGGGACCCCCGCCTACCCGCTTAACGCTGGACCCCTGCCAACAACCCGGCCGGTAGGCGGGGTCGATCGTTTTACAAACGCTGGACCCCCGCCAATAGCACAAGCCGGTAGGGGGGGATTTAGCGTTTGTGAAACGTTGGACCCCCGCCTACCGGCTTGTGCAAGGCGGGGGTCCTGGGTTTGTAAAACGCTGGACCCCCGCCAATAGCACGTCCGCCTGGCGGGGGTCCAGCGTTGGTCAAACGATGGACCCCCGCCAATAGCACCGTCGGTAGGGGAGGGTCCAGCATTTTACAAACGCTGGACCCCCCGCCTTGCACAAGCGTGTAGGGGGGGGTCCAGCGTTTTACAAACGCTGGACCCCCGCCTTGCACAAGCCGGTAGGCGCCTGCCTGCCTACCGGCTTGTGCTATTGGCGGAGATCCAGCGTTTGTAAAACGATGGACCCAAACGCTGGACCCCCCGCCTTGCACAAGCCTGTAGGCGGGGGTCCAGCGTTTCACAAACGCTGGACCCCCGCCTACCGGCTTGTGCTATTGGCGGGGGTCCAGCGTTTGTAAAACGATGGACCCCCGCCTACCGGCCGGGTTGTTGGCAGGGGTCCAGCGTTTGTGAAATGGTGGACCCCCTCCTTGCACAAGAAACATTGAAAGAAAAAGAGAGAGAGAGAGAGAGAGAGAGAGAGAGAGAGAGAGAGAGAGAGAGAGAGAGAGAGAGAGAGAGAGAGAGATTCATGAAAAAGGTGGGGGGAGATTCGTGAATCTCCTCCACCTAGTTTCCCCCACCAATCATCTACTATAGGGTGGGGAAAGTGACAATCTACCAACCAATCAACAAAGGATACATTTCACGATTTTTCGAAAAAAAACAAGGT
>BFEA01000289.1:836962-855216 GCA_003427395.1 Chara braunii
GCGTTTGCCGAACGATGGACCTCCCTCCCCCCCGGGGTGGCGGATGATAGACGGGGGTCCTGCGTTTGGCAAACGCTGGACACCCCCCCCCCCCCTTGCATTGTGGCGGTCGGTAGGCGGCCGATAGACGGGGGTCCTGTGTTTTACAAACGATGGACCCCCCTCCCCCCGTTGTGGCAGCCGGTAGACTGGGGTCCAGCGTTTGGCAAACGCTGGACGCCCAGCCTAGCACTAGCCGGCAGCACAGGGTCCAGCGTTTGTAAAACGCTGGACCCCCATGTACCGCCCGCTGTCTGCAGGGAGTCCAGCGTTTTACAAACGCTGGACCCCCCGTATTGCTCAGGCGGTTCGGATCAGGTGGTCCGGCGATCGAGCGACTGACAAGGTCGAGCGCTGTTGCGGATGTCGGGCACTGCTCAGGCGGTCCGGCGAACGGGCATCACAAGAGATGTCTATTGTTCGTGGACGCTGTGCAATTTCCGGTGACATCCAACGTTGACCGTCCATTGTTTCTGGAATGCTGGGCCTTTTACTGACCTTGGGTCGAACAAGTTTTGCGGTCATGAATAAACGTTGATTGGGCTGTTAGGGGGGGGGGATGGGGGGGGGGCGTTCGGAAACGCTTGATAACCAAGGGTGAGAACATTGGCCAATGATAGACTCTCACTCTCTCCTGGCTAAATGTTGTGGCTATCTTAATCTGCCAGGTTCCCCCGGTCGAGCGATAATGTCAGTATGAGTGCCGAACCATCCATTCGATTGTTTCATACACCGAATGCAGCTAAAGTTGCTATTTCCTGTGAGAGTCGATCCTCTTCAGGCTCTGCTACACCATCCAAACGCAGGGGTCGGGTGGACTCCACCGATAGGTCGCCTGGACGATGTGCTGTTCGTCGCCGCCAGACGGTGATGGGCAATAACGTCGTCCGACGTCTGCGTCTTGAAGTTATCATCAATGGAGCTATACAAGTCGCTTCCGTCGATGTGTCGACAGCTTCGGGGGTCTCGGGTTTCGTGCAACCCCAACCTGTGAGCGACGAGGATGATGACCCGTACGATTTCGTGCTTTCCCAAACGACCATCGCCGAGTTCGAACGGGGGCAACTGCTGAGAGACGAGTTCGAATGAGAGCAAGTTTTGAGAGATCATCGTTCTGAGGTCGACAATGCCACGGTCGAGGGACTCGTTCCTCCTCAACCTTCGTCGCTAGGTAGACAAGGGAAAAGGAGGTACACATACCACATGAGCAAAAGAGGGTCGAACGAGTCGGACGCCACATACGAACGTAGGTGCAGCCTCAAAGAATGCGAGGCCGTTCTGAAGAAGACATGTTGCAAGTCTTACAGGTGTCTCTCTAGAATGAAAGCGGTGGAGGTCCAAGAGTGCAGACGCGAGTTCAGATCGGTTAGAGGGAGGGACAAGCGCAAGTGGTGGACATCCAAGCTTCGCAGTTTCACATCGATGGTGCAAAGGAAGCCAGAGGTGAAACCTATTGTAGAAATGCACCCGGTGTGTGTCACCGCGTGGTGTTTGATGCTCGGTTGTGGCCGGAACACATACAAAAGACATAACGATGACCTCGACGAAGGAGTGGTCGATGCAGGTCATGCTAACGAGGGTCGTCCTCGGACAACAGCGCAATATGCATTAACATGGTCTGCATTTGAGGATATTATCCTCGACGAGTCCGACCCTATGCCGGATCAGATGGAGACGGGCCCGGATTTCAAGATTAGGAACCGTATTCGTCTCCCTTCGGTGTATGCTTCTAAGAAAGATGTCTATAGAAGCATCGAACGTAGGTTAGATAAACTGGGCGTGTGGGCGTGTCTTGCTCGTCGTATCAGGTGTTCTGTAAGATATGGAGAGATTTTTTTTGGCGCGTTCGGCTCGCTCGAGTGACTGACCACGCAAGGTGCAACGAGTGCATAAAAAACACTATCCTCATTGAGGGAGCCCTGCCAGAGCCACGGCGGGAACTAGTTGCAGCACAAAGGAGCCCCTCGATCTGCAAAAGGCCCATTGCAAGCTGTATAACCGATGGTCGGTCGAGTCTCAACTCCATAAGGAAGAAAGCTTGTGCATCATTATTGACGGAATGGACCAGGCCAAACCACCATTCCCCATGCGTCATGTCGACATTTGTCTAAGGAGATGGCTAACAACACGATGATGAAAACAAATCTCACCGGTATAATAACTCATGGTAGGAAGTCGTCGTTGCTTGTGCACACGTGGTTTCCTTATCTTTCGCACGGATCGAATTTTGTAGTTACGTCCATTGCCAAAGTTTTGAGAGACGTGCAAGCGCGAGAAGGGGAACTACCGTCGGTGCTACGCGTCCAAGCTGATAACTGCGGCGGGCAGAACAAAAACAAATTCGTTTTTGACGAGATCCTGATGGGGTTCATAATAGTCGGTCACACCCACACCGACATCGACGCGAAATTTAGTTTGTTCGCTCGCAAACTCAACGGGTCTGACGCGTACACGATGGAGGAACTGTTTGCAGTAGTGCAAATGTCTTGTGAGGAGTCAGTGGAGTGTACACAGCTCACGAAAATTGTGGACTGGAAAACCGCGATCTCGCCGTACCTTGACAATTTGATTTCAGACCATGCCACACCCCACCTTTTCCGTTCCTACATGGAAGGTGATAACCCGGCCATGGTTTACAAATCACACTGCACCGACAAAAAATGGGGGTCTGACAACGGACCGGTGTACTGGTTCAAACGGGGTGCGGACAAGAAATGGGCAGGTCCCGCATGGGGATTCGAGCCGCGCCGCGAGTCGCCTAACCCTGCTTCCGGTGATTTTGCGAACGACAAAGCGGGTCTGCGCGTTTTAGTGAAAACGTGGAAGGACGCAATGTACGAATGGGAAACACAAACCATAAAGGAGCGTCAACTCAAGACTGACAGACTGAAATTCTGGATGGAGTGTTTAGCCGAGTTCGACAACATGAAGGCGGAAGAGACCGGAACAGTGCCGTTATCATACTATTTCTGGCCATCGCCCAGGCCGAGCAAACCAAATGCATTGTCCGCGGTCCCGTGCGTCGTGCCACAGCCGTTGAGAAAACCGTGCTTTGTCGGCCATAGGAAAGATGCACCAAAATCGGAATTCGACCCTCGTAAAGCTGTTGAGATTAATGATTTCGTAGTTCTGCGCGCTCCAGATGACCACGTGCAAGAAGGTTGCACCTTCTAGGTTGCTCGTGTCATCAAGAAGGAGACTGCCCGGATTTTCGTGGAGTACTGGAGGCCTTGAGGTCGCGAACAAGATGTCTTAAAGCTTTACAAAGATGCATGGAACAAAACGTGGAGAGTGGAAACTGAATCGGAACCCGGATGGCAAGACCTCAGAAGCGTGGCTTGGGCATGGGCTACGTTTGTCAAACGCCGGACACCCCCCTCCCATTACAGAAGTTGTGGGAGGGCGGCGGTGGGGGGGGTCCGGCGTTTGTCAAACGCCGGACCCCCTCCCTTCCCCCCGCTCCCATTACAGAAGTGTTGTGGGGGGCGGTGGGGGGGGCCGGCGTTTGTCAAACGCCGGACCCCCTCCCTCCCCCCCCCCCCCAATACCACTTCTGTAATGGGAGGGGGAAGGGAGGGAGGGGGTAGGGCGTTTGTCAAACGCCGGAACCCTCTCTCCTCCCGGCCCCCTTTACACTTATGCATGGAAGCACAGTCTGGATAGCGATGCATGACCGTGTGATAGCTCTGGTTAATGTATGGCCAGGCGATTCACCATGGACAGTACGCCGTTCATGCATGTTCGCTTCCACTCGGCTCGCATGTATCGTTTGCTATTCTTGTCAACAGACGTTTCAGTAGTGTGGTTCGTCGCGAGGACATTTTCCATGTATAGACGAGAACGGCGTTATAACTAATCTTGCGACCACATGGGGAACACCCATACACTATGACCAATTCATTCCGGCTCGGTACACGCAGCAAATGATTGTAGTCGGTATCTGCACAACCGACGAGACCACTTTCTGCCCCACATTCGACTTGTGGCCTCCGAATTTGCAACGCAAGCTCTCGAGGATGGCCAAAACATGTGATCCGCAAGGCCACTTTTGGAGAGTCGACGCACCACGATGGAAGAATTTTTTTTACAGATGCGGCTCGATATACGACAACTACACAACATGCAGTTATGAAAAAATATTGTGCATTGCGTTCGAGGCACGTCATGGGATGACATATTGTTGTATGCGTATCGAGCGGCACAAAACGAGGCACGATCAAATGCATGACATGGATTGCTCCGTGTACAATGAACGGAACGCCCTGTCGAGGCACGCTCGCCGTTTCTGTAGTGCCATTCGAGATGCGATGATACGGTTTGTGCTACAGAGGACATCCGTTGTCGGAACGATTGCTGTGAAGGTGCTTCACACATCGAACGACGATGAAACCACTGTTTACTTGAAGAAGACAAAAACAAAAACGGGTGTCGATGTGAAACACTTGTTCCGACGCATGAACGGGGCACACCGACACGTGTCGCACAAGATGACGGGCAATACGGCGGGAGGCGTGATAAATGAATAAAGATTTGCTGTGTGTCGGGATTTCACAAGGAGTTGGACAAGGGTGGAGTGGCGTGACATGTTTCTAACGTGTATCGCAAACATGTTGACAATAGTGTACGTGTTGTATACAAAAGCTACTTCGCGTGTTCTTCGAGTGGTGAGATGGCCACTGAAGACAACAACCGTCATCGACAGTTGGACGACAATACGAAATTCCGGATTGTTGAGGCACTTTGAGTAGATCCATGGCTGAGCGTGCTGTCATGGCGAGGAACAGTTAGGAACTGGAGCGAGAGCGATTGGGATATCGCAATGATAGAATGTCCATGGGCGCACGACTTCATATTTGCTAACGAGATGGAATGGGGTCGGCTCATCGAAATACGTTCCGCCTGTCTCGATACAACGTATATACCGAACTACGCAGAGATTCACTGGATGTACAACCACCAGGATAGTTATGACCGTCTTGTACGAAATACAAACCAAGATTCGAGCAACGAGTGTTGCGAGGACGACGGAGCAATCTCATGCAAGTTCGTAACAACATCACCTCGCACATGGCCGAAACAGTTCGAAGTCGAACTGCAAAGGTGCGGAAGATCGTGCAATAGAATCACAACGTATCCCGTGCGTAACGAAGTGGAGACAAGCACTAAGCGCGTATCGTATTGCTCTGTGATGATTTTCTTAAACGATACCGATTTATGTAAAGTCAATTGTGTAGCATGCACAGGTAAGGGTGGGAGATTAATAGAGGCGAGATGCGAATACTGTTGACTGAGCGCGAATGCGAGAATTCGGTATTTAATGTGAAAGAGTCCGTGGACGAAGTAGAAGATAAAATATGCACCATAAGAGATGTTATTGGCATCGCTCTCGCTGGTACGTGCAATTTCGTGAAGATGTCATATACATCGTCATTCGATAGGGACGACGATGACGAACCCGAGGGTTTGAAAACGCTCACATTCGGCTCACCCCTGCACGATTTGTATAGTTACGAAGGAAAACGTGTTAAGCGCATTAGTTCGGAATAGCAAGTTATCATATTATAGATAGTTTAACATAGATAGGCGTGTACCATCACTGGGAGTTGTATTTTGAGAAAATGTCATTTGATTAGGGAAAAAAAAAAAAAGGCAGAGCCGAATGCCTCTGTGGTTGTACAGTACCTGTACTTGAAAGTATGTAGGAACCTTCCATGAGGACCTTGTGAATGTACAGTACGGGACGTAACGACTGAGTCTTAGCCTCATCACGGGAGTTATAATTTGCCAAGTTTATTTACGAGTGTCAACACGTCCGTATGTTTCGCTCATGTGTGTGTGATGTGTAGGGTGCATAATGTCGTCGAGAGCGTTGACAAACACCAGTGGGAGTCTCGAGAGACACATGCGCATAGCAAAACCGTTTCCTCCTTGTGCAAAATCGGTGCGGCATTATAACGGCCATACATGGCTCCACGAAGCAACAAGAGAGGATTTCGAAGAGGACCCATGGATGATCGTCACCCGTACATGAACTGACGTCTTGACCAATGGACTGATGGTAATTGGAACGCGATGGAGTTGGGCTGCCCTTGGGCAAACCATTACAAGTTTGTCAATATGTTAGAGTTCGGGAACCTCATTACAGTGCCTCATTCTGTTCTCAAGCTCATTTTCCTCACTGTCTGCGTAAATCATTCCGCTGCGTTAACCGCTTTAGCAGTCGTCTCGACTGCGACTACATCACGTCTTCGCCACAAACTTGGGTAAGTTCGCAGAAACAAGAGTTGGTGGACACAACTCGTCATTGTTCATTCTTGGAGCAGTACCCACTCCGTTGGCCAGGGATTTATCCAGGAGCTATGTCATACTGTTGCGTGCGGTTGAGTATTACTGGATGTGCTTTCGCCAGAGTGTAATGTGTGGCTTTTTCAAACAAAAGTAGGAAACTCGTGGACGCAGTTGTGCGTGTATCACGGAATGAGTTGCAACTCCAGGGGTCACAGGGATGGGCGTTGCCGTATCGCCGCGGTCCAGATGGGCAGTCGGATTTGGTGATAGCAGGTCAGGTCAATAATCCATAATTGTGGCAGCAGCTGGAAGAGAAAGCGTCCGACATACGAGACTGTATAGGAAATTCCTTAGCACGACCAGGAGGGTTTGTTAGGATGAAATACATGTCCATATTTTCGGTGAATGCAATAGTTGAGGAACCGCAAATCCACGTATATGGATCGTCTATGAATGCTATGTATGGTTTCGGTTTACGACCTCGTCCGCGGGAAAACCCGTACGTCACAAGATCCGGACGGGTTGTCAGACCTCCTACTTAAGAGAAAAGTAGTCACAATATAATCGTAGCGGATACACTGTTTTTTTTTTTTTTTTTTTATCCGACTATGATATATGAAGCATTGAGGGGACGGGGTGTAGATTTAAGAAAATAGAACTATTTCTTGGATACAAGTTTTATTTCTTATGAAACATGCTATGCATGTGAGTAGCCGAAAATTGTAAACATACAGGGTGAGAACAAAGATATGACGTAGTAGAGAGAGGTGTGAGAGACCGTAGTTGCTAAGAACGGAGCAAGTAGACGCTATACGGAGTATCTTCGTAGTTCCGTAATTTTTGAATTGTATAACAGACGTGCTAGTTTTAAATATTCAGAATCTAATATGATGAAACTCGGAAATTTTGTTCGTATACACGCTCAACTTGCAGGATGGAAGTCGGTCAAACAAACTCGCATGGAAACGGATCCTCTTATCAAGTTTCATCAACAATTGAGGATCTCATTATTTTAGGCACTAACATTTGGTCGGTTGATATCGTTGATGAATTTGTGAATTATGAGTACATAAATGTCGAAAACGAAGTTGGACCGGATGGTGAACTTCTACCGATCATGGGGTTTGTCAACGGACAAGAGACGATTGTGTCCTACAATGGATCAAATATATGGTACCTGTACACAAAGGAGGATGACGAATACGTCATTGTATCGAGGAAAGACGTTGTGGATCCTTTGGAGATGCTAGCCAACTGGAGGGAGGTATGCAGGAAACAGGATTGGGACGAAAAAGACAAATTGAAACAAAAAGTGTGCGCGTGGCATTCCATTGGCATAAAAGAATTGCTTGCACCGGTGGTGGTGGACTTCTATGGTCGAATCCGAGTATGCAATAGAGGCAAGGCAATAGTGACACTTTTTACAGAAGCGAAGATCACCGGCACGACAACGAATGTGTTGTTCACTGCCCGGGAAGAATTTTGGGACCCCGCGGGTTCGAGCAAACTCGAACAGTTTCAAAATCGGTTAGAAATTGACGCGGCACTTAAAAAAGAGTTAGTGTACAGGGTTGGCAGTTTGGTGCATGTGCAACTTCACTACCTTTTTGACAAATGTGAGGAGATAGTGTTCACAGTCGAGCATAGAAAATGCGACACGGATGAAGTGACTCGTATGAAGCAGTACCATCGATCGGGACAAAAAGAAGTACCGTTAGTGGGTGACAGACAAAAGATAGTGATAGATTGTCCGTATTGTGAAGACATTAAGCACGCCACAAATTTTCTACCTCTTATCTTTCACACGATACAGGATAACAACCAGTAGCACAACACGTTTGTCATAGTCGATACGATTTCAACAATCGATGCGCTTCATCGCCGGCACGTGTTTCAAACGTCGGACTAGATATGTGAACAACTCTCCTTGCTATGTGCATAGAAATTGATAGCGCACTCCAACTATCGTCAGTTTTACATTGTGTGCTGAACGAAGTCAAGTTCTTGTGTTACGTTTATTCGTGTTTTTTTATTTATTATTTCGTAACCGGTTACGCTGCATATATGAATTTTGAAAAATCACAAACATTTGTAATTTACATCCTCGAAGTTAACATATACCAGCATGTGCATGAAACGGTCTGCGTGTTTTTTTTTTTTTTCCAGTTTTTGTTGTGTTATAAACTCCGATTTATTTGTTCGAATAATGTTGATAAATGTCGGACTACTAATTTCAACAACATTATGTAATCGATCTTGCAGGGTTATAGTTCTAGACATTATAACAGGAAACAAACAAATTAAGGTGCACCTTATACAACAATGATGAGCATCACTCCCATCGCAGTGCCTGCAGGGGCAATTCTCACCACAACAAACGGACCGTTTCCATACGAATATGAGTCCATAGTAAGATGTGAATTTGGTGGATGTAAATTATTTGTAGTTGCCGTGAGATTCACGAAGATCGACGTGTATGATGTGCGAATTTATGGAAGACAAGGAGAAGCGGGGACAATGCAAGAGTATGTGGAATGTCATGAAGCAACTTTGCAAGTCCACGAGGAAAAAAAAACAACATTGATGCGTGAGGGCAGGAGACTTGAAGGCTGGTCTGCTTTCGTAACCGACTTTGAAAGCATGTCAGTTCCATCTATCCCGACGTGCATGTTGGACGGCTCCAACGATGCAACCATGTGGATTCCCATCATTAATGCAACAAATACGAACCGCCGATGATATGAGAGTAGGGAAATGTGAGAGTATTAGCAGGGATATTTATTTAAAGATGATAAGTTGCTAAGTAGTAGATATGGGGCAACTGTCACACATATCATTCACATGTGGATAAATGTTCAGTTGTTCGTTGCATTTGCGGTGTATTTATTGTGATGAACTCATAAAAATATGGTTGGATGAAATGCATGGAAAAAAAAACTTGAAACTCTTCAAAATTTGAGCTACGTGCACTTGAAAATTAGTACACTATCCAAATAAACAAAGTTACAAAGCAAATACTGAGCATTTTAGGCGATATGATTCGATAATTATACCCATGGTATCCTATATACTGCGGTAGTAAAACTGGTGGAAATTAAAAAATAAAAGAAAAAAAATGGAGTTCCAATTTCGTTCAAAAAATAAAAAATGTCAATTTTAACGAAATCGTAGTTAGCTGTTCTCTACTCTCTTTCTTCATCTTGGCCGAGGCGAGCATTCTCTCCTTTAGCTCATCGGCCACGCCTGTGAGGGAGGTGCCTAAAAGACTCTGACACATGCAGTCTCTGAACATCTATCTAGGCACCGACCTACAACCTCTGCTATAGGCGTATGTGGTGTGGGAGTTTCCTGCCGGCTCCCACTCGTTTCCCCACATGACCTTATGGTAGGGGCGGTTGCAACCCCTACCGGCGGCTTCCTTTTGACCCCTGGGCAGCCCATCGGGCCTCTCTATACTTTGGACAATATTTGATGATGTGGCCAGGGTCACCGTAATATATGCACTGCCTGGTCCACACGCTTGTTGCCAGACGCGCTGGTCCAGGCCCAAATCTTCCCAAGGTCGGCCCTGTGGCAGACCTGGGTGCCAACCACTTCTCCTAGAGGGTGACCTATTACCCCTATTTGGTGACCTATTTCCAGAACGGTTTTGCGGGGGACCTTGACCCCTACCTCCCGCTTGGCGGTTTCCCTGGCCGCCAACCCCCTGATCGCCTTGGGAACGACCACCCGAGGCCCACCCCCCTTGGCCCTGGCCTCTACCTCCTCCTTGCGGCCTCCCTCCAACCGCGACAACAACGTAAGTCCTCCCTTGGCTAGCGCTACTATCCACTTCCTCTTCTAGTCCCCACTCTATCTGATCATAGGGGACTTCATTCATACCACCCTCGTCTAGTGTAAGGATCAGGCGATCCTTTGTCTTGACCTGACCCGAGATGATACGACCTTTCCACTTTTTGCCCTTATCGAGGTCCTTGTGCCAGAAAGTGGAGACTGACATGGACCGCGCTTCGAATGCTACCACTTCACTGCTCAAAGCATCATAGGTCATGGTAGGTTGCTGGCTTTTCTCAAAGAAATGCCCGCGTAGCTGTTCGGACATAGCACGATAGAAGAGGTTGACCAATTGGGTCTCAGTGACCCCATGGTCAGGAACGGCGACCGACTCGTCCATCACACCCTTGAGTGCCCTGACACTCATCCACTGGCGAGAATGGATGGTTTGCAGTTTATCTGAAGCTTTGACACTACAGGTAACGTCTGCAAACCGTTCTCTCAAGAACTTAAGGAAATCGCTGAGAGAGGTAAATGTCAAATATGCAACTAAGTCATCGTTGCAATTAGCGGCGCGACACAAGGAACCGGCGAAGCTTGCTGCTTCCTCCCTAAGAGCATGGATAGCTATCAAGACGTGTTCATCTGGGGAGACTTTCTGTAAGTGCACATACGTCTTAATATTCGCTTCCTAGTTGTCAAAGTTCTCCTCCGTCTTTCCACTATAGGAGTCGGGAAATTTCACTTTGATAGGCTCCCTACGAGGACGTGCTTCTTCTTCCTTGGGTGCAGCCAGCCTGGCACCCTCTATGGCGCCCGTGCAATAACGCTCTTCTCTAGGCGGGCCTTCACCTCTGAGCCCACCTGCATCACTAATTCACGTGCGAAGCCCTTGAATCCCAGCCGTACAGATCGCAGGGCTAAGTCCTTACTCCTACCAAACTGATATTGCTCTTCCTGGACCTGGGCCAGGCGCTCTATGTTCCTCATCATGACCTGCACCTTCCCCAACAGGTCCGCCTGCGCCGCCATCTGCACTCCCTATTTCTTTACTTCTTCCAATTCCCTTGCCGCCTGGCTCACTGCGTGCACTCTTCTTTTCCTTTCCCTCATAAGCCGCAGCTTCCACTCCATCCTCTTCTCATCTTCGATTGTCTGCCGCTTGAGTGGATCTTCCTCTGCATCCCACTCTTTCATGGCCGCCTCCTGCTTTTCCCTGGTTACATACATCAATGCAGGGAAAGATTGGCCACCCATTCCGTAATCTTCTTCTCCAACGGATCTTCCTTCGCACCACTGGGTCCTGCTCTTTCTCTTGTCCTTCTCCTCTCCAGTGGCTGTTCTTCTACCTCTTCTTCTGCCTCTACCGCTCGGAGTTTTTCTTCCTCCTCCTTTTGTAACCTCTCCATTTCTCTCACCATCTCTTCCTCAATCTTCTTCTTCTTCGCCGCCTGTTCTTCCAGCAAGGCCTTCTTCTTGGCCTCCTTCTCTCTTCTCTCTTTCAGGATGGCGGCGACTTTCGCCTCCTGTTCTGTTGTGTAAGGGGAGGTGCTCGTTCCTGTATGCGTGTCAACCATGGTGATAGACGCACAACCAAGTGACGGTTCCATTCCTCACCACTTAGACTCTCCCCCTAACTGACTCAACTTAAGACCGACTCAATCTAAGGACCACAGGGTTCGAATCGAACCCTGCCAACTATAGTCTTGCAATCAGACTCACTTTCATTCACACGTCACATGCATGCAAACAGGTTGCGCAACAAACTGGCGTCAAGCGCCCACTCAGAACTTAGAGATATAGTAACCAAGAACGCAGCTCAAATACAAGTTCACTTCAAATGGCTATGGCGGCACATCGCCTGCACAACTCTCTGTTCGTCACTTACTCAACACTGTTGTTCGCACACAGGATCACCCTGGATATCCCACACTCAACACACTGCACACTCGCACACTCGTACACGCTACTCTCCCTCCTATCGGCTATGGCGGCAATGGCCGCTGCTACCCTATCGCTATGGCTAGCTTCCTTCTCGCCCACTTCGTCTTCGGGCTCACTGCAGACCCCCTCGCACAAGTCGTTGTGGCAGCGCTTCCGCATGGCTTATGCAGGAATGAATGAATGATTGGGCGCTGCCTCTTGATTTATACTTCTGTAACTTGTTGGTCTGCCTCTTTCCATCGGCCCATGGTGCACACAATCCCTCATGGTACTTGCTTGACTGGACTGGGACTGATTGGACCGGTACCGCTGACTGCATGGGTTTGCATTGCCAACTCAACGCAGTCGCACTGCCGACGTAACGCAGCTGGGCTCACCACTTGCCCACTTGCCTCTAACTGAAATGTGAGGCAACTTCGAAAGGCCATTTCCGAACCTTCCGGAAGTCTGTGGACTTGGCCTTTCGAGTACTGTAGCAGCTACGACCTTGACCTTTCAGGACTGTAGCAGCTACGACCTTGACCTTTCAGGATTCCTACAGCTACGACCTCTACAGGGCTGTGACTCCTACTTGACAGACCTACAGATCGAACCCCTACCATTACACATACCTACGACAAACAACATCAATTCTCAAAACACAGGTCACAGGTTCAAACACTCGGGGTCGACACTGATACTGTACACAGGTAAAGTGAGGACTAGGTATCGAGCCCTGGGACCTGCATCCGCTACTTCTAACAAGTGAAAACCGTTTCACTCCCGCCAGCCTAAATTCGAGGTCCTCCGAGAATAACCCAGTCCAAGGCAGGACCTTTACCTTTCTTATCTCTTTCGTAGGCTCTAACTACGTCGGGAGCTGTTTCTAGAAGTTCGGTTCTAGTAAACCAGTGGTGGTCTTCTGGCTCCTGATAAGCAAATCGAACCTTGTACTGCTTCTGCGGACGACCTCTACCTCCTGTTTTGAACACGTCTTCACCGACAATGCCGTCAATGTCGTATCTTTCGTCCATGTCTGGAGGAATCATGGATCTCCTAGATGGAAACTATTGACTTGTGACACATGGCAACAACTTTGAGGCATGAAACACAGGGTAGGTGTGGAGGTGTGCTGGGATCTCTACGGTGTCCATAAAGTCAATGGACACAGAGTCCCCCGACTGGTTAGGAATAGGCAAGGGCCTGAGAAGACCTAGAGGGGCACGTGTAGAGGTCTTGTTTCTCTCGCAGACCTTAGAACTGCGTACATACTCTATGCAGTCGGCCTTCATCCCAGGCCATATGTACGCGCGCATGAGGTTGGCTAGAGTCTTTTGCCAACCAAAATGTCCCTCGGTGTCGTGGCATTCCCCTAGAATCAGACTACGAATCTCCTCACTGTTAGGAACACACAATCGGTCAACTACGTTAGTCTTCTCAAATAGCAGCCCATAAGTAGTGCGGTAGTCTGGTTCGGACTCTAGTGCCTCCTTTACTCTCTTGAGGAGGTCACTATAAATAGGGTCTTGCGCATACACTTCTCTAACTTTCTGTTGCAAGTCTCTCCCTATATCCAGATAATGAACTATTGCTCCAAAGTAGTCAGCTCTCCTACTCATAGCGTCCGCAACTACATTATACTTCCCTTTGACTGACTTCAACTTAAAGTCATTTTGGTCTAACTCTGCGGCCCACCTAGTAAGCTTAGGTGTCATCTTGGCCTGAGTCTTCAGCCACCTTAATGTCTCGTGGTCTGAGTAAACTTTGAAGTGCCTCCCTAGCAAGTAGTGTTTCCAATATTCTAATGCTTGCCTGATAGCATAGAGTTCCCTCTCATAGGTAGATGTCGCTTCCTTCTCTGAAGGCATCCTAGCAGACATAAACTCTACGGGTTTGTATCCGTTGCCATCGTCTTGCTGCAATACAACACTTATACCATACTGGCTCGCATCAGTCGTGACGACAAAAGGTAAGGACGGATCGGCTACCTTAAGGACTGAATACTCTATCAACGCCTACTTCAACTTCTTCATGGCAGACGTGCAGTCCTTGTCCCACTTCCAGATTGTCTCTTTCTTCAACAACCTGTGAAGGGGTGCAGCGATGGTGGAAAAGTTTCTTACAAACTTCCTGTAATAGTTAGCTAGGCCTAAGAACGACCGCAACTATGTCAACGTGTGGGGTGTAGGTCAATCTCTAATCGCTGCAATTTTACTATCTTCTGGTTTGATGCTGTCTCCGTCTAAGACATGGCCTAAGTAGAGAACTTGGGTCTTTGCCCATTCACACTTCTTCGCGTTGATCTTGAAGTTAGCCTCTCTGAGCTTCTCCAAGGCCTGCCTTAGATGACCCTCATGCTCCTGGAGGGTCCTACTGAACACTAGAATGTCATCTAAATAGACTACTACAAACCTGTCCAACCACGGCCTAAAAAAGTCATTCATACGATGTTGAAAAGTTGTTGGCGCGTTGGTTAGTCCAAAGGGCATAACTATAAACTCGTAGTGCTCATATCTAGTTCGGAACGCGGTCTTATACTGATCATCAGGATGGACCTCTATCTGATGATATCCGAACTTCAAGTCTATTTTCGAAAAATATTTGCAACCCTGTACCCGATCTAAAAGATCATCTATACGGGGCAGTGGCTCCACATTCTTCATCGTGATAGCATTGAGACCCCTATAGTCAATGCACATTCTAAGCTCTCCCTCCTTCTTTGGGACAAATATAACAGGTGCTCCAAATGGAGACGAACTGGGCCTAATCCAACCCTTCTCTAGGAGTTCGTCTAACTACTTGCGCAGCTCCTCGAACTCCCGCGGGGACATCCGATACACTGCCCCTTTAGGAGTCCTTTTGCCAGGCTCTATCTCAATGCGATGCTGGATGGGCCGCAAAACTACTCCTGTTAGTGGCTTAGCTAAGTCTGTGTACTCTTCCAGCAGCTTGGCAATGACGGGATCTATGGGCTTTTCTTCTTTAGGCTCAGTAACTGGCCTAACATAGTCTACAAAGACCTGTTCTTCTAGTTGTTCCTTCTTCACTAACCTTGCGAATGCAGGAGCGCTAAGGCAGCAATGTGCCAGGGAGTTGTCTACTCCTGACACATGAAACAGACGGGCAGTCTTGACCTCGCCTGACGGTCTAGGGAGCCTACACTCATGTTCTCTCAAATGGAGTGTGGCCCCTGCTGCCTCTCCCCAGTCCATTCCTAGGACTATATCGAAGGGAAGGTTATCCTCTACGAGGAGAGTCCGGGAATGGAGAACTTTCTCCACTTTCCCATCTTTCTCTAGGCGGAAGTACGCCTGGACTCCCTCTACGTAATCCTCTACTCGCATTGTGCGATTGTCTGCGAGGATACTCACAATGGGTCTGCTAACTTCTGGACCTTTAGCCCCAACTTCAACTTCTGCAGCGCCTTTCTACTGATATAGCTGCGCGTGGCCCACTATCTACTAGGGCCCCTACTCTACCTCTGAAAATCTCTACATCTACTAAAACTAGTTGTCCCCTCCTCTCCTTCTTCATCTTGGCCCAGGCGGGCATTCTCTCCTTTAACTCGCCGGCCACGCTTGTGAGGGAAGTGCCTAGAGAGACTTTGACACAAGCAGTCTCTGGACAGCTATCTAGGCACCGACCTGCAACCTCTGCCATTGGCACTTGTGGTGTGGGAGTTTCTTGCCGGCTCGTGCTCGCTTCCCCACATGGCCTTGTGGTAGGGGCTGTTGCTACCCCTACTGACGGCTGCCTTTTGACCCTCGGGCAGCTGAACGGGCCTCTCTATACTTCGGACAATATTTGATGATGTGGCCAGGGTCACCGCAATATATGCACTGCCCCTAGTCCACTCCCTGTTGCCAGACGTGCTGGTCCAGGCCCAAATCTTCCCAAGGTCGGCCCGGTGGCAAACCTGGGTGCCAACCACTTCTCGTATAGGGTGACCTACTACCCCTATTGGGTGACCTATTTCCAGAACGGTTTTGGGGGGGACCTTGACCCCTACCTCCCGCTTGGTGGTTTCCCCTGCCGCCAACCCCCTCATCGCCCTAGGAACGACCACCTGAGGCCCGACCGCCTTGGCCCTGGCCTCTACCTCCTCCTTGTGGCCTCCCTCCAGCCGCGACAACAACGTATGTCCTCCCCTGACTAATGCTACTATCCTCCTCTTCCAGCCCCCACTCAATCTACTCGTAGGGGACTTCGTCGACACCACCCTCATCTAAAGTAAGGATCAAGCGATCCTTGGTCTTGACCTGTCCTGAGATGGTGTGACCCTTTTCCACTTTTTTCCCTTATCTAGGTCCTTATGCCAAAAAGTGGAAATTGGCATGGACCTCGCTTCGAATGCTACAACTTCTCTGCTAAAAGCGTCGTAAGTCATGTTGGGCTGCTGACTCTTTTCGAAAAAATGGCCATGTAACTGTTCCGGCATCGCACGATAGAAGAGGTTGACCAATTGGGTCTGTGTGACCCCATGGTGTGGGACGACAACTAACTTGTCCATAACACCCTTGAGTGCTCTGGCACTCTTCCACTGGCTGGAGTGGATGGTTTGCAGCCTATCAGAGGCTTTGACACTACGAGAGACGTATGCAAACCCTTCCCTTAATAACTTAAGAAAATCACTGAGGGGCGTGAACGCAGAATAGGCAACGAGATCATTGTTGCAGTTGGCGGCACAACAGAGGGAACGGGCGAAGCTTGCTGCTTCGTCCCGAAGGGCATGGACGGCTATCAGGACATGCTCATCCGGGGGACTTTTTGTAGGTGCACATATGTTTTGATATTGGCTTCCCAATTATCAAAGTTTTCCTCCTTCCCGCTGTAGGAATACGGGAATTTGACCTTGACAGGCTCCCTGCGGGGATGTGCCTCCTCCTCCTTGGGAGCGGCCAGTTTGGCTCCTTCTATGGCGCCCGTGCAATAACGTTCCGTGCCCTCTAGGCGGGCCCTCACCTCTGAGCCCACCTGCATCGCCAATTCCCTCTATCAGGGCCTTCTTCCTGGCCTCCTTCTTCTCTCTTCTCGCTTTCAGGATGGCGGCGGTCTTCGCATCCTGCTCTGCTGTGTAAGGGGAGGTGCTCGTTCCGCTACGCGTGTCAACCATGGTGATAGACGCACAACCAAGTGATGGTCCCACTCCTCACCACTTAGACTCTCCCCCTAACCGACTCAACTTAAGACTGACTCAATCTATGGACCACATGATCCGTATGGAACCCAGTCAACTATGGTCTCTAGCTTGGACTATACTACAACCGTCACTACAGGATCTGTTGCTGACCAGGAGGCATTGAAGGAGATCCTCCGTAACTCCTCAGAAATTCTTTAACGTCGCAAACAGGACGACGCGGTCAGCAGATCCTCTCAAGACTTAGACGGCCCGTTGTGCAACCCACAACTCGGATTTTGGGCCTACCTTGCCGCACCGAGCAGCCCGCCGGTCAGAACTGGTCCTTGGGAGGGTTCGTGTCCTCGGGGACAGTCGAGTCGTCAGACACAGTCTTTAGCCCTACTCAGCCCGTGTGGGTTTGGTCAACGAGGCCCTATCCTTCATACACGGAGTCCTATCACCTGGACAAAAGAGACTCAATGCAGAAAGAAGAGATAGACAGACTCAGACTTAGCAAGTACCATAGGGTGAGTGTACATCCATAGGGCGAGGGGATAGGCTAAAGGCTTGGGGAGATTATACCAACTCCAGCTTGGTCAAAATTGTGGTCAACGGCTCCGGTCAACGCTTCGGTCAACGCTTGGTCAATGCGGTCACACCCCAGTCAATGCTCCGGTCAACCCTCTGGCCGGTTATGGCTGCCGGCACCTTTCTTCCTCGCCAAACTTTCTTCTCTTCCTCCTCCACCTTTCTTCTTCTCTTTTTTTCTTTTTCTTTTTTTTTTTGTTCACCCCCACTGTCTGCCTTCCACCTTGTTGTCCCTCCTTCCTTCTTCCTCTTTGATCTCTCCTCCCTTCTCTACTTCACCTTCCTCTCTCCTCCGTGTCCCGAGCTCCGCGGCTATGGCCGCTACTTCGTCTTGGACCGCACAACCAATCTCGTATCACTCAACTCTCTCTCTTCTTGGTGATGTCTTCAGCGCAGGTGCGTAGCGAACCAATCTTGTATCGCTCAGTTCTCTCTCTCGCCCTCTCTCTCTCTCTCTCTCTCTCTCTCTCTCTCTCTCTCTCTCTCTCTCTCTCTCTCTCTCTCTCTCTCTCTCTCTCTCTCT
>BFEA01000289.1:859398-874891 GCA_003427395.1 Chara braunii
CGGGTCCGGTCCGGCGGTCTGCCGCACGTGCGGAACCACCTGGACGGCGTCTGCTTGCAAGTATGTTTGCTTCCCTATGAAACGGTATTCACCTGTTCGCAGTAGTGGATGCAGATCCCAGGGCTCGATCCCTAGTCCTCACCTTACCTGTGTACAGTATCTACAGTATCTGTGCCGACCCCGATAGTTGAACCCGTGACCTGTGTATCCGCAGCAGTTAGTAGGCTGTCGTAGGTCCATAGGTTGTAGGGGTTCGAGCTGTAGACCTGTTGTTTGTAGGTCTTAGTAGGTCCTAGAAGTCGTAGCTATAGGACTTCTGAAAGGTCAAGGTCGTAGCTGCTACAGTCCTGAAGGGTCAAGGTCGTAGCTGCTACAGTGTCGAAGGGCCAAGTCCACAGACTTCCGGAAGGTCCGGAAGTGGCCCTTCACACGTTGCTCACAGTAGTCCAGAGGCAAGTGGGCAAGTGGTGGAGTCAACCTGTGCTGAGTCATCGGTACCAGTCCCAGTCAGTCCTAGTCCAGTCAAGCAAGTACCGTATGGGACTGTGTGCACCACGGGCATGGGGAAGGGGCAGACCAACGAGTTACAGAAGTATAAATCAAGAGGCAGCGCCCAGCCATTCATTCATTCCTGCGTAAGCCATGCGGAAGCGCTGCCACAGCGACTTGTGCGAGGTGGTCTGCAGTATACCCGAAGACGAAGTGGGCCGAAGGAGAGCTTAGCCATAGCAGTAGAGGTAGTAGCGGCCATAGCCGCTATAGCTGGAAGAAGAGTGTAGCGTGTGTGTACAGTGTGTTGCGTGTGGGATATCCAGGGTGACCTTGAGTTGAGTGTGTGTGAACAGCGGAGGTGAGTACAGTGACTAACAAAGGGTTGTACAGGCGCTGATGTGCCATAGCCATCTGAAGTGAGCTTGTATCTGAACTGTGTTCTGGGTTACCATATCTCTAAGTTTTGAGTGGGTGCTTGTTGCCAGTTTGCTGCGCTGCCTGTTTACATTCGTGTGAAGTGTGAAAGAAAGCGAGTGTGATTGCACCTATGCCATCTGTCCTTTTTTTTTTCTTTTTTTTTCAAAGAAGACCCGGGCTGGGCTTCCCAGGGAGGGTGATATGAGCCCCTCCCCCTGGTAGGCCCGCTTCCGGTCGCTCCAATCTATGGTGGGGAGCAGCACCTGCTGGGAACCGGGTCCAGCGTCCCTAATACAACAATAGCATGCCATCTGTCCTTTGTGTTTTCCTTTGACTTGTTGTATGTGGCTTCACCTTTCTCTCCTTTTGTTTCCTGGCCTTCAATTTTGCTTGCATTTTTCTTTCCATTTTGTGCTTTGCATTGCATTCCATAGCTTTTTCTTTAATTCTTTTTCTTTCCTTTTTTTTTCCCGTTTCTCTTCTTGTCTCCTCACGGCTCCCTTACTCTTATTTTCTCTTCTTCCCTTCTCTTGCATATCCTATTTTCTTTTGTATTTCCTCCCTTTGTTGAAGTTTTTTGCTTTTTGTTAATCCTTGCCTTCTGACTTCTCATCATTTCTTTTACTGTCCTCGTTTCTGCGAGGATCAGGGTCCTCGGTAGGCCTATGGGGCCCTGTTTCCAGCCCTACCCGCCCTAAGTGAAGGCGGAGGTGCCCATCCTAATTTCGTTTTTCTTGCTTGTTTTTCATTCCCTTTCTCTTGTCTTATTTGGTGCTTGATATTGGATTGCCCTTTGCAGGTTGACCTTTGTTTATCCAGTGATGTGTTGGACATGGGCTCCATGTACATCAACAAATATACGCAAAAGACAATAAAGATTTTCAATAGAAGCTCAGCGAAAGTGCACTTTGCATGGAAAAGGTATGTGTTTATTTGAAGCTCTCCCCCGTCGTCCTTGGTTATGTTTCTAATTAAAAAAAAAAGAAACTCAGGCTCCAATCTATTCGTGGGGAGGATCGCGTGCTGAGAACCGGGCTCAGCGTCCCTTATGAATTTCATAGGTGAAAGTTTGAGACAAACATGAGCATGAGACAATCAGAGAAAAAAACACTGTGCTGGAAACCGGGTCCAGCGTCCCATGCCTCTGACTAACTGAAACCAGAAACCGGGGGTCTGCCTCTTCATCCATCTCGCCGGATGCCAGAACCTACGCAGAAAGCTAGCAGCCCCTCCCCTAACCAACGGCCTGACTTGGAAACTGGCAGGAGCCACTGGGGGCCACCAGTGGTCCTTCGGTCTCCTTGCCCGCCCTAGGATTCCCTACCTCCTGTGCCATTCTCATGCTATCTCCCTTTTTTTAAAAGAAACAGGCTCCAATCTATTCGTGGGGAGCATCACGTGCTGAGAACCGGGCTCAGTGTCCCTTATGAATTACATGGTTGGATGTTTGAGATGTTTAAGAGAAAAACCCTGAGCATGAGGCAATCAGAGAAAAACCACCGTGCTGGAAACCCAGTCCAGCGTCCCATGTCATTAACTAGCTAAAACTAAAAACCGGGGGTCTGCCTCTTCCTCCTTTTGCCGGATGCCAGATCATACTCAGAAAAACTAGCAGCCTTTGTCTCCCTTCCTTAACCCATGCTCTGGCAAGGATAACGGCAGGAGACACTGGGGGGCACCAGTGGGTCCTCCTTCCGTCTCCTCGCCCAACCCAAAGTTCTCCTGGCTCTGTGGTATGTGCTATCCTCTTACTAACCTCATGCGAAATATTTTTCAGCCGAGAACCGGACTCAGCATCGGGTAAAGAGTATTTTGAAATATATGAGCAGCATTCAGGCTGAGAAAATCCGCAGTGCAGGGAGGTCCATGCCCAACATCCTAGGCTCCTAGCTACTCAGAGAGCGTAATACCTTACCTGTTTGAATGCTTGAAAGCATGAGAGAGTGCAATCAGACTTGACTTCAGACTTGATCACCGATGGCAAACCAAACTTCTCAACTTGGAATCAACAACGAACTTTCTCTTAACTCTGCTCAGAACAACTGTACAACTTGCGGCTATGGCCGCCAAACACTGTCTCAACCACCTGCTTCACTCTCCCTCACTCTCACATGCATGCACGTATGAGGATCACCCTGAATGTCCATGCTACACAGCCACACACACTCTGTACACTCCGTCTACACTAACAGCTGGGCGGCTATGGCCGCCGTCATCTACCTCACTGGCCAGCTATGGCCGCTGTCTTCCTCACTGCCCACTTCCTCTCTGGGCACCTGCAGACCTCCACGCACAAGATACCAACGCAGCACTTCCGCATGGCTCACAGGCGAATGAATGAATGGCTGGATGCTGCTTCTTTATTTGTACCCCTTTGGAGGTACCCGGGCCTGCCTCAAAACGTGTGGCCCAGGGAAGTTTCCAGACGTTTGGCCTTCTGGGCCAAAAGGTGTGAAACCCACAGCATGCTCCAGAACCTTCCCCACGTGCAGCCCCTACCCCTGGCACTTGCTGACTGGACTGGCCTACGGGGACCTACGACCTTCTAGAGCCTACAGACTTACAGACAGACTCTAGGCCTCAGTAGACTTAGATAGAGACTTCGAGAACAGACTGTTTAGGACTACTGGTAACAGACTCACTTCCTAACCTACAGACCTAGGGATCAAGTCCTACACAGATCGCTGGGCCTATGTACAGGGTACAGGATAGGTCTAGGGATCTAATCTCACTCAGAACTCAAGGTCAATGTACAGGGTTTAGGCACAGGTCTCGAGATCGAGTCTCTGTGTCTGCAATTGTCGGGTTAACTGGGTGAAACCTTTTCAGAGAGTAATCCTGATCAGTCCTGAGCAAACCTGGGTAAAGGCTTGAGAATGATGAGGGCAATATTCAGGCTGAGCGAAACAGCAGTGGTGGGGACCAGCCCCAGCATCCCCTGTCCTGTTCTAGCTACTCAGAAAGCTGCAGAAGCAGGAGCCTGATCGAAGATCCTGCCTTTTCCGCAGACAAAACCCAGGGGGTGTCACAATCGTATTTCCAAGGATATGGGTTGGGGGGGGTGTCATTAGATACTCATGATTCTCCCCATGTTTCGGAATCACATCGTGTTCACAGATTGTTCTCAGCCGAAGCCGAGTAATGGCCCTGGTATCTCAAATGATCTCAAATGATCTCAAATGTTCTCAATGATCTGTACAATTTGATATGGGACGCTGGGCCCGGTTCCCAGCACGTGTTGCTCCCCACGAATAGACTGGAGCACTTGTTAACAAAAAAAAAAAGAAAAAAAAAGAAAAAGATAGATTAGATCGATTAGATAGAGTTGATAGATGATAGATTTGATAGATCAGATATGTTGGATAGATTTGATAGATTTGATAGATTTGGTAGATTTGATAGATTTGATAAATTTGATAGGTAGGTAGGTAGGTAGGTAGGTAGGTAGGTAGGTAGGTTGGTAGGTAGATAGGTAGATAGACAGACAGAGAGACAGACAAATAGATCCGAAGCGTTGGGGCGATGGATAGATGGATAGATGGATAAATTGTTGGATCAGTCGACAGATAGAGAGATAGACATAGATAGTTAGATAGATTGATAGATAGGTAGATTGATAGAGAGATAGATTGATAGATTGGAAGAAAAACAAGATAGATTAGATAGATTAGATAGATTAGATAGAGTTGATGGTGTCTGCTCTTATTAGCACCACTAACACTGGTGGGGGTGTTTTTTTTATTAAAAAAAAAAAAAAGATAGAGTTGATAGATGATAGATTTGATAGATCAAATATGTTGAATAACTCTGATAGATTTTAACCATTTGATAAATTAGTGATGGATGGATGGATGGATGGATCCAGACCGTTGGGGTGATGGATAGATGGATGGATGGATAAATTGTTGAATTAGTTGATAGATAGATAGATAGATAGATAGATAGATAGATAGATAGATAGATAGACAGATAGATAGATAAAGAGATAGATAAATAGATAGATAGATAGATATAAGTTCAACCCAATTGGCAATAGGCATGAAGAGAACATTTTGATGAGATTAGATTGATTAGATTGATTAGATAGATGGATAGATATCCAACGAACCTCACTGGTGCAACCAAATGGGCAACATGTATAAAGAGAACATTTAGATGAGAGTTCACACCCCAAGCGAAAGTTGACACATGGATCAACGCCAAATGCATTGCCACTCAAAAATATGATAATATATAATTAGAGAGTTCAAGTATCCAGCGGCCTCTGCTGCGATCCCACAACTGCAAGCCCATAGCTCTCCCTCACCCTACTTGGATCTACCCTGAGTCAACTGGGGATGTGGCATTCTGAAGCTTCATGATTGTGGGTGCCGTCTTCCTCCTCCCTATGCCTAGCTATGGTTGACTACTTCTTCGCTAGGGCGCTTGCTTCTCCCCCAGTGCCCCCCTGTCCAGGTCGCACAATCGTACAAGCATTCAACAATGCTTCTGCAACTTTGCGAATGAACAATTTGTTGATCTTGGCACTGTAGCAGCTATTAATAGTTGCAATTGACTAACTTTGCCTGCATCGGACAGGTATCGGTCTATAGATAGGTAGGCAGGCATGTAGGCATGTCGGTAGGTAGGTAGGTAGGTAGGTAGGTAGGTAGGTAGGTAGGTAGATAGCTAGATAGCTAGATAGATACAGGTAGGTAGGTACATAGATAGATAGATAGATAGATAGATAAATAGATAGATAGATAGATAGATAGGATCAAATCAAATCAAATCTATCCAGCTATCAAGCTATCTACCTATCTCCCTACCTATGTACCTACCGGTATCTATCTAGCTAAGATAAGATAAGATAAGATCTATCTAGCTCCCTAGCTACCTACCTACCTACCAACCTACCAACCTACCAACCTACCTGTATCTATGTAGCTATCCATCTATCTAGTATATCGATCTACCTGCCTACCTACCTACCTACCTACCTACCTACCTACCTGCCTACCTGCCTACGTACCTACCTACCCACCTACCTACCTGCCTACCTACCTAAGATAAAATGAGATAAGATAAGATAAGACAGTCGACCAGTAAACAATCAGAAAGATTGATAGATAGATGCAGTTGGCTGAATTTGCCTGCTTTGGACCGCTATGGATAGATATAGATAGATAATTATAGGTATATAGATAGGTAGGTACCTACCTACGTACCTACCTAAGATAAGATAAGATAAGGTAAGATGGTAAACTAGATAGATAGATAGATAGATAGATAGATAGATAGATAGATAGATAGATAGATCGATAGATAGATAGATAATAGATAGATAGATAAGATGAGATAAGATAAGATAAGATCTATAGAGCTTCCTACCTACTTACCTAAGATAAGATAAGATAAGATAAGATAAGATAAGATAAGATAAGATAAGATAAAGATAAGATAAGATAAGATAAGATAAAGATAACATAAGATAAGATAGGATAAGATAAGACGATAGACTAGTAGACAGATAGAACGATTGATAGGTAGATGCAGTTGACTGACTTTGCCTGCTTCGGACCGCTACGGATATATATATAGATAGATAATTATAGGGAGATAGATAAATTGATAGATAGATAGATAGTAAATAAATTAAATTAGATAGATCAGATAGGTAGATTAGGCAGCTAGGCAGGTAGGCAGGCAGGTAGTTAGGTAGGTAGGCAAGTAGGCAGGTAGGTTGGTCGGTAGGCAAGTAGGCAAGTAGGCAGATAGGTAGGCAGGCAGGTAGGTAGGCTGGCAGGCCGGCAGGCAAGTAGGTAGGTAGGTAGGTAGGTAGGTAGGTAGGTAGGTAGGTAGGTAGGTAGGTAGGCAAGGAAGCAGTAGTCAGGTAGGCAGGCAGGAAGGTAGCCAGGGAGGTAAGGAGGTAGGGAGGCACGCAGGCAGGCAGGCAGGCAGGTAGGTAGGCAGACTGGCAGGCAGGCAGGTAGGGGGCAGGCAGGCGAGCAGGCAGGCGGGCAGGCAGGTGGGCGGGCAACCGGGCAGGCAAGGTAGGTAGGTAGGTAGGTAGGTAGGTAGGTAGGTAGGTAGGTAGGGAAGGTAGGGAGGTAAGGAGAGAGAGAGAGAGAGAGAGAGAGAGAGAGAGAGAGAGAGAGAGAGAGACAGAGAGAGAGAGGGATATATATATGTTGTCAAACATAACTTCCCGATAAACCGTAGGCAGAGAGGGAGAAGAGGACAACAAACGAGGGGTTGCGACAAACTGTTTTGTCAGAGTTTCACCAACTCATTAGGAGGCTATATGTGTATACTGTATATCGCATATATATATTATATATCGTTAAACAAGGCTGCCCGATAAACCGTAGGCAAAGAGGGAGAAGAAGACAACAAACAAGGGGCTGTGACAAACTGTTTCGTCGGAGTTTCACCGACTCATCAGGAGGCTGAACCCTCAACAGTCTGTAGAATCCCCTAGTTTTTTTTTCTTTTTTTTTCAAACAGAACCTTCAGGTTCTGGCTCCTTGTCCATTCTGGGGAGCATCAGTCCGGTTCCTATTCCACCGGCAAGTCAAAGAAAGTACATTGAAAACACTCTCACCCTCCTCCCCCTTCTGGTGTGGAGGCCCGAAGGACGGTATTGATTACTTCCATAAGGAAGGATGTACCCCCCTTCACCCCTACCTAAGTTAGCCTGCACTACTTTCCTCCTACCTTTTGCTAGCCTGGCGTTTAAATTATCCTACTACTTGGTAGTGGACTCCTTCAGTACAACCAGTCAATTCCTCTCAGCTCATCAGCTGCCTGCTTCTCTTCTCTCGCTAGAACTGCTGGTTGACTGCTTACTGTGAAACCCGTGTAAGCTGCGTACCATGGGACTGTATTATTGCGCTCTTTGCTAAAACCCTAAACCCTAGGCTCCCTATTGGCCCTTGGAGACCGTATCTGATGTCGTGTGTAATTTTGGAGTTTATGCGGATGATGGAACGATGTTCTCATGATCCTTTGTTACGAGTTGCTTGGTGTCCTGATGGATGTGGTTTGTTTCAGAGTTGATTTGAGATTGAAGGTTTGGTTGGGTCTTTGAGGGTCCTATAGTTTGGGATTACAATATGACTTTTCCTTTTAGGGTTCTTGTTATTTCTTTCTTTTTGAGTCTGTTGGTTGACTGTTTAAATTGGGCGTGTCTAGTTCTTGACTGTTCTTTGTTACTTGACAGATCTGAAATGGGTTAATGGGCTTGTTTTGGTGGCGGGATCATCTGGTATCTAGTGCCATATCTGTTGGGTGTGTTCCGGGTGTGCCTGGATACTCAGTTAAGGCAATGTGATTGTTTCTCCATTGTCCTAAGTGAAGTTTGTCCTGTACTATCGTCGCTATCTTACCTTCTCCTAGTACTTTCTTTGAAAAGGAATCTCTTATTTTGTCTTTATTTATCGGATTATGCTGCATTCTCGTGCGGGTCTTTTTCCAGCGCCCCCTGTACTCGGTTTCTATTATGCCTAGCACTTCCTCCCATGATTCCTTAGTATTCCCTAGCATGTGGTCAATCGTCTCTTGGCATCTACGCTTCCGGATCGCCCATAACGTGGCTAGTCTTAGCACCTGAAAGAAGATCGTTTCGTGTCGGTGCCATGAATTGGGCAGCTGTGTTCCTAGTAGGAGGGGCAGTTGTTCCATCGGGTGTTTGTGATTGAGAGCCACAGTGTAGATGAGTGATTCCAGAGGTGTTGTGTTTTTTGACAGTGCAGTAGGCAATGTTCGATGTCTTCTATCAGCTCCCTTGGGCAGATGGAGCATAGTTCCTGTGCTGGTGAACGCGTCTGGTTGTTCCTCCTCTTATACAGCCATGAGTTTACTGGCAATGCACGATGGGCAATAAGCCATTGAAAACTTCTTAATTGAACTGGTGTTATGGTGAGAATGTTGTTCCAAGGGGAGAGGGGGGTATTATTAGGTGGTATGGTAAGGTGTGTTTCCAACCTTTGGCTTATAATTTGAGAGACAGAGACTGATCTCGATCCCAACGTGTATCATAGTTTTGTGGTGTATTCTAAAATATTGGTGCGCCTTTCTAGTCCTAATCTGCCCGATTTCCTTTTCCAGGCCCATTCTGCTGGATCGATTTCAAGGTCTTCTAAGTTTGTTGTGGGTTTGTATATACGGCGTTCTTCTATTTCTACTACCCTTACTTTTCTTACCGATTGTTCTGGTATTGCTATTTCCCCTGATGAGGTTCGGATTAACAGGCTAGTGGTGGTCCTTGGTTCCTCTATTTGTTACATGTCGCAAATGAGCCAAGAGTCCCTGGGTCCTTCCTTTTTGCGGAATTGGTAAGCCATTGTGGGGGTAGTTTTCGTCTTTCTTGTTACCCAGTCCCCCTGGTTCCATTTGTACGGGCCCTTGAGTAGTTGGACCCATCCTTCCGGGACAGAGATGAGGATGTTATTTAGGTTTTCCTGTAGGTCATGGCATCCTTTTAGGCCTTCTCTCAGCTCCTTGGCTGATTTCAATCCTTTTTATGCATCATGCCATAGATGTCTGATCTGCCACGCTCCCTTTTCTACCCAAGTTCCCCATTTCATATCATTTCCGGTTAAGGTCCAGGGTTTTCTTTGAGTGTCCAGTAGGGATTGGTTGCAGAAGAGGGGTTGCCTGAGCACTTCCTCTTTGCATGTTGGTTCTCTCACTCTTGCTGGTAAGATCTCCCTCCAAGTTTTCACTAGTTGTTTCCAGAAATCCTGTTCTTGCTCGTCCGCTTCCTCCCCTGAGTCTGCTGTTCGAACCGTGCCCTTCATTGCCCATGATTTGGCCATGATCCAAAAGAGTCCCCTCATGTTTTTCGGGGTTCTGTATTTTACTAGTTGTTGTATCCTTCTTAGTCCTAGGTCTATCCATGGTAGGTTGTCATTGGTTATTAGTTTGATAATCCACTTGGATTGTAGGGCCTTTATCTGTATTTCTGGGTCGAGTATTCCTAGTCCCCCTTTAGCCTTACTTTGTATTGTATGCTTCCATGCCACTTTGGATATGAAGTTGATTTTGGATGGGTCCCCTGTCCAAAGATAGGCCGCTGCTTTTCTTCTCAATTGATTTCTGAGATGCTTTGGAGGGCTCCATATCGTTGCTCCGTACCACATCATTGCGAAAATGGATGCGTTCATGATCAGAGTCCTACCAAAAATTGATGTGTATATCTTTGACCAATTACTCATTTTGGCTATCATTTTGCTCAATATTGCAGAGACCATTGTCTAGTTTCTGCCTCTTTTTGACACTTGGATTCCTAGGAATCATAGTGGTTCATTGTTTTGTATCCAAGACATTCCTTCCGGTGTACACTGTGGCGTTCCGATTTGGGGGTCTGTGAGCCACCAGCCTATTGTTTTTGGCCAATTGATTTTCATTTCTTACACAATTTGGAAGGCTTGCATGACTCTTGTGAGCGCTTGGAAGGAGGAGTCTGAAGCCCTTATGAGGACTGTCAGATCATCCGCGAAGAGAATGGTTGTTGGTAGACTTATTGGGTGTTGTCTGTCCTTGTTAACCTTTCTATCAAGGGATCCTTTCTTAGGAATGAGGCTATAGCTTCCATAATAAAAAGGAAAATTGGGGCAGCTAATGGGTTGCCTTGTCTTACTGATCTAGACATACGGTAAAGTTATGATAAGCGACCATTGACTTGAACTCTGCCGTGAGCTTCATAGTAGAGAATTTGTACCCATTTTCTGAAGTTCGGTCCTACTCCCATTTTTTCCATACTTTGTTGTAGGAAGTTCCAGTTGACCTGGTCGTAAGCTTTTTCGAAGTCGAAGAATAGGATGGTTGCGTTCATTCTTTTGTCTTGGATGTAGCGGACCGATTCGTTGAGGGTCATTATAATCTAAAATGAATCTGCCTGGGATAAAGCCTGTTTGATCTAAGTAAAAGCAATTCTTAGTTATTGTTTTTATTCTATTCGCTAAAAGTTTAGCAAATATCTTGTATGTTACTGGTAGTAGGGAGATTGGTCTGTAGTTTCTAATATCTTTTGGGTCCCCTTTCTTGTATAGGAGGGAGACTATTCCTGTACTATGTGTTATTCCTAAGGTCCCCTCTTTCCACGCCTTCTCTAGGAACTGAACATATTCTGCACCCAGTGCAGGCCAATAAGCGATCCAAAATCCCTTTGAAAGGCCATCTATGTCAGGTGTTTTGTTGGGTTTCATTGATTCCAGGGCTTCAAGGACTTTTTGTTCCGAAATTGGTGCATCTAGTGCTAAGGCCTGTTCTATTGTGATCGTTCTATCTAGGTGGGTGAGGAATTTGGATCTAGCTTGTGCGGTTTCTTGTCTTGAGAAATCTTTTTCCTTGGATGTATAGAGTGTTTGGAAGAAGGTTGCAGCGGTGGTCAACATCTGCTGGGGGTTAGAAGATAATCCTTGATCTGTCTGTAAACTGTCTATACTGGCATTTCTGACATTTGTTCGGATTTTGTTGAAGAAGAACTTGTTCATTTTTTCCCCTTCCTCCCATTCTTTCACTCTTGCCCTCATTCTCAGACCTTTATTCCTCAATGATTCCCATTCTGCCAATCCTTATCTGGCTTCCTCAAATGTCCTCTCGTATAGGGGCGTTCCCGGATTGCTGAGAAGATTTTTTTCTGCTATCTTCAGTGCTTGTACGAGTTCCTCTTCTCTGGCTTTTCTTTTAAAAGCAATTATCTTTGATGCTCTTGTTGTTGACTTTGTTAGGGCTCCTACAAGATGGGTGGAATTTTGATTGGTGAAGTCGTGATTAATACATGCAGAGAGTACCGCTTACCTCATTTAAGGGGTGTTTAGCAATGAGTTGTTGATTTTGAAAAAACTGCGTCCTTTATATGGGGTTGTTCCTAGTTTCAGTGATAAGATGATTGGTTTGTGGTCTAGACCTGTGTAACGTGGTAGACTTCCTCTCTCTATTTGTGTAGCGTGCCTATAAGGGTATTTGATATTAGGAAGTAGTCTATTCGTGAAGCTGTGATATGTTGGCTTTTGTTCCTTTTTAGGTACGACATTTCTTTGCTGTCCGGGTGAAGTACTCATAAGTTGATTGCCTGTCCCACACCTCTGTAGCAGGCTTTCTATGAGTCTAGCTCTTAGACTCAACTCGTTTGGACCGTAAATGGACATGATTCTGAGTCTTTCCTTGTGGATTTGTATGTCTAGCCGGGCCCATCTACCTTCTTCTGTGTCTATTTCTGAACTCTCTCTTTGGACCTGGTTTGCTGCTTTGGAGTTGGTGTGCATTAGGATGGCCACGCCTGCTGAGCCAGGGCTAGGGGTAGGGGCCCAGATTGCTTCTTTTACCCATTTCAATTTCCTTGTTAGTTGTTCCTGAATCCTTTGGTGTTCCTCTGAATTTGTTAGGTGTGTTTCTTGGATACAGAGTATGTCTGGTGGGGATCGTCCAAACCAATTTAGATCATGGATAAAGTTGTCCCATTTGTTCTGGTTTGATAATAGTGTGGGTATGCCATTGACGTTCCAGGAGATGATTTTGAGATCCGGTTCAGGTTCATGGAGGCCAAATTTTCTTGGACATGGGGGTGGCTCCTATTTGTACTCCCTGCTCCCCCATCGTGTAAGCTCAGTTCGATCTCCACTGAGTAACTGAGATAGTTGAATCTCTAGGGACCTGCGGGCGCTAGGATTGTCTTGTCTCCCTCAATGATTTTCCTGTGTGAGATGGACCCCATCATCTTCACACCTAACTGTCTAGGTGACAGTGTGAAAAGTGCATAGGATGTGATGAGTGCGCAGCTCAGTGCTACCCTTTCTGCTGCTAGCTGTCCTCCCAGTAGGCCATAGGGCATGGATTCGACTGCTTGCACGGCACCCAACACAGGTTCTCCTTGAGGGTTGCTGATTCCTCTAATTCCAGCAGTAGTGGCCTCAGATCTGCCACTTGTGTTTCGTTGTTCTTGTCTTTCCACTCTTTTGTGCCCGACCCTCTTGAGGCCCATGATCTGGAGTGTTGTTGGGACACTGTCGGATATCAATTGTCTCAGGGAGTTTTGTGAGCAGTCCTGGTCCAACACTGAGATCAGAGAATTAGACTTGTGATATGCGATCTCCCATGTCTCAAAATGTTTGTTCCAACAATATGGGATTACCGTTCTTCTCTTAGGGTTATTGCATGCGTCCAGTCTAGCTGCAGCTTCTATTTCCTTGTGTTCCCCTGCTGCCACATTCTTGAGAGTGAGGCAGTTGTCTCTCAGTTCTCTGTACTGGTCCCTCAATACATTCACCTGTGCTTCAAGGATTGCTGCTTGTCTTCTGAGCTCCTCATCGGACTCCTCTTCTGCTGTTGAGGAGGTTGATTCCTGACTGTTCTCTTCTGCTGAGCTCTGGTCCTCCTCTGTCCTGTGCTTTTTGGATTTCCTTTGTGCTCTTTGTTCTGCGTAGGATTTAGGCCAGGTGAATTGTTGTTTGTACCCCTTCATATCGACATGGATTTTGTTCTTTTCAACCCTTGTTTTCATGCTGTAATGAGTCGCGTAAAATTCATTGAGCTCTTTTTCCTTTTTGAGGATTTCGAATTTGTTTTCCATGCTTATGGAATCTTCTGCTTTGGTTGCCGCTCTGAGATTTCGTAGGTACTTGTGGTGAGTTAGTCTTACTTCTAGTTCTACTTCTCTGTCCAGCTTTAGAGACCAGACATATTGTCTCACATAGTCATAAGCGTTAGAGTCATCCTCCTCTTCTTCGTCTTCCATGTCTTCGTCATTTTCATTAGGTTCTTCGCCTGAGTCTTCCTCATCTGAAATCTCATCTTTTGGATCTCGTTGATTTGCTGTTGTGCTGCTGTCTGATCTAGTTCTCTTTCTGCTTCTACCGGAGTCGCTTTTTTGGTTGTTATCCCTCGTGGTGTTGTTTCCTGTGTCTTCCATATCCTCCTCTTTGCTGTCCTGTTGTGACTTGTCTTCTTCCATTTCCGTTGTGGTTGTTCCACTGGGTGCGCCGCTCCCTTGTTTGTCTTGTCCGCTGCCCTTTGTGTCCATGTTGTCACTCAAAGCATTTGCCAGTCCTACCGATCTGTGTCTCTCCTTGACGGAAGAGGCAGTGTTTCGTTTTCCGCTTTGTCTGATTTTCTTTTGAGAGATCTATCAATCTGTAGGCTGTCCTTCCCCACTTTGCTAGCAGAAGAGGATTTTGGTGTTGAGCAAGTTGAGGACTGATCTTTTTCCGGTGCAGTCCGTGCCCTTCTATTTTCGAGGTAGGCTTTTTCTACGTTTTGACCAATCACATGAAGTTCGTTCATTGTCTCCAATCTTTGCTTTTCGTCGAGTAGGCTTGTTTCACTGATAACTTGCTCTGTTATAAATCCTGTTGATTTGTCCTCCATCCTCTTTGCTCCTACCATTCTCCATCTGCTGTCATAGGGTGGATAAATGTTCGGCTTGAGCTTTGGTTCTCCTTGCAGTACCCAAATCCATTTCGGATTTTCCAGGTTATCGTTGAAGATCCAGCCCCTGTATTGAGCATCGTTGATGTACCAGACTCCTGGTTTGGTGTCACACTCGACCAGCATGGATTGCTTGAGCACAAATTTCTTCCTTGAACCCCCTGCTTGTGGACAGTTCATCCCCAAATGCCCCTTTCTGCATTTGTAGCAGTAGGGGTTTGTCTTCGTGGAGATGAAAACATTGAGTTTTTGACCTTTTTTCTTGAAGATCCAGACATCAGGGAATTTTGGTGGCATGCCTGTTGATACTTCCAGACATGCCACTCTTGCATCATGATTGGGAGCCATGAAGTTGGGGTTCGCTGGCAACCAGTCTATCATTGGGTTGCTCGGGTACTCTTCCTGCAGTCTCTTTTGGACAAAGTTGTGCAGTCCTTCAGAGAGGTTGTCAAATTGGACCCAGAAGTGGTTCTTAAGCATCGTCTGGCGGTGCCTGGAGGCCTTTGCTTGAGGCTCTCTGGGTGGCTTCCAAGGTTGGATCGTGACCACTGAGCCTTTGCATTTCAGGGATCCCAACGAGATGAGGAACTGTGCATAGGTTGGGTCAACACACAGGACCATCACGGTGTATTTGCCGCGTCTGTGATAAGAGACGTCTGGTTCGGTTCCTGGGATGCTTTCCAAGTCCCTTAGCCTGTCAACAACCCATTTCCTTTTCTCGTTCAGAGGCAAGTCCCGATTCTTGTTGGTGAAGTTGACGAGTACAACATGTTTCTCGTATAATTCGTTGAGAGATTGTATTTGCTGCTCCGGATATTCCCAGATTTCCACTTCTGTTTCCTTTCCAGTTGTGTCTTTGATAGTCTACTTTGTTTTGGTAATTTCTGATTTGATTTCTGTCTGATTCATCAGAAATCCGATGGCTCTTTGTCCCAGTGATTTTGGTGCAGACTTTGTCTTTTGTGTTCCTTCTGATGATGCTTGTGATGGGTTGCCCGAGCTCTGCGAAACCGTTGGTGAAGCTCCTGGGAGGTGTGGAACGACGGTGTCATGGTCCATGCCATGATTGATATTACTGATTTCTTACTCTATGATGCTGTTCTCTTGCCACATCAAACTGTCCGCAACCTCCTTTATGTCGAAGATCATTCCTCTGGCACCGTAGTGCAGCAGT
>BFEA01000289.1:878740-895300 GCA_003427395.1 Chara braunii
CTCTCTCTCTCTCTCTCTCTCTCTCTCTCTCTCTCTCTCTCTCTCTCTCTCTCACTTAGCGCAGCACTCTGGCCTCAGCGCTCTGCTCCTCACTTCAGCGCACAAGTGCACCAGCACTTCCACACTGCTTGTGAATGAGCAATCTGGCCGAATGTGAGGCTAGCCAGTCCTTTTGTAGTCTTTTTTTGCACTTCAACTCGTGCCAGCCTCTGTTTCTTGGGTCCTGTCTGGTTCCGGTACCACATCCCCACGGCCTGTCTGCTACTGAATGTCAAGGCCTGGAACCTTCCCGAATTTCCATTGGACTGCTGCTGCTTGGGCCCTTGAGTCATGACTTTTCACTTGTGAACATGACTTTTGACTGTGGACAGTGTCTCTTGCCTGTGGGTCACGACTTTTGCCTGTGATACTACCTTTTACTCGTGGGATGTGTCTCTTCAATATGACTTTTCATTAGGAAACTTGACTCCTGTCTTGAGACATGACTCTTGCTTAGTGAATCTGCCTTTTCACTCGTGGAATGTGACTCTTCTGAATGGTTTTTATTATGAAACGTGACTCTTGTCCCTGAGACATGACTGGGTGCTGGGTGCCTGTTGGACCAGACTGCTAAGGTACCCGATTGTGACTTTTCTGAGTTTGACGAGTTCGACCTTTTCTTGGCCTGGCATCTGACCCTGAGATCCGAATTTGGGGTCTGAAACGTGGAAGGCCTTTCACTCTCGCCGGCCTTATTTCGAGGTCCTCCGAGAATATTACCAATTTTATCTGTCTGTAATGTTAACTCCTCTTTTAGCTCTCTCATAATAGGACACGATATGAGGTGCCGACTCGATTAGCTCATCTCTTGTAAACCAGCGATCTTCTGAAGGTTCTTGATAAGCAAATCTAACCTTATATTGTCGCTGTGGTCTACCCCTGCGTCTGGATCTGTAAACATCTTCCCCAACAATTCTATCCACATCATACTTACCATCCATATCAGGGGGAATCATAGATCTGCGTGATGGAAATATGTCATTACTAATGCAAGGCAATGATTTTGAAGCGTGGAACACAGGATATGTGTGCAAATGTGGAGGAATCTCAACAACATAGGAGGGACCATCAACATTTGCCAGCCAGGGTCCTCGATAAGCGAGTAATAACTTCTGAGAAATGTTCTCCTCAGGGAGAAACTCTTTTGACTTCACCCAGACTAGATCACCTACAGCAAATTGTGAGGGTCTACGATGCTTGTTAGCCTGTTCTATCATCTGATGCTGTGCCTTACTAATGTTCTCTTTAACTTTCTCCAGGTCCTTCTGATATTGGACAGCGAATTCAATGGTTCCTGGCGGAAGTCTCTGTACTTGATCATGGTTTAGACAGTCAATGGGTCTACGAGGGCGCCATCCTAGGTGCAGTTCAGTAGCCGTTCTTGATGTAGCTAGATGCACAGAGTTGTTATAGGCACTTGCAACTTTTGGCAGATGTTCATCCCAGTCAATCTGATCTGGCCGGATGTACATGCGCAGCACTTGCTGCAGCAGCTTATTCGTTTGCTCAGTTTGTCCGTTTGTCTCAGGGTGTCTACCTGAAGACATAGTCAGTTTGGACCCGTATACCGTCATTAGTTGCTGCCACTGCTCTCCTGTAAACCGCGAATCCCTATCACTTACAATGGTCAAGGGATGCCCAAAATCCTTCACCCAATGATTAAAAGAATTCCCTCATCACCAATTCAGTTCTTGCTTCTCCAGGAAGTGGAACAAACACAGCAAACTTGCTAAACCGGTCCACTATAACCATAACCTGACTCTTTCCATTTCTACTCTTTATCTTAGTTTCCATAAAATCTATAGACACGGAGTCCCCGGGTCCTAACGGAATAGGTAGCGGTCTGAGTAATCCAAAGGGAGGCTTTGTGGAACTTTTGTTCCTTTGGCAAACCTGACAGCCTTGCACATAGGAAATACAATCATGTTTCATTCCTGGCCACGTGTAGGAGCGTAGGAGGTGAGCATAGGTCTTCCTCCATCCGAAGTGCCCCTCGGTATTGTGCTTTTCCCCAAGTATTATGCTACGAATTTCCTCGCTGTTTGGAACACATAGTCGGTCATGGACATCTGTTTTTTCAAACAGCAGTCCCTGTGTTACTCTATAGTCCGGGACTTCGTGAGGTGCCGTTTGCACCTTGCCAATCAACTGGCTATAGACTGGATCACTTGTGTAAGCAGACTTAATCTTTTCCTGAAGTTCAATGCTTGCATCCAAGTACGTGACAATGACACCGAAAAAGTCAGCCCTTCGACTCAATGCGTCAGTGACAACATTATACTTACCCTTTGCTAGCTTCAATGCAAAGTCAAATTGATCAATCTCCCCAGCCCACCTGGTCAGTTTAGGTGTCATCTAGCTTGGGTTTTAAGCCAGTGAAGTGTCTCATGATCCGAGTATACTTTAAAATGACGTCCTAGCAGATAATGTCTATAGTGATTCAGTGCTTCTCTCAGAGCGAACAACTCTCTCTCACAAGTAGAAGCGACGACCTTTTCGCTAGCCAGTCTACAGGACATAAACTCTACAGGTCTGTACCCGTTGCCATCGTCTTGTTGGAATACAACACCAATCCCGTATTGACTGGCGTCAGTGGTTACGATAAAAGGCAAAGATGGGTCTGCAACTTTCAACACCGGATAGTTAATCAGACACTTATTTAAGCGCTTGAAGGACGCGGTACAATCCTGATCCCATTTCCAGACTGTTTCTTTCTTCAACAATCTGCGCAATGGGGCAGCGATTACCGTAAGTTCCGAACGAACTTGCGGTGATAGTTGACCAAACCAAAAAACGAGCGCAGTTCCGTCAACGTGCGCGGGTTGGGCCCATCTCTAATGGATGCGATCTTAGCGTCTTCCGGTTTGATCCCATCACCATCTACCATATGTCCTAAGTAAAGGACCTGACGCTTTGCCCACTCACACTTCTTCGAGTTAATCTTAAATTTTGCTTCCCGCAATTTATTAAGCACAACTCGAAGATGCTCCTCATGCTCGCTTAGACTCTTACTAAAAACCAGTATATCATCTAAATAAACAACAACAAATTTATCAAGCCAATCACGAAACAACTCATTCATACATCTCTGGAAGGTTGCAAGGGCATTAGTCAAACCAAACGGCATCACCACAAACTCATAGTGGGCATATCTCGTTCGGAACGCCGTTTTGTGTTGATCCTCGGGCAAAACCTCAAGTTGATGGTATCCCGACTTCCGATCGATCTTAGAGAACTACTTGCAACCCTGAACTCTATCCAGGAGATCATCTATACGTGGTAACGGTTCCGCATTCTTAATGGTTATTGCATTAAGTCCCCTATAGTCTATACACATTCGCAGTTCACCGCCCTTTTTCGGCACGAACAACACCGGTGCACCGAATGGTGAGGAACTTGGTTTAATCCACCCCTTCTCAAGCAACTCGTCTAACTGCTTCCGCAACTCATCAAGCTCTTTTGGAGACATTCTATAGATAGGGCCCTTGGGAATCCGGCTACCGGGTTCTAATTCTATTCGGTGCTTGGTTTCTCTCTCAACCACTCCACTTGGGGCCTCTCCAACATCAGCGAACTCAACAAGCAACTTATGCACATTGGGGGGTATTGGCTCTTCCTCTTTCTTTTCTTCAGTCACCGGGCGCACATATGCAACAAACACTTGGTCGGCCTTATGACGCTCTTCCCATGCTTTTTCGTCTATACCCATTTCTAACCAAGGTTTGCCCTCAGCTAGACCTGGGTGTTCCGGGTATGGCCGCCTACCTCTTCCTCTTCCCCCTGTGGACACAAGCGGTTATCGGGTAACTGAAAATTCAGGAATGAAAATTCTGAAGTGAGAGTTTTGGCCAGTCTGAAAATCCTGAATGGTCCTGAAGTGGTAAAAGGTCCGAAGACCCTGAAAACCACCTGTTTAGGCAGGCTGCATCCTGAAGTGGTGAAGGGTGTCCTGAAGTGGTCAAGTGAGAGTTTTGGGCAGTCTGTAAATCCTGAATGGTCCCGAAGTGGTGAAAGGTCCGAAGACCATGAAAATCACCCTTCACCACTTGAGGATGCAGCCTGCCTAAACGGGTGGTTTTCAGGGTCTTTGGAGCTTTCAGCACTTCAGGACCATTCAGGATTTTCAGACCTGAATGATCCTGAAGTGGTGAAAGGTCCGAAGACACTGAAAACCACTTGTTTAGGCAGGCTGCATCCTGAAGTGGTGAACGGTGTCCTGAAGTGGTGATGAAAAATACGACTGTTGTTAACCTTCTCTCCCTGTGGAGTAAGAACCGCTTCCACCTTGCGAGGGACCATTACCCCTACCTCCCACATAGTAGCTTCCTTTGCCACTACCCCTCTGGGCGGCGGGTCTTCTTCCTCCACCTCGACCACGGCCTCCTCTTCCTCTACTGCGGCCTCTTCCTCCTTGTCACCCTCCCCCGCGGGCTGCAACAGCCGTATACTCCCTTCCCTGGGCTAAGTGACTATTACTTCCTTCCTCTAACCCATAGTCTATCTGGTCATGGGTGAGTGACTCCACCCCTCCTTCGAAGGTGACCAGTAAGTTGTCTTTGCCTGCGATATTTCCCAAGATTCGGTCTTTCCACTTCTTTCCAGCCTGCAGGTTTTTCCAATAGTGGCAATACTATGCCTCTTGCAGAAAGTCAACATGATCTACAACGATCTTACTGAACTTCTCATATGCCATTCCCTCTTCTTTGGTGTGGGGATAAAGTTGTGTCTTCAGGGGATCAGGGAGTGGTCTAGCGAAGTTATTCAGGATCTGCGCTGGTGTCAGTCCGTGATCCGGGCATTGCAACAATTCATCCATTGTGGCCTTGAGGGTTGACACACTCTTCCATTTACGATCACTAATGTTGAGAATCAAAGACTCAGTCCTATGGGCCAGGTTCTTATCTTCGAACCTTTCTCTAAGGGCTTTGAAGAAATCTTCGATCCGCATCTGTTGAGAAAACTCAACCATGGTTGCACAACCAACCTCTTTCATTAAAGAAATGGCGAAACTCATTGCATCCCCTGCCATACATGAACTTGCCATTAACACCCGGTCCCAGTACGGAATCTTCTGCGCGTACAGGTATGTTCACATAGGAGCTTCCCAATGAAAAATACTTTCTTCCTTCTTCCCGTTGTAAGTCGAAGGCAATTTCACTTGCATCTTCTGCCTGGCTTCCTCTGCTTCTTCATCCTTCTCTTTCTTGACTCCCTTTCCTTTCCTGTCCCCATCATCACCGTCATCGCCTCCATCTCCTCCCCCGCCTCAAATCCTCAATTGTTTAAGCATGGCGGGATCTTTAAGCCTCTGGCAAAGTGCTTCATCTAACTGTTTCACATAATCGCGGACTCGCAAATCAGTCTATGGCGAGGCAGTATTCAGGAAACTGTTCTAGGTATCAGTAAGTTCACCCTGCTGCGCCTCTACTTTGGTTACGGTCTGATGAAGTACGGCGAGTTGATCGTTGGTATGGAGGAGGGTATCAGTGAGAAGGGTAAGTCTCTCTTCTATTTCAACTTGTTTCCCTTTCTGTTCTTGCAACATCTGCCGCAATCTCTCTCCCTCCTCTTTCATTCTCTTCTTCTCATCAAACTCTTTTTTCCTTTCTAACAACATGAGATTATGCAAGCTTGCTCTCTTCTCCTCCACCAACAACTGTTTCTCTGCCTCATCCTTCACTTCAGATAACAGCTTGAGGAAAGCTTCCTTCTCTTCCTCTTTTTCCTCTGGCAACTCCTCCCATAATCCAAACTGGCCTAGCCAGTCCATTGCCTCCAACTGGCGCACCCGTATGCCACCCATATGACTACTCTCAGCCTGGTCCGCCCGTGGTTGACCTCTCATTCTTTCCAGCCTTTCTCCCACATCTTCTTCTTCTTCTTCTTCTTCTTCTTCTTCTTCTTCTTCTCTTTTCAATTCTTTCATCAACTTTTTTTCCTTCTCCTTCATCTCCTTCTCGAACTTCTTTTTTTCTTCTTGCAACTTCTTCTTCACTTCCTCCTCCTTTTTCTTTATCTTTTCCTCTTTTTTTTTCTTCTTTTCTGCTAAGCGGCGACTTACCTCAGCCTGTTCTTCAACTGTTTGGGCCTATGTCGACTTCCCAGACCTCAACACAGCACGAGAGAAGAGGGTTCTTTGAAACCCAAGAGGAAAGATGGAACGAAGGAGTGGTCCCCACAACACTGACAGGGAAAGAAGTGCGAACATAGGATAGTCATCCATGGTGATCGAAGGCACAAGTACTCACAGGTAGTCATCCATAGTGACAGAAGTGCGAACATAGACAATGGTGAAGTCTACAGGGTAGGTCTAAAAATAGGGTTACATGTAAATCGCTGCATCTTGGTTATCAGTGGACACTTGTCCATCCCCAATTAGTCATTTTGTCTAACTACTAATCAACACTAATCAGTCCAAGACTGCATCCTGTCAATTATTGATGCAGGATTTGCAATCATTGCGTGCAATTGTTGGTTCAGGGCAGTGATGGGAAAATCGTGAAATGGATTTTTGTTGAGTCTACTCTAAACTGACCCTGACCCTCAAGTGGTCTTCAGTGACTGAGCACTCACTTGCTCAGACTAACCAACTTTCTCTCTTCAGTCAGGTTGGAGTAATTGGAGGAGTACTGTAGAGAAAATCCAATTCCTGCTACCTCCTGTCTGTCTTTGTTTATTTGATTGTTTTATTTTATTTGAATTGTGGGATAAATTAAAATGGCAGATGCTGAGAAGGGAGAGGCTTCTGAAGTAAAGCCTCAAATTCTGCTTGACCCCTTGGAGGCTGAACTGCGGGCCGAGGAGGAGAAACTCCGCCTGCAGGCCCAGACAGTTGCTCTCAAAGGTGGAGTACAGTTTGGACAAGGAGCCATCAAACTTTTTCTGGCCCAGGCACAAAAAATTGTCTGTAGCCTTCCTGGCCTGCTCCTTGTCTGCAAACCAGTCCTGCAGTGCCTGCGGAAATCCAGCCACCCCCAACCTCTGAGCCCAATCAGACATTTCCATCCCCTGCTTGCTGAAAGTTGAGGTGCACCATTTCAGTGCAGTCCTGTCCAGACGAGCAAGGATGGCAGACACCTTTGCGTCCTCATCACATTTGAACCCACTCAGGTAGGTTCTTTGTGCAGTGACCCAATCTGCAACATCCACCTTTGGGTCCTCGCCAGAGAACATGGGTGGAGGGGTCAGCTTGGGCCGCTGAAAATCAAATGGAGTTGAGGGTTGTGAAGGTGTTGTTGATTGGGGGGTAGAGGGAGGAGATGTTGGTCTGGATTGTGGGGGTTGCTGAGAGCCTGCTTGGGAGGGCCCAGGAGAGGGAGGAACTGTTTGGGAAGGTGAGATCTGCGGATGAACAAAGAGACGGTCCAGTTTGGAGGAAATATGCTTCAGCTGTTGAAGGTGCTCAACCATGCTGTCCTCTAGACTGGTGATTTTGGCGTCCCAGTTAGTAAAATAGGACTGGTGAATTTCATCATGCAAAAGGACGAATTCAGCTATGTCCTTATTGTACTGACTGGAGCTGCCACTCGTCCTGACCCTCTCCACATCAGTTGTCAGTTCCCTCCTCCTTGTTTCCTTCTTGGCAGATTCCTCCTTCCTCTTCAACTCACTTTGGGACTGCTCCCTCATCTGCTGCAGATCCTGCTGTTCTTGCCCTGGCTGATGCTTTGATGGGCATGGCAAGGGGTAAAGCCCCAGCCCAGAAAGCACCAACCAGCAGCAAGGGGAAAGGTAAGGGATGTGCCTCTTCCCCTAGTGCCCAGAGAGTACCTTTACCACGTGACGTCCGATGGCCAGCCGACCCCCTTGATCCTTCCACCTTTCCCTGGCATGCACTCAAGATCCAGGAGGGGGTCTGGAGGAAGAAAAAGGACAAGGGTGTCTGCCTGAGATGCGAGGCGGACCATTTTTTAAAGGACTATCCCAGCATGCCTCGCAGGTCTACAAGCAGTTCTAGTTCAAAAAACTAGAGCAGAGAGAGGTGGAAGCAACAGCTCCTTCCACCAGTCCTGATTCACTTTCTGATGAAGGTGAATCTTCACATTCTCTCGCTGGTTCTTCTCTGGGAGTTGCATTTTGAGGGTCCTTCACTTTTGAGGACTCTGAGTTGGATGAGACGTGGGAGGAGGAGGAGGCTCAGTGCCTTGCTGATCTTTTCCTGTCCTTGCAGGAGAAGAAGAAGCATAGGTCATAACTCATCCTGCTTCGACCCTCTATCCTGGGAGCCAAGATCGAAGGGCTCTTAGACTGTGGGGCTACTCGCAACTTCATATCTCCCAAGGCAGTCAACAAGTTGCACTTGGATCAGAGAGTAGTGAAATTGCGACAGCCTATAGAGGTTCGCATTGGGGACTCTTCCACAGTCAGGATCGCGACTGTTGTCAAAGGCCTACCTGTGACCTTTGATAAGCAGGGACAAATCAGGCACCGCTTGAATTTCTACGTGTTTCCTAACGTTCCCTTTGACCTTGTCTTGTCTATGCAGTGGCTTGGTGCCACCAATCCCAGGATCGACTGGCGGATCCCTAGGGTTGAGCTACCTGACCGGCATGGGGTTTATCGCCCTTACATGCTCGCTGATGAGTACCATCCGGCCAACAACTGTTACTGCATGAGTCCTCGCAGATTTCTGCGTTTCTCACGCCAAACTGACCACACCCGTCTGTTCGTGGCTTATGTCAAACGGACTCATGTGGAAACTGCTCCCTGTCCCTTTCAAATTCAGCAGGTTGTTGACCACTTCTCAGATCTTATGGAGGAGCCTATTGGACTTGCCCATAGGCAAACCAAACATAAGATTGAGATCCTGCCTGGTTCGGTCCCTCCCAAGGGCCGAGTCTCTAGGATGTCACCTACTGAACTTGATGAGCTCAGGAAACAGTTAGAGACCCTGACCAGCAAGGGTTGGATCAGGCCCAACACATCTGAGTTTGGGGCACTAGTCCTCTTTGTCCCAAAGGGGAATGGTGAGTTCAGGATGTGGGTGGACTATCGTGGTCTCAACAAAATCACGAGGAAGTCTACAGAGCCGCTTCCTCGTATCGATGATCTGTTGGATATGGTGCAGGGTTGTACCATCTTCATCAAGATCGATTTCAAATCTGGTTATCACCAGATTGAGATGGCCAAAGGCGATGTCCACAAGACAGCCTTCAAGACCAGGTATGGCACCTATGAGTACCTGGTCATGCCATTCGGTCTTTGCAACGCTCCAAGCACCTCCCAAACAAAGATGCATCACATACTCAGGCCTTACTTGGACAGATTTGTAGTTGTCTACTTGGATGATATCCTGGTATTCAATCGATCTGCCCAGAAGCATGCGCAGCATCTGGCTCTGGTCCTCCAGGCCCTACGTGATAACCGGTATAAGATCAACAGGGAAAAATATTATTTTGGGGTTCTCTCTGTGATCTATTTGGGGCATGTCATTTCTCGAGAGGGGTTGGCTCCTGAAGCAGTGAAAGTCGCTGCAGTTCAGGACTTGCCGCGGCCTATTAACATTCGTGATGTCCGATCATTCTTGGGGCTTGCTTCGTATTATAGGAAGTTAATTCAGAACTTCTTTTCTATCGCAACTCCCTTAACTGATCTCACAAAGAAAGACACTTCCTTTTTTTGGACATCAGAGTGTCAGGAGGCTTTCACACGTCTCAAGGAGGTCTTGAGTCGTGCCTTTGTTTTGAAGTTACCGGACCCTACCTTGCCTTTTGTGCTTACCACCGATGTCAGTCAGTATGGTGTAGGGACGATACTTCAACAGGATGATGGGAATGGTCCGCAGCCTATTGAATACATGAGCAAGAAGATCAAAACAAAGAAGTTGCATGACTCTACCTATGAGAAAGAGCTTTATGCTCCTGTGTCAGCGCTCCAGCATTGGAAGCACTTCCTCCTGGGCAGGCACTTCAAAATCTTCTCAGATCACTCCACCCTACAGTGGATGAAGTCCCAAAGAGAACCGAATGACAAGCTTGCTCGCTACATTCAGTTCATTGACATGTTTGACTTTGAACTGAAACACAAGAAGGGCTGCTATAATCGCATAGCAGATGCCGTTTCTCGTAGGCCTGACGCTCTCTTCTTGATCTCCTTCACTCACTCATTTGGAGATAAGACTCGTCGGACCATTGCCCGGTTGCTGCCCCAGGATGCGATTTTTTGGCCTATAGTGAGGAATCTTCAGGATGATCCCGCATCTGAACCAGACTATACTCTGGTTTCAGACCTGCTGTATACTTGCAACAGAGGTGAGGAACGACTGTGCATTCCCCAGTATCGCAAGCTGACAACACTCCTAATGTCAGAGTGTCATAATGCTTGTGGTCACTTTGGAGCCCTCAAATCGTATGCAGCCCTGTCACAAGGCTTCTTCTGGAAGGAGATGAGGAGTGACATGCTGCACTATGTGGAAACCTGTGAGTTGTGCCAAAGGAACAAGGTAGTAAGATGACCTCCCCTTGGCCTACTCAAACCACTACCCATTCCTGAAGCACCTGCACAGTCAGTGTCTATTGATTTTACTGACTTGGGTAGGACTACGCCTCGTGGTATGCGTCAGGTTATGGTGTGTGTGGATCGGTTCTCCAAATATGTAGAGTTCATCCCCTTACCGGCTGAGGCTCGCGTTCCAGCCGTTCAAGCGGCATTTGCTGACAGGTGGGTCACACATCATGGACCACCCACCTCTATAGTCAGTGACCGAGATCCTCGTTTTTGCAGCAATGAATGACAATCCTACTGCAGGGAATACCTTCATTCCAGACTGGATATGACATTTGGTCGTCATCCTGATGCCAATGGGCAGGCTGAAGTGATGAACCAGATTTTATTTCAATTGCTGCATCCTGTGATCAGTCCAGATCAGCAGGACTGGGATCTCCATCTGGGTCGTGCACAACTTGTATACAATACTTTTGTACACTCCTCCCGATCAGAAATTGATGTTGATAAGATCGTTGCTGAAAGTACTATCCAGATTGGACACAGAGGTAGACCTCAACGACAATATAAAGTCGGATTCGCGTATCAAGATCCAAATGAAGACGGCTGGTTTAGTAGGAAAGAGCTAATTGAAATTGCACCGAACATAGTATCTTACTATGAAAGAGCAAGAAGAGGTCTCAATATTGTGGACAGATAAGTGTTTCTCAGACGACTTCGAAATTAGTCCAGCGAGAGTAAAAGGGCCTTTACGAATTAGACCCCAGATGAATGCCCAACAGTGAGGGGCCCTGTCGGCCAGAACTTAAGTTCACGAGCAGCAACCCAAAAGACAAGTTCCCTAAGGCATATATCGCATCCAAAATGAGATGAAAAGTCGTTTTGAAAAGTCACAAATAGGTCCTGAACGAACAGGTATTGGACACAGTTTTCAAGACTGAGTTAGGGTCATGTCTCCTCGATGAAAAGTCATGTCTGTTCGRCAATGAGTCAAAGGCCACAGTCCCAGTTCAGTCATAATCCCACGAGTCAGTCCTGATTCAGACCAGGAGTCCAAAGACAGGCCCGATGGCCCAAAGCAGCAGCAGACCATGGGAAAAGATATCGGGAGTCCGGGACACACACTTTGCAACATCGGGTATTGGGCAGGAGTCCTAGACACTTGAGGTTGAATGCAGGCCACGCCAGGCCAATCCAACACTATAAAGGACTGGCCAGCCTCCCATTTGGACAAACGCTCGCTACGCATGAGAGTGTGGAAGTGTCGTGGCACTTGTGCGCTAGATGTGTGTGAATTGCGCTAGGCTGAAGAGCAGCGCTATGTGGGAAGGAAGAGAGTGCTGGCTAGAGGGAAGGCAGCCATAGCTGCGCCAGCGCTAGTTAGTATGTTAGTAGGGATAGTCAGTAGGAGATACCAGTGAGTAGTATTCAGAGTAGATCCTCGTGTGATAGGGAGTGTGCATGCATGATGAATGAGGGTAGACCAGGACTATAGACATAGAGGGAGAGAGAGAAGAAGGCAGACGAGAGAGGGGGAAGTGTGAGCTATGGTGACACTTACCTGTTGAGCGCTGTTGTTGACATTTGGCAGCTGGCGCTGATGAGCGCCAGTCTTGGAACTCATGTTGATCGAAGAAGACTTGTAACTCTGTTCAGCGCTATACACTTTGAACTCACGATGTTCTCTCTCTAAGTGTGGGTTTGATAATTGAGTTGAGCTTCCTGGTTCTCGTTCATCTTCTATTGGGTTTTGTGCGAGACTTCGCAATCTGTGGAAATCTGTGTATATGCATGTGATCTGATGCACTCCAACAAGTGATGAACAGTCGGGTTCCTTGCAACTCAATCCTCACAACCAGTCATAAAGGAAAGCCGAGTAGATCACATCCAGGAAACAATAAAACGATGATAGACCCAACCCAGTATCACACTTTATTAAACTCAGAGTCTCGAATTGCCAGAATAACTTCAGACCTACAGTGCGCTGCTCAGAAATGAGCAGCGCTTCACTCCCCAACCCTGAGTAACCACTGATAACACCCCCGAGCCCCTGAAACATCAAGCGCCACCAAATTACTGCCTCCAAAGGGCAGCGCCACCTTGAAACAGGCCTCTGAGGCCAAGCGCCGCTCAGAGGATGACGAAGAAGACCAGTGCCACAATATCTGAAGATGACGAAGTGTCGAAAGACTTCCTGGGTGGAAGTCTGCAGCAGCGCCACCAGATCCTGACAAGATGACCTCTGAGGAGGAAGCTGCAACGCTACAACCCTGTGACCCCACTCCGGAGGAGGTCCAGCAGGGCACCAACTTCTCTCGCCTCTAGCAGACCTCGATAACCCAGACCTCGATAACCCAGACCTCTAACAGCCCCGCATGCTGGCGGAGTGCAGCGCAGGCCCCAGCTATGGTCGGCGCTCCGAAGGTCTGGCTATGTCTGTCTCCTTCCACGCTGAGCCGTCACCACTTCCGGTTCACGCGTAGTGCAACTGCGATGTACTCGGTAGCAACTGCCAAAAGCCCTGAACCGATGTGCCCATCCTATCTATAGACTAAACTAGCCTAGACTCGACCTAGACCGGACTGACTGACTGACCGGTACCGATTAAGTTTCGGCCTCTCGGCCTCTACCTTACCTGGCTATAGGCTATAGGACCGTCTAACAGTATAGGGATTTAGGACCTATCTGTCCTAGGGGTAGCCCGGACCTGGTATTTGCAGTTAGGGTAGCAGTAGGAAATTCAGTTAGTGATGGGCCTATATTTTCCCCCCACGAATTTCCCCTAGAGGTAGGTCTCTCGATTAGCCCTTAACCAAACAAAATTATGAATCTAGCCTACCTATGGTACCGCCTCGACAGAGAGAGGCTACAGACGACCAGAAACCAGCAAGTCATTGCAGACCTACCCTCCCCCGAAGCGAGGACCTTCGATCTAGGGGCGTAGGCGTGCATTGCGTCGAAGGGATTCTCCCTTCTGTGCTGCCTCATATCTGAGGATAACAAACTTGGCGGTTTTCAGAAGTTCCTTGCGAGTAAACCAGCGATCTTCAGTATGCGACTGGTATAAGAACTTCACAAGGTACTCCTTATCTGGACCTGTACCTGACTCATCCTCCACAGATTCCACCTCATATCCTTTGCCAGGAATAGGGGGACCGAACTCTGTCTGGAAATGCATCAATTGATGTGAATGGCAGCAGCTTAGATGCATGAAAGACAAGGTAGGTTTGTAGATGCAGAGGGACATCCATGGATCAGCTCCCACTGTATCTAAGATCTGCCATGGACCCATGTATCATGACAATAGCTTAGGCAAAATATCCTCCTCTCGTGACAGCTCGGATCTAAGTACTCACACCCAATCACCTGTGCGAATAGTAGAGGGGCGTTTGTGCCTATTAGCCTGCTGAATCATAGCCTTTTGGGTTTTGAGCAGGTTGGCACGGGCACGCTCAATGTCCACACGCTAACGCCTGGTGAACTCTGCAGTTCCAGGAATTGTTGACCTTCGACTGGGAAATAGTTCATTAGTTACACAAGGTAAGAGCTTTGACGCATGGAACACCGGGTAGGTATGCAAGTGTGGAGGTATTTCAATAACATAGGAGGGTCCATCCACATCTCCTATCACATCCAATACTTGCCATCGTCCTCTGTAGGCAGGTAACAATTTTTTAGATATGTTTTCCTCTGGGATAAATTCCTTCGATTTTACCCAAACCAGATCACCTACAGCAAACTGAGAAAGTCTCCTGTGTTTATTGGCCTGTTCAATCATTTGATGTTGCGCTTTTATTATGTTTTCCTTTACCTTTTCTAAATTTTTCTGATATTGCACTGTGAACTCTCTGGTTCCTGGAGGAAGTTTATATACTCTATCCGGGCTTAGACAGTTTATAGGTCTACGAGGACTCCATCCCAAATGTAACTCCATCGGAGTTCTGCAAGTGGACAAGTGCACAAAGCTATTATTGGAGCAAATGTTCATCCCAGTCAATTTGATCGGGACGAATGTACATACGCAGTGTCTGCTGCAAAGTCTTGTTCATTTCCTCAGTCTGCGCATTTATCTCAGGGTGTCCGCCTGATGACATTGTCAGCTTAGAGCCATAGACATTCATTAGTTGCTGCCATTGTTCACTGGTGAACCGAGAGTCTCTGTCACTAACAATAGTCACGGGATGTATGTAGTCTTTCACCCAATGGTTAAAGAATTTCCGAATTACTAAGTCAGTTTTAGCTTCCGCAGGCAATGCTACAAAAACAGCAAACTTGCTGAACCTATCAACAATTACCATAACTTGGCTTTTTCCATTCCTGCTTTTCACCTTAGTGTCCATGAAATCTATAGACACAAAGTCTCCAGGACCTGTTGGGATAGGCAAGGGCTTCAATAGACCAAGGGGAGGTTGTGTGGTGCTTTTGTTCCGTTGGCACACTTGACACCCTTGTACATATGCAATACAATCATGTTTCATTCGAGGCCAGATGTACGAACGCAAGAGATTAGTGTAGGTTTTTCTCCACCCGAAATGACCTTCGGTATCATGGCATTCCCCTAAGATCACACTTTTGATCTCTTCGTTATTTGGAATAGCGCCTATCTTGCACATGAGTTCTTTCAAACAACAATCATTGGGTTACCCGATAGTTAGGAAACTCGTGTGGCGCTTCTTGAACACGTTTCAGCATAGCGCCATAAACAGGATCAGTGGAATAAGCATTCCTAATCTTATCTTGTAAATCGATGCCTATGTCTAAATACGTTACAATAGCACCGGAAAAATCAGATCTTCGACTCAGTGCGTCAGCAACAACGTTATACTTACCCTTTATTGACTTTAGTTCAAAGTCATATTGATCGATTTCCGCAGGCCACCTAGTCAGTTTAGGTGTCATCCGGGTCTGTGTCTTTAGCCAACGAAATGTCTCATGGTCTGAGTACACTTTGAAGTGGCGACCTATGAGATAATGACGCCAATGATCCAAAGTTTCCCGGAGTGCATATAGCTCTCTTTCATACGTGGCAGCGACGACTTTCTCACTAGGCAGTCGTCGGGACATAAACTCGACAGGCCTGTATCCATTCCTGTCATCTTGCTGTAGTACAACGCCTATCCCGTACTGACTGGCGTCGGTAGTAAAAACAAAGGGCAAAGAAGGATCAACAACTTTCAAAACCAGATAGTTAATCAAACATTTCTTAAGACGCTTAAACGAAGACGTACAGTCTTGGTCTCATTTCCAAATCGTTTCCTTCTTCAATAGTCTGTGAAGGGGAGCAACAATTATCGTGAAGTGTCTTACGAACTTACGATAGTAGTTAGCCAATCCAAGGAATGATCGTAGTTCCGTCAATGTACGCGGATTGGGCCAATCTCGAATAGCTGCAATTTTTGCGTCTTCCGGTTTAATTCCATCTCCGTCTATAACATGCCCCAAATATAGTACCTGACGCTTTGCCCACTCACACTTCTTCGGGTTCAGTTTCAACTTTGCCTCACGCAACTTATTTAGCACAAGTTGAAGGTGCTCACAGTGTTCACTCTGACTTTTACTAAAAATCAAGACATCATCTAGATATATAACAACGAATTTATCAAGCCATTCACGGAAAAGTTCGTTCATTGTCCGTTGGAAGGTTGCAGGTGCATTAGTAAGACCAAAGGGCAACACAATGCATTCATAGTGCCCATACCTTGTACGAATGGCAGTCTTATATTGGTCTTCTGGCTCTACCTCAATTTGATGGTAGCCAGACTTCAGATCAATTTTTGTGAAGTACCTGCTTCCTTTAACTCTATCCAGCAACTGTGTGTCCGAAATTGGATTTAACGCGGGTTTCGCGTTGAAAAATTCAACGCGCGTTGAATTCGCGTTAAACTCCCGTTTAAACGCGAGTTGGACATGAATTAACGGGGTCCGGGATGATTTTTTTCCTGAACTAAAAATTATCCAAAAAATAAATAAAAAAATGTGGGGTTGTAGGTTTTGTTGAGGACTACAACCTTGTATTTTTATTTTTATTTTTTGATGCTTAAATCTATTTTTAAAAAATCAAAAACATAAACACACAAT
>BFEA01000289.1:902695-914133 GCA_003427395.1 Chara braunii
TGGATACGGGTACTAGGCCAAACACAGGCCAAAGGCAGTTGGGGGCATGCAACCACCTCAGGCCCAAGGCCTGTTCTCGTTCGTGTTGTGCCTCAAGCTACCAGGGCCTACTGGAAGCTTCCTGGGACTGAACACAGGCAGGCCACTTCGATATAGCAAAGGGCCTGCCTCCACATTGGGCATTCGGGTGCTGGCTGCATGCTGCGTAAGCGCTGCCGCGCTATAGCTCGTGCCACTCACGCGCTCACGGGCGAGCAGGAAGGAGCAGGCAGCCATAACCGAGCTGCGCTGCTGTAAGCTGGGTGTGGCGCAGGGTGGTCCTTGGGTGCAAGTGGAATCTGTGTGTTGGGGAACGAGGTTGTGAGTAAGGCGAGACACACTCTCACRCGYASGCACARWCACACTTACACTTACACACACACACACTTACAAACACACACATACACACACACACTTACAAACACACACATACACAAACACACACATACACATACACGCACACACTTACAAACACACACATACACTTACAAGCACAGACACACACACACACACTTACAAACACACATTAACAAACACACGCACATACATTCATATTCATGCACAGACACACTCTCACGGCAGGCACACACATACAAAAATACGCGCATACACAACACACCTACACACACATAACTGGGGCGTTGGGGGTTGGGGGGATTTTTTTTTTTTTTTTTGCCTAGGGCCATGTGTTCCGGACCCCGCGCATCAATTCCGTTTTTCTGAAAAGTGCAGGAGCGGCCCATTTTCGTGTCTAACGCGAATTCAACGGGATTTTTTGGAGTTTAACGGGATTCAAGGGGAGTTTAATTCCCCCGTTCTGCATTAAAAAAATACACAGTCCAGCAAATCATCAATTCTGGGTAATGGCTCAGCGTTTTGACAGTTATATCATTTAACCTTCTATAATCAATACACATGCGGACCCCGCCATCTTTCTTTGGCACAAATAGCATTGGCGCACCATAAGGCGAGGAGCTAGGCCTTATCCATCCCTTTTCCAACATTTCATCGAATTGGGTTCGCAGTTCATCCAGTTCTTTGGGTGACATTCTGTAAATTGGGCCCTTTGGAATCTGGCTTCCAGGAATAATTTCAATGCGATGTTTGATTGGTCGTTCCACCACACCGCTTGGGGCCTCTGCCACATCTGCGAATTCTTTTAGAATTTTCTCAATTTCTGGGGATTTTACCTCTTCCTTAGCTTCACCTTCCTTGACTGGGCGCACATATGCCACAAACACTCAATCATACAGATTATACTTTTTTACATGGCAGGCGAACGAGGGGACACTCATGCAACAATGAGCCAAGCTGCTTTCCTTACCAAATTCATGAAATAGGCGGATTTTCTTCTTTCCACCATGCAGACTAGGGAGCCAACACTCATGGTCCCTCAATTTTACATCCGCATCTGCAGCTTCCCCCCAGTCTGTGCCTAAGAGTATTTCAAAAGGGAGACTATCTTCCACCAAGAGAGTCAGGGAGTGGAGAACGCGCTCCACCTTCCCCTCTGCTTCGAGCCGAAAGTATGTCTGGATCTCTTCAACAGATTTATCCATCACAATCTCACTATTGTTCGCTAATTTACTTACTACGGGCTCATCCAATTGTTTTACCTTTAGCCCGAAACGAAACTTTTGTAAACCTTTCTTACTAATATAGTTGTGTGTTGACCCACTGTCAATCATACCACCGACTCTTACTTTATTGACTTCTAGATCTGCAATAATTAGCTATCCTTTCCGTTTTTTTCATTTCGACCCAGGCTTTGCGACGAGTGGCCAACTCATCACCCATGCCTGCGAGGGATCCACCTAGAGAGGTACATACACTAACTACCTCTTGACAACTAACTAGGTGGGGATCGTTAAACTTTTCAGTTTCTGCCACGGGAACCTTTGAATGGGAGGATGCCTGTCTGCTTGCATCCGAGGTTCCTCTAGAGGCAACTGAAACCCCTACTGGTTGTTCCCTTTTCGAATGGGAGGATGCCTGTCTGCTTGCATCCAAGGTTCCTCTGGGCAGAAGGGAGCAATGTGGTTAGGGTCACCACATTTAAGGCACTGATCGACGGTTTTTTTTTCCTGCCAAACTTTTTCTGTAATCCATAGCTTTTCCTAAGGTCTGCCTTCGGGCAAGCCAGGATGGGGTGGATACGGACGATCCCAGTTTTCGTTCCACGTGCCTCTTCCTCTTCCCCATGTGGAGTTGGGTCCTCGGCCACCTTGCGAGGGACCATTGCCCCTTCCTCCCACGTAGTAGCTTCCTTCGCCACCACCCCTCTGGGTGCCGGGTCCGCTTCCTCCACGACCATGGCCTCCTCTTCCTCTGCCACGACCTCTACCTTGTCGTCCTCCCCCGCGGGCTGCAACGGCCGGGTAGTCCCCCTCCTGAACTACCGTGTCGTTGGGTTCTCCCTCCAGACCATAATCAATTTGGTTGTAGGAGAGAGTGTCCACACCTCCTTCTTCAAAGGTCAGAAGAAGGTTGTCTTTTCCACGAATACTTCCTGAGATGGTGCGGTTCTGCCACTTCTTTCCCGCTTGCAGATCTTTCCAATAATGGCAGCAACTGGCTTCGGCCAAGAAGCCAGCATCATCTAATGCGATCTTGCTGAACTTCTCATAAGTCATCCCCTCTTCTTTGGTGTGGGGATATAATTGAGTGCGGAGAGGATCGGGTAGTGCTTTTGCAAAGTTATTAGGAATTTGCGTCGGGGAAAGTCCATGTTCAATGCATTGCAGAAGTTCATCCATGGTAGATTTTTAAGTGCGGATACACTTTTCCATTTTCTATCAGCGATATTCAGGATTAACATTTCAGTTCTTCGGGCTAAGTTTTTAGCTTCAAATCGTTCCCGGACTGCTTTAAAGAAATCTTCAATACGGTTTTGTTGTGAATACTCTACCATAGACTGACAATTAGCTTCCTTCCGCAGGGAAATTGCAAAACTCATTGTATCTCAGGCCATACACGAACTGGCCATGAGAACCCTGTCCCAATATGGAGTACGATGCCCGTACATATAGGACTCAACCGTTGCAATCCAGTGCAGAACACTTTCTTCCTTTTTGCCGGTGTATGTCCACGACACCTTTACTTTTATTTTCCTAACTTCCCCTGCGTCTTCTTGCAGCACTCCCTTTTTCTTCTTATCTCCATCACCATCTCCTCCATCTCCTCCACCGCTACTTACTAATTTCTCAATTACGGCGGGTGTTAGAGTTTTGCTGATCTGCTCGTCTAATTTTACAATGTATGCTTGTACATGTTGATCGACTTCTACAACAGATCTTTGCAGGAAGGTATTCTAGACTCCCTCAAACTCATACTGGTGAGCTTCAACTTTCTGCAAGGTCTTGTTCATTGCCGCCAACTCTCGTTTTGTATGGAGGACAGTTGCTGTTAAGAGGGCAAGTTGTTCTTCGGTTGCTGTTTGTTTTTCCTTCTGCGCCTGTAATTATCTTTGCAACCTTTCACCCTCTGCATGCAGTTTTTTCCTCTCTTCGAGCTCTTGGCATTTTGCTGCTAACATTTTAGTGTGCGATTCTGCTCGTTTTTCTTCTAGCAAGAGTTTCCTTTCCCTTTTATCCTCAATTGATGCCAATTTTGCGACAAACGTGCCCCTTTCTTCCTCTGTCTCTTCAATCCGGTCACTGGAATAACTGTACCGGTCATACCAGTTTAAGGGACTGGCCTGTATATTCAACCCACCAGACTGACTGCTTTCGCCCCTTTCAGCTCGACGTCTGATGAGTCTATCTGAATCATCTGCAGGTTCATCTTCTTCTTCTATAGTCTTTAGTTCTTCCTGCAATTCTTTTTCCAACTTTTCTTTTAATTCCTTTTTTATTCTTTCTTCTTCCATTTGAGTTTTCTTCCTCAACTCTTCTTTTTTCTGCTTCTTTCTGCTCTTTTTCTTTCTTCTTCTCGGCTAAGCGGCGGTCTACTTTTGCCTGCTCTGCCGCTGAGAGTCCGGGCTTTGCTGTTCCGGACCTCATCATCATGCGGGAAGTGCACACTCTCTCGAAGCCGAGAGGAAAGAAGAAACGGAATAATGTCCCCAACAGAACGGACAGAGCCAACATCCCGTACATTGGATAGTCATCCATGGTGGCGAACAACACAGGGGAAACCTCCGCCGGACCACCAAGTAGCTACCCCGGATCCTAGTCTACTTGAGTGGATGGGATCTGTGACTCTTTTTTTTTTTTCAAAATCTGGATGCCGCTGCTTCAGAACAACGAAATTTGATAATGCAGAAGATATATAACGTTTTCCTAATCAACATGGCTACGCCGGACCCGGACTCGGACATTTCCGGACATGGAACCGGACCTGTGTCCGGTAGTTTCCGGACGTACGGACCGGACCTCCGGACATGGGGGGATCCGGACGGTCCGGACGTCTGGACAGGTCCGGAAATGTCCGGACCATTAAAATAAAAATAATAAAAAAAAAAAATCTGAAAAAAAGGTATGTTATGCAGAATAACAATGCAAACCACTTTTGCCTCAGAGTCATGTCAGAATTCCTAACCAAACTTGAGTTAAAAGTCAAAAACTATAAAAAGCTTAAAAAAAGACTTTAAAAACTAATAAAAGGTAATGAATTATTAATAATTAAAAAATTGGGGTTGTGTAATAAGTTACTAGAGAGAGAGAGCATGTCCGGACCCCCAACAAAAGCATAAACGGGCCTGAAAACCCCCCAAAACAATTTTGGGGGCTTGGCTCCTCAATGGGGAAGGGTCCTGGACCGTTTTTTTTTTTTTTTTTTTTTTCTCGAAATTTGCCAGATCCGGACCTTACAGACCGGACGTCTGGATTCCGGACTGAATCCAGACCGTCCGGACGGCGGTCCGGACGTTCGGATCGTAGCCATGCTAATCAATATACAAAGTAGGAACTCTTTTTTTCTTTTTTTCTTTTGCTGCCTGTTAAGTTACTTAGCCGATTTATGCCTTTGATGGCCTGACTGGTCACTTTCGATAGAGTAGGTAGCTGGGAGAAACTTGAACTTCAAAAACAAATCCAATTTATCACGGTTGTCTTTGTTCTCAGCCACTTACACTCTGACGTGGCAGTACACAGCTCCCTGACTCAACCTTCCGTCCCTACCTATCGACAGACCAGATGGCTAACACGAAGACCAGATGTTGACTCTCTAGTCCTATCTGTCAGATCAGACCAGGCCACAGTTTTCGTCCAGACAGCAGCAGCGACCACCAGAAAGGAGGGGGAAGAGATACACAACACACAGGTTTGCAATCAATTGAGGTAAGTGGGGCAGGAGGTTCTTCTCTTCTTTGAAGCCATTGATGAAGACTCCATGTTCGCTCCAATCGCTCCAATCGCAGGTAAGTCTTCTCCTCCTTAGCCCCTTCTTCTTCGGCAACTTCCCCCTCTATCCCAATCCAACACCTCTTCACCTCAACTCTCGCCAGCTATACTCAAGCCAGCTTATCCTTCTCACCGGCTTTGATCATGCCAGCGCGTCCAGTGAGAGTAACAAGTACTGCTCTGATACCAAATTTGCAAGGAACCCGACTGTTCATCACTTGCTGGAGTGCATCAGATCACATGCATATACACTGATTTCCACAGATTGCGAAGTCTCACACAAAGCCCAATAGAAGATGAACGAGAACCAGGAAGCTCAACTCAATTATCAAACCCACATTTAGAGAGAGAACATCGTGAGTTCAAAGTGTATAGCGCTGAGCAGAGTTACAAGTCTTCTTCGATCAACATGAGTTCCAAGCCTGGTGCTCATCAGCGCCAGCTGCCAAATGTCAACAACAGCGCTCAACAGGTAAGTGTCACCATAGCTCACACTTCCCCCTCTCTCGTCTGCCTTCTTCTCTCTCTCCCTCTATGTCTATAGTCCTGGTCTATCCTCATTCATCATGCATGCACACTCCCTATCACACGAGGATCTACTCTGAATACTACTCACTGGTATCTCCTACTGACTATCCCTACTAACATACTAACTAGCGCTGGCGCAGCTATGGCTGCCTTCCCTCTAGCCAGCACTCTCTTCCTTCCCACATAGCGCTGCTCTTCAGCCTAGCGCAGCTCACACACATCTAGCGCACAAGTGCCACGGCACTTCCACACTCTCATGCGTAGTGAGCATCTGTCCAAATGGGAGGCTGGCCAGTCCTTTATAGTGCTGGACTGGCCTGGCGTGGCCTGCATTCAACCTCAAGTGTCTGGGACTCCTGCCCAGTACCCGTTGTTGCAAAGTGTGTGTCCCGGTATCTTTTCCCATGGTCTTCTGCTGCTTTGGGCCATCGGGCCTGTCTTTGGACTCCTGGTCTGAATCAGGACTGACTCGTGGGATTATGACTGAACTGGGACTGTGGCCTTTGACTCATTGCCGAACAGACRTGACTTTTCATCGAGGAGACATGACCCTAACTCAGTCTTGAAAACTGTGTCCAATACCTGTTCGTTCAGGACCTATTTGTGACTTTTCAAAACGACTTTTCATCTCATTCTGGATGCGACATATGCCTCAGGGAACTTGTCTTTTGGGTTGCTGCTCGTGAACTTAAGTTCTGGCCGACAGGGCCCCTCACTGTTGGGCATTCATCTGGGGTCTAATTCGTAAAGACCCTTTTAGAGTGGAGTGAATTGCACTTTCAGTGCACCCTGTCATGTCGCATGGTGAAGTCTTCCGCTGTGTTTATCTCTCCCTGTGCGGTGTGATACTCCTATCCTCTCCCCTTCCTTCTGTGTATGTATGGGCATACCTGGAAGTCTATGCGAGTGAGTGTTGGTTTTCAGACAACAGACAACCAGAATCATAACACATGCATAAGAAGAGCAGGAGCACTTCATGCCAAGTACCCCGTTAGGGCCACATGTACCTGTATTGCACATAGCACCGATGGGCCACATGATCTGTCCTTCGGGAGGGAAAGAAGCGAAATTCCTCAATGAATCCCTGGACTGCACCCCTTAGAACATCTCTCACTCATGATTCACATGTACGAACACGCATTGAGAAGACACTAAAAAGAGGTGGAAAATTGAGATGTCCCTACAAAGTGGGGTGGCGTCATTGCGGCATCATGGCACTACGTGCTTTCTTCCGCTCTGCGTGCAACTGGCAACTGCAAATGGAGAGGCTTCCCAGGTGCACATGAAACAAGCAAGTCGCTGCAAGTGTGTCTTTGGGTGGCAAGGGGATCAAACTGGGCCTAGGCTATGTCATGATGCCCAGGTGCATTATGACACTCTGTCGAGCAGTACGTAAAGTTTGGCGTGACATCATGTCTCGTGCCTTGCTGTATGGCGTGACTCATAATCCTTGTTGCGTTGCCCACTCATAACAGGGTTTGAACTTTGAAGCAGCTCTTGGCGAAGAGCATTCTTAGGGGATTCTACAGACTGTTGCTGGTTCAGCCTCCTGGTGAACTCGTGAGAGCCCGATGAACCAGTCTATCACTACTGATATGTTCTCTCTGCACTGTATCTTCATTCATTGCCTTCTTTGGAATGAACCTCGCAATTTCAAACCAATTCGCACATTGCGAGGTGAGAGTATTCACACAAAAGTTCACACCACACCGGAGAGATGACACATGAATCAGCGTCAGATATGTTTCCATTCAAAGTTGTGATAATGTACAATTGGAGGGTTCAAATGTCCAGCGGAAACTGGCGCGACTCAACAGTGCAATCCCACGCAGGTATGTACCCGACTCCCCCCTCTCTCTCCTCTGGCCTCTCCCTCTTTCTTTCCTCTGCTCTCTTTCTTGCTCCACTCTTTCTCTCTCAATTCTTCGGCCTCTCTGCCTCACTGCTCTCAGTCTCTCCCTCTCCGTCTCTCGCCTAGGATCTACCCTGAATACAGCTGCAGTGTAACCTTTATTCTGGGCGGCAATGGCCGCTGTCTTCCTCTTCCCAAATACTCTAGCTATGGCTGACTCTCGTAGCCAGGGCGCTTGCTCCTTCCAGTTGCTTCGTCCTTTGTCCAGGTCGCATTATCGCACAAGCAGCTACCAGCGCTTCCGCAACTTTGTGAATGAACATCTGCCTTCGCTTGGCACTGTAGCAGCTAAATATAGTTGCAGTTGACTGTTCGTGCCTGCTTCGGACGGGTACCAGTCGCCCACGGCCTTTGCCTTACCAAAGTCTGGTGTTTTAGGTCTCCGGGCTTTCTTGGGACGCTGCTGCAAATTTGGACTTCCTCTACAGGTACCGGTGGACCTTACCAGACTGCGACGCTTCGGTACCCGACTTCTACCGACCTACGACGCTTCGGTCTACGGACCCTAAGACCTATCCTACCGGGACAGCCTGGGACTGGGACTGACTGGGACCATGGGACCGGGTCTTCTGGTGTCTAACTGTGTGAAATTCTTTCATCTTTCATTTTTCATATCTGTGTGCATAGTGTGTGTGTGTGTGTGTGTGTGTGAACCTTCGGGCATAGCCTTGCCTGCATACATTAATATCCGGTTGTAAAATTTTCCCCTACATAGCCAATGGGACAAAAAACAAACAGGGGGTGTAGCTGGTTATGCCTGGAATATACCAGGAAGTATGTGCAGCAACTTAACATGATATGCTATGGCATGGACAAAAACAGATACAAGCCGAAGGAGGGGAGTAGGAGGGGTAGGAGGAAGAGGACAAGCACAAGGAGGAGAAGCATGACACCGATAGGGGTATGGAGGACAAGGAGGAGGAGGAGGAGGGGGAGATGGAGGTGGTGACGGGCAGGGCCAACCTGGTCATTGAGTCCAGGCACAAGGACACTGGACTGATTGTAATCCCGGTCCAGTATGGGGGCTGTACTGGACTGGTTCCTGGTCATTGGTTCGAAACAATTCAGTAGGATTAAGTAGAGGTGGAACTTTCCTCCTTAGGAACTTGTGAGGTCTGGACAGAACTACAAGAGGATTGCGAGAAATATAGCTTCAATTTCCGACCAAACAAGACTGTCAGGCTGAGAGCGTCTTACATTTTGAGTTTCCTTTTGGCACCTCCCTGAAGTTACCCCTTGATATTGCTGTTGTTGTTGCTATTGTTGTTATTGTTGGCTGATGGAGGCAAGAAGGGGGTTTGATTCTTCATGAACAGACTGATATTGTCTTCGTTTTGTGGATGTGTGATCCTTTCTCGGTCGTTCTTCCTCACTGGTTTATCATTGAGTCAATGGCAGTCTACGGCCGCACAATATGCTTGTCATTTGGTTTCCTTTTCACACAGTGTCTTTTCACAATAGTCGAAGTGAAAAGAGTGGAGAGCGATGGGAGCACGTTGAAGGATGCTCAACCATGATGGAAGGTTCTCAAGATGCCATGCAGAATGTGAAAGCTTTCTGTAGTCAATTCACTGAATTTGTTGTCTGTTATTCAGGTTTCCTCACCAGAATGATGACCGTGAAACAAAGGCAGAAATGCTTTCGGCACTTGCAAACCAACAGCAGAAGGAGCTGGAGTCCTTGTCTCAAGTAGCACATGGTGGAGGCTCATCCTCTGAAGACGATGACTCAGATGATGAGGATCGCATTCTTAGAAATCCTTCAGTGACTGTTGGAAAGAAATTCAAAGAATTAAGGAAGTCCATTGAGAGGGACAAGCTCCTTGTTCATGATCAGGTACTAGTCTGCAGGTGTATGAACTTAACTGCCTGGTGTGTGGACAATCCATGTGACTTATCTCCCTCATGCCACCACCCCAGAAGGAACGCACTTTGCTAAACCACCAGGATCTTTCCCAGCTATTGATGCCGACCCTAAAATCACCCTGCATGCCAAAGAGAAACGAACTGGCTCTGGCCTCATTTTGGCTGCCACCGCCAGCCATTTCTGTCCGGTATTTGAAACCCCGAAAGATGTGGCTGCATGCCGCCGCATATTTGTTTTTCAAGTGAGGAAAGGTACTGGTTGTTTAATGGGTTGAGTTTTAGGGCATACTCAGAATCAGAAATTCTAAGATATATCTGGCCACGAATGCTCGAAATGCTAGTGTGAGCATGTCCTCAGAGTTGGAAATTAGGACTGGGCTCCCCCAAAAAAAGGACGGTACCAGTGTGTCCTGGTGGGTGGGGTGCCATTAGGACGGTTCCAGGGCATAGCAGCAATGGAGATGGTGGCTCTGTTGCGGTAAATCTTGCCAGAGTGGGGTTGTCAGGGCATGGAAGGTGGCTTGCCTTGGGTGTGGGAACTTGAATCCTGAAAAGCTATTACAAAACTTTCTTGGAAATATTCAGTAATTTTCTCAAAAACAAAAAAGAAAAGGAGTAGGCCAAATGAAGGTAGAGGATGCAGCAGCCTACCTCACTTGGTTAGGCACGCAAGTCGCATTCAGGAGGTTGTGGGTTCGAGCCCCATGCCCCCCTGCGGCGCACTTAGTGCCAAGTTGAACCAGATGTGGTAGTCCACTTGATACTTCTGACTGGTAGAAGTAGAGTCTTTGGCCAACACTTGTGTGAGTGTGGGTGTGACTGTGTTCTTTGTGGTGTGTGGGAGAGTTGGCGTTAGACACTTCGGCTATTCAATTTGGGGTGGGTGACGATGAAAAGGGAGGCACAGCTACTGGCAAAATGCTCGGTCTTTGCGTTAGCCAGACCCCCACCTGCGGCCCCACCCTACTCCCTGACTACCGCTGTTAGTGCAGGAGGCAACATGCAATACCTTTATGGTGAGGTAGCTATGCTTGTGAGGGTCTCCTGAATAGCCTTAGGAGTAGTAGTAGGTAGGTAGTGAAAGGCGAAAAAATAATAATAATAATAAAGAAGGTAGAGGTTGATGAAGTACAAAACATGTAATAAAAGAGGAACAAACGGAAGCCAAGGGGGGAACCAAACAAATGGACGCAAGAATAAACTGGAAGTGGGGTGTACTGTGAGGATTGAGCCCTCAAGTAGGGGCCTTGCCATGATGTACATGTTCTGGGCTAAGGCCCCAGCAAGCCTAGTGCCCGCCCTAAGTGAAGGCGGGCCAGCAAATCAACAAGAGCCCTCTATGCCAACATTTCACGAAGTGGGGTCTATACAGTTGCAGCACGCCAGTTGGTTGGAGTGCACCGAGTCTCGGATTTCAGCAAATGCTGAAATGCCCAGGGCCTCTGAGTTAGTTAGGCCCTGGGCACTCGAACGTGAGGCCGACAATGCATGCTGGATAGAGAGGCCGAAAATGCCAAAGGGAAATCGGCCCACTATCTGAATCTGGCCGGAGGCCTTGATGAAAGAGGCGCAACTGCATTGCTCCGGGGCCCAACTGTATCGGGTAGGCTTCAGCCTCTGGGTCCCGGTCACAGGCTGAAGGAAGGCCGCCCACACGCTGCACTGGCATATAGGCAAGCAGGGCGAGTGGGCAGGAATCTTGGCCAATGCTGGCATTGCGGGCACGCTGCGCGGATGCATGTGTGCTGCGCT
>BFEA01000289.1:974852-987553 GCA_003427395.1 Chara braunii
AGAGGCTGCAACTGTTGTCAATACTGTCTAAACCCCAAGTCCCGCCATCAAGTGTCATGAAATCCTTATCATTCTATCCCCTGCTTGTCTTGTTTCTGTCCAAAACCTCAGTCCTAAACCCTAAACCCTAAAGAAAGGGTCTAGCCCCTTAAACAACCCCTCTGTCCCGCATCATGCCCTAAACCCCCACATTTTCTGATCATGCATATAAAACAGTTCCCTTTTCCTACAACCCCCTTGATATCTATCAATCACCCTCCACCCTATTTCCTTTGGTGTCGTCCAGCTCTAGCTCCATCCATCTTGGGCAGTTACGTTCTGCCAAAGACCGCTGTTTTAAAATGTTTTCACCGGCCAAAACCCTTAGACCCTAACGCCCCTAAGCTGTTACCCGATGGTTAAGACCCTAAAACCCTAAACCCTCCGTCATTCTTTATCGTGATAACCCTTCTCTGTTGTGCCTCTTCACGACGGACCTAGGTCCCTTCCTCCCAACACCAATCTTAATCTTCCTTACCTCTCCTCTTGGCTCTCGTTCTTGTTGCCTGGTATCCCTTACTCCCTTCAACTCGGTTGCCTGTCTGTTGTAGGCCCAGTCTGGGTTCTCCTGTCTTTCTCTGAATTGTGCGAATCTTTCCAGTAAATCCGGTCATTCCATAGCTCAGCCACCTTACCGTCCACTAACCACAGCTTCGTGAACTTTCTCCTAGTCTTTTCTCGCAAATCCTTGTCTTCAGGCATCAACTGCTTTAACTTTTGTCATCTGCAGAGGATTTCCGCCAGTAGCATGGTCTCGTCTCCATCCATAACCTTCTCTCTTGGGTTGGACAGCCCTTCGATGGATCTGCAGCATCTCTCTTTCCAAATGATCCATAACGTCACCTTCCTGATCAGGCCGAACCATAATCTTTATGTCTTCTTGAGCTGGTCAGGAATGTTAGTCCAGAGAAGGATTTGGATGGGGTGTTCGGGGAAGGGGAGATGGAAAAGGGAGTCCCAGAGGGCTAAGGCCCGTGTCCAGTAGTTTGTCGCCTCACGACATTGGATTAGGCAGTGTACCACATCTTCTTGTGCCCCTTCTGCGCAAACGGAGCATGGGTCCGAGCTGGTGGGATCAGTTTTGTGACGTCGTGTATGCAGCCATTGGTTCACTGGCAGCGCAGCGTATCTGATAAGCCATTGAAGGCTTCTGAATTTTTTATTTTTTTTTATTACCTTCCTTTAGGACATTATGCTGTTCTTCCCATCCTGTGGGAGTTAGAGACCGCCGTGTGGTGGAAGTGTTTGAGTGGGGGATTGAGGTTGGTAAGTAATTGTTGGAGGGTACCGTGAAGAAGCTTTAGGGTAGGGTGGGCAGGGCTCTGGGTGCTGGGTCAGATCCGCTGATTCGTGTTGGGGACTTCTTGCATGACCAAGGAAAGGAGGGAGCAGTGGGATGCCCGTTGAGGTTGTGGCTAAGTCCCTTTTTCAGTGGCAGAAGGGAACGAGTCTTTTTTATTGGTGCTCTTTCCAGGAACCTTTTATGTCCCAGTTTTCGAGGAGGGTAATGTTTTTGCCCGTTTTCGCTATCCTGATCTTATTGAGACTGTTTTGCTTCAAACCTTTTGTCTTCTTTCTTTTTCTACTCCTCTAGGTCCATCAGTATGCTTTGCTCATTTTCTGCTGTTTGATTTTCATCATTCTGCTTCCACCAGTTTGTGAAGTGTAATGCCCTATCAATAACTCTTGCAATTAGCCCGTTCCTTGACCATCTCTCCTCAAATTCCTTCTGGATTTTGTTTTTCTTGTTGTCTATGTCCTCTTTGTCCATCTAGTCAAGGTTTTCTTCCATTCTATTCTTAGTTTTGCTTCTATCAATTCTCTAGCCTCTTCCCATGATCCGTTTCCCGATATCCTCTTCTTCCCTATAGTTTCCAAACATCGTGCTCTCCAAATGATCCATATTGTAGTTTTTTTGAACAGTTCTAGTATCTGATCATTCTCTTAGTAGGAAGAATTTATCCTTTGGGAATTTCGTTCCTATTGTACGTGTCCAAGTTGACGAACACCTGTTCCATAATGTTTGCGCGTGTGGGCACTCTATTAAGCAGTGTGTGAGGGTTTCCGGTTGGTTTTCTGTGCACATTTTGCAATGTGCGGAAGTGATCGATCTTTCTGCTTCTTTTCGTCTTACATCTAGCCATGCGTTTACTGGGACTGCTAGGTGCATTATTAGCCATTGCAGACTTCTCACTCTTTGTGGTCTGATTGATGCGTAGCATGTCCAAGGTATGCTTTGTAGCCAGTTTACATCTATTTCTAGTTGTTTTTCCCATCTTTTTGCTATTGTTTGATTTGGGTCTGCTGCTTTGCTTCTTATTTTGTAGCCTGTCTTTACTGTGTATTCGTGCAAGGCAATCCATTTTTTGGTCCGTCCTCTTCCCCTATCCTCGTACCATCCCCATTCCCCTGGGTCAACTTCTAATTCTGTTATGTCCTTGTTAGGCCTAAAAAGCCAGGTTGGCTCCTTTCTTTTTCCTTTCTTTTTTCTCCCTTTCCTCTGCTCATGTTTGAGCTCTCTGGCCTTTCGCAGGTCTCTCGTATTAAATATAGTTCCTCAAGTTTCTCTCTGCGTACTGGTGTGATCGATTTCCCTGTGTGTTCAAGTTCATATACCTCAAATATGGCGAGACTTGGGTCTTGTCTCGATAGCTTTTTGAGAAGTAGGGCTACCGAGGGTGCTTCTTGTCTCTTCAAGGTTGCCCAGTCACCCTTCTTCCATGTTTTGTTCTTTTTCAGTAAGGATCTCCAGGCTATGGGTACGCTGTCAATTAGATCTTCTAAATTTTTCTGCAGTTTGTGATGTCCCCTCAAGATCAATCTTAATTCATTGACTGTTCTCCATTTTCTATTCTCGTCGTCCCATATTTATTTTCCATATGTCGTTCTCTACCCATCTGCTCCACCTTTTGTCTCCTCCCCTTAAGGTCCATGGCTTTCCTTCTCCGTTTGTCAACAATTTGTTTTCAAACAGAGGCTGGCGCAACACTTCTTCCTTCGTCCTTGGGCCCTTTCGTCTTTGGGGAAACGCCTCTCTCCATGACCCAATCAGGTTGGCCCAATGCTTGCTTGGAGGGTCTCCAGTTGAGGTTGCTCTTCCTGGTCTTATCCTTGTTCCCTCCTTCCTGGGTGTCCAATATTTGTTCATGATCCATGCATGTCCTTCAATGCTCTCATGTGTTTTGAAGGGTAGGAGGCTTCTGATTTGGTGGATTGCCATGCCCTGCCAGGGTAATTCCAATTTAAGTAACAGTCTGATTATCCATTTTGTTTGTAATGCTTTGTATTCCGTTGCAGGATCTATCAGGCTTAGGCCCCTTTTACTTGCTGCGTTTATGACATACTTCCAGTCCACTTTTGTGATGAAGTGATTTCTTGAGGCGTCTCCTGTCCATAGATACGTTGCTGCCCTTCTTCTTAAGTTTTTTGTAAAATGCTTGGGGGGGTCCCATATTGAGGCTATATACCATGCCATCGAGAAGATCGATGTGTTGATGATTAGTGCCCTACCCAGTAGCGAGGTATAAATCCTTTGCCACCCTATATACTTATTCATGACTGCTGCTAGTAAGTTGTCAGCTATTGAGTCACTAGTGCGTGCCAAAGATACTGAAATTCCCAGAAATCTTACTGGGTCCTGGTGATTCAGCCATTGAAGTCCCTGTGTTATATCTGTGATCGGGGGTGGGGGTTGATCCGAATTCCACCATCCAATTGTCTTCTTCCAGTTTATCTTCATTTCTGATGCCAGTTGAATTGTGCTTCTTGATAAAATCTGTGTAAATCTTCCCCTAAAACTGACCAGTATTATTGCCAACATTCTTTGGTCAAGCCGTCTTTACCCGGGACCTTTTTTGGTTTCATGGAGTTTAGGGCCCTGCATATCTCTGCTAGTGATATATCCTGATCTAGGTATGCCCTTGCTTCAGGGTTTAGACTCCTATCTAGGTGCTTTGTGAATTTGTCTCTAGCCCGTCTGACTGCGTTCGAATCCCCTGCATCGGATTGGGTTGTGTACAACTTCTTGTAGAAATCCACGGCTATTTCTAAAATCTGTTTTGGGTTGCTTGTTGTTATACCTCTCTCATCTTTCAGTTCTATTGTCCTGTTATTACGACTATTTGACTTAATTTTTTGGAAGAAAAACTTGGTCATGGACTCGTTGCTTTCCCAGTCCTTTTCTCTTGCTCTAATGCTAAGGCCTCTTCTTCTCCATTCCGCCCATTGCACTAGTTCTTCCTTTCCCGAGGCAAGCAGGGTTTCTTAGAGAGGGCTTCCTGGATTACAGATTAAGTTATACTCCGCTATTTCAACCAAGGCTTCTAGAAGTTATTGCCTTTCCCTTCTACGTTTAGCTTCTTTCCTCGATTTTTTATTCAGTCCAATACTTAGCTCCCGTAGCCCCTTGGCGAAGTTAGCAACCATCTCTTATCCTTGGAGCTTGGGTGCAATTCCCTCCCAGGTTTGTCTGATGACTTTTTGGAATCCTTCTAATCTGATTAGGGAGTTGTTTACCTTGAAGAAGCTTGGCCGTACTTAATTGTCCAAACCAAAGTTAAGTAGTAGACCTATCTGTTGGTCGTACTTGATTGTCCAAACCAAAGTTAAGTAGTAGTCCTATCTGTCTGTGGTCAAAGCCTCCATAGTATGGGTAGTTAAATATTTTAGTCGCTACCGTTGCTCCCAATAATGATTCTGATAGTAGGAAGTAGTCAGTTCTAGAGAAGGAGGTTCTCCCTTGTGGCGTTTTCCTAGTGCATGTATACCTTTTTACTTCTGGGAATCTTGTTCTGAAGGGTTCTATCAGCTTCTTTTCTGTTATAAATTCCAACATTATTTGTGCTTTTGATTCGTCTATTCCCCCTCTAGAGTGCGAGATCCTATTTAATAGAGGGTCCAGAGTAGCATTACAGTCCCCCACTGCTGTGGTGTGGCGAAGGTTTGGGCACTCTTGTTTGATTGTCTCTAATAGGATTTTTCTCAGTGCGTTAGAGTTTGGCGCATATACATTAAGTAGTGTTAGTTCTTCTTGCCTTAGAGTGAAGTCTACTCTGATCCATCTTCCTCTGGTTGTGTCCTTGTTTATGTGTTCTATGTTTAGGTTTTGTGCAGCCTTTGCTTTACTATTAAATAGGATCAACACCCCTGTTGAGGATGCTGCCGGACTATTGACCCATTCTTCTCTCTTCACATCCCTTAGCCTTCTAGCTATTTCTTCTTTGATTACTCTGTGTTCCTTGGAGTCAAAAAGGTGAGTTTCTTGGATGCAGACTATGTCTGGGGGCTCCTTGTCAAACCAATTTGTGTTAGCTGTGAAGTTGTACCATGTCGCAGGTGAGGACATAATTGTTGTCAGGCCGTGCACGTTTCAGGATCTTATTTCCATCTCAGCTTTCCTCTTGTCCCTTTTGTATTACTTTATTCCCCCCTCATTTCGGTCCTCGCCTGTTCCCATGGTTCAATGTTCTTAGGGTTGCTGTTTATCCTGAATTGCGTGTATTTAGGAGGATTTGGTTGGGCTCATTGGTTGTAAGGTCACCCCTTCTCCCTTCTCCAGTATGAGGTGTAATGCTTCTCCAATCTCAGGAATCGTCATCCTCTGGATGCCCATGGCAAAAGTTTGTGCCAGGCTTGCCGCTGGCAATTCTGGCAAAGCTGTTGTGCCCAACACCGTATAGGGGAGCTGTGAAATCTGCCTCCATGGTCTCCATTGCAGGCTGCTGTACACTTTCGCCTTTTCGTTGTATATCGCAACCACAGGTCTCACATCCAAGGTTTCCGCCTCTTCCACTTGCTCTTTCCCGCTCACTGCGTGCACTCTCAACACCTCCCCAAGCACCCCTACCTTCATTGGATTCTCTTTTGATACCATTGTGCTCAGTCTTTCCTCTGTGTTTTGCCCCTTCTCCAATCTGGGTAGCGCAAAATTTGATGTTGTGGCTATCTGCCATTCATCCGACAGTTCGTCGCGTTTCATGGCCAGGATCCTTCTCGAGGGAAGGATGGTTTTGCCCACGGCTAGGGTCCTGTTCCAGAATTATGTTTGCGTATAGTCGATCAGACTGCCTATTGTGACCGTCTTCAGTCTTAGTTCCTAATTGAGATCCAACAGTCTCTCCACTTGCGCCTCCAAAACCTGGATCTGATTTACCAGGACCTCTCTCTCATCCTGTATTTCCCCCACTTGTTGTTGTCCTTTCTTCTCATCCTTTCGTCCAGCATCTGGTTGGGCTTTTGTGATGTTCCCCTGCTCCTCCCCTTGGGTTCCTTTCCCTCCTCTTTGGCCTCCCCTCCTCCCCTGTCCCGCGTTCCTCTTCTTGTCGTAAGTCTCAGGTAGATCCGACATTTTGTATTTGTCCTCTCTCCATTGCTCTCCCACGTACTGTTGTGTGCCCGCCTCTCTTGACTTCTGACCCCCTGCGCGATTCTTTTTTATTCTGCAATATTGTTGTGCGTAATACTCGGTCATTTCTTCCTCCCTGTTCAATGCATCGTAGCTATTTTCTGAGAGTGGGATAAGGCTCTGGTTGTGTGCTTCTTTCCTTGCTTTTTCCGCCTCTCTCACATATGCCATGTGCAGTTCAAACAAGCTTGCTCTCTGTGCCTTTGTGCTTTGAATGTATTCCCTGATCTTTTCAATTGTGCAATGATTCCAATAGTTGTCGTCTGTGTCCTCTTGTTCTGGGTCTATTATTTGCTCCTCCCTATCATCTTCCCTTTCAAACTCCCCTCCTTTTCTTCTGCTTCCAATTCTCCTCTCCTCTGCCATCTCTACATCCTGGATCTGTGAGCCTCTTTCTTCTGTGTTGATCCTCTGTTCTATACCCGATCTGTGGTTTCCCCTGCGCAGATACCTTTTGACCGCGTTACCTTCCTTGTTGTTTTGCGCTGATTCCGTCTCCATTGCCTCTTTCTTGCTTTCCTTCACTTTTTCCACCCAACTTCTCTCTGCCAGCTCCCCGGTTTCATCCAGGTCCATTACCAAGTCCGTCGATGTTTTCTCCTTTTGAATACGCTCCTTCTTCAAAACGACATCTGTGGCGAAGATCTTGGGTGATTTCTTCCCTACTTTCTTGATTTGCCAACTTCTATCTGAGGGGGGTTAGATGTCCGGTCTTTGGGTTGGTTCACCTTCCAGAACCCAAACCCAATTTGGTGTTTCCAGGTTGTCATTGAATACCCATCCCAAATATTTTGCGTCTCCGACAAACCAGAATCCCGGTTCCCCTTCTACCTCCTCCAGACTCGTTGGTTTCAGCATTCTGAGTTTCGCAGAGTCTGCATTCTTTGGACATCTTGGATCTGTTCCCAGATGTCCCCTCTGTCTGCACTTGAAACACAGGGGGTGCGTTTTGGAAGAGACCATTACCCTGACGTTTCTTTCCCTGACCGCAAAGTGCCAATAGTCCGGTAATTGGGGGGGTACTGCTCCCTGAGTGTTGATGCATACCATCATGGTATCGTGCTGTGGAATCAAGAAATCGGGAGTTGGAGTGATCCAGTCAACTACTGGAAACTGTCCATATTCCTCCTGTAGCCTTGCTTTGATTGCCCCGTGCAACCCTTCCTGTACCCCGTCAAACTGTATCCAGAAATGCTTCTGCAACAGAGTTTGTCTGTAGCGGGAGGGGGTTGATTGGGTGGCTTTGGCTGGTGTCCATCGATAGACTGTGATGACAGATGAGCGAAACGTGAAAGTTTTGTTCTTTAGGAATTCTGCCAGTTTCTAATCTTTGCACACAACCAGTACGGTGTTCCTTCCTCTGTTGTGGAAGGTGACTGTAGGGTCCGTGCCTGGGATTGGCTCCTGACTCTTCAGTTTGTCCCAGAGCCATTTTAACTTTTCCGCCCTGTTTAGTTCCTGACTTTTCTTGGAGAACGTGAACAGCTCCGCGTGCTTGCTGTACATTTCGTTTAAGACTGGTAAAGATTCCGTTGGGTATTCCCAAATTACCACTTCTTCTTTCTTCCCATCTTCTCCATTTTCGTTGTCCACCAATATCGTTCTCTTGATCATTTGAACCCTTGTTTTTTCCGCTAACCAGTTCTGCGTTTCCATCCCCAGTCCTTCCTTAGCCATCTCCAAAGATTCCGGGTGAGAATCCCCTCCCCTCCTGGTTAATGGTCTTTTCGATAGGTAACCAGTGAACCCGAACTGGGAAACGGTTATGTGCTGGATGTGGTTGGAAGAGAGATATGGGTGAGGGTAGGCTGGGATTGTGACTCGGCTTGGTTCTGCTAGGAGATGGAGAGGGGATTGTTATGGACAGGGCCTGCTACGTTGTGGGGGGGGGGAGAGGCTGGAAGTGGCGGAATGGGATCCGATTGGGGTTGCGTACGGGATGGAGTGGTGACGGGGGATGGATCGGGCATTGAGGCGGACCTATCCCGGGGTGGGAACGAAACGGGATTGGGCAGGGATCAGGTCGGGGTCAGGAAGGGGGCTGGTCGAGATGGAATGTTAATATTCGTAAGAAAAATACTTAATAATATTAGGAATAATGATAATAATAAATAAAWTTACTAAAAAGGAATAAAATGAATAGATAACGATAAGAAGTAAAAGAGGCAGGTAAATGAGTAGTTGTGAGGTGAAGGTGATGGGGGTTGGATTATGTTAGGGAGTGTTGATGAAGGACGAAGAAAACCTGGAGCGGGACCAAGGCTGGGATCGGAATGTATCTAGGCGGGGCTGGAAAGGGATCGGGAAGGGGATGGGTCAGAATGAGATCTGGCTCCGGATCGGTATGTGGTAGGAACAGGGTGAAAACGGAATCCTGACCAGGATGGAAACGGCTCAGAATGGGAATGGATTGGGGACGGGATTAAGATGGGAATGGGATCTGAATGGGGGTGATCCGGGGACGGGGTGGGAACGGGATCTGGATAGGGATGGACGGGCACTATTGGGAACGAGAAGGAGCGGTATCGAAATCGGGTTAGTTTCCGAAGCGGGGCAAGTTTATGATATAAGATTCGGAGAAGAACGCACGAGAGCAGGAAGTGGAATTGCTCATGAAGAAAACGCCACGTATTTTATTGAATTCAACAACGAAAGGGGCAGCATTTGCCCTCTCCACTTGGGGATCGGGTTTTTCAGGAGATAAGGCCGCTTGGGGATCGGGTCGGTGCTCTGATGAGAGATGAAGGTGCACTGAATCGTGGGAAAAGGGAGACTAGGTCGGAGGGGGGGAGGTGGAACAGAGGCGCTTTTCTAGGAACCTTAGTTGAATTGGGGGGGGTGTAGGGGGTAGTGAAGAAGGAGAGGAGATGCGTGCAGAAGAGTGGAGGCGTATTGAAACAGTTGGAACCACGGAGGGAGATTTGGTCAGATCCGGAGAAGGTACAAAGTACCCTGGTATCGAGTGGGATCCAAGCTTAATTGGCGGAGCGGTACACGGAGCGGGGAGCTTTGGACAGGGACGGGTGATGGGGGTCGGGGGCGAGGGGAACAGGATGGATGACGGGAGGAGAGTATGGGCTGTGGAAGGAGCAAGGTGGGGGTCGATTAGGATTAGTCGGGGTAGGGAGCTTCTCTGTTTGTAGTCGATTCCCTCTTTCTTGTCGTCTCGACCAGTCGCACGATCGGGCACTGAACTAGCGAAGTCGACTTGGGTGCGCGCGTGAGGTGCGCGTTCGACAATCGTTGGTGGCCCACCTTTGGAACTCGATCAGAACTTGTTCGTCTTCTCTGTTGCGAATGTTTCTACCCGGTTCAATTCTCTTTTTCCGTGACTCTACCTTCAGGGTTCCTTCTTCCCACTTGACTGTGCGCTCTCTTGTTGTCTTCGCTTAACCTTTTCCCTTATCACCTCCTACTCCCTTCCTCTCCCTCCTTCTCCTCCCTCGCTCTTGCCAGGGGTAGCCTTGACTTAATCAATGGTTGCTCCTACTGGCCACGCCCGCGGGCGTGGCGCGAGAGGAATGGTTGTTCGTCACCCTTCGATCGTTGGTGATGGCCGTCGCTATGCTCCTTGTGGGACGTCACTGGACTCTGCTGGCGAAGGCGCTGACCGAGCGGCGCTAGCGCTCTCTGGCCTGAATAATTAGGGGGGGGGGGGGGACCGGGTCTTGATGCGTATAATCATCGAACTTTTCGATGCGGAATGTCGGCATCTTATAGTGCTGCGCACTGGTGTTGCCATCCTTGTTGGGCAGCTGGTGCAGTTGCTGAACCTCGGTCTTCAAGGTGTCCAGCTGCTTGCTGATGGTAGCTGGTGCAGCAAAGGTGCTGATGTCGCCGAGCATTGCAACTACGTGGTCAACTCGTTCCTCCAATTGGCGGGTAGAGGTGCACTGCTGGACTCGCCAGCATCTGGTCTTGGTGCAACTTGCTTCAAGTCCCTGTACACGGAAATCAAGTGCCCGTGTAGAATCCTCGTGCAGATCCTTGTGGTTCCTTACTGCCCGTCGGAGATTCGCCAGCTCGGACTGCAGGTTGTTACAAGTGTAAACCAACCGGGTCACGAGTTTGGCGAGAATTTCCTTGTGCTGCTCTTCCGGTGTCGCGTCTTCGTGGTTCTCGAATGGTTCAAAATGCCAGAACTTGAGCTTTTCGATGCTGGTGGCTTCGTGCCATTGTAGCAGATCCTGGGCCTCCTTGCGGCGGACCTGGGCATCTGCATCAGCCTCGGCCTGAAGTCACTGCTTTTCAGCTACTGCCGCCGCTTCAGCCTGTAGGCGGGCAGCCCCAGCTGCCACCTGATGCTGTTCCTCAGCCTCCATCAGTGTGAGCTGAGCTTGGAACCGCTGTCGGTAGTCGGCAATGGACTAATTGGCCAGTTGGCCTGGCATGCCTAGACCTGAGACCGTCATGGTGGCGGGGCACTGCTGACGTGGCACTGTTGCTGACACGGTACTGCTGACGTGGCACTGCTGACGTGGCACTGCTGACGTGGCACTGTTGCTGACATGGTACTGCTGACATGGCACTGACGTGGCACTGCTGACATGGCCCTGTTGCTGATGTGGCACTGTTGCTGACATGGCACTGCTGACGTGGCAGTGTTGCTGACGTGGCACTGTTGCTGATGTGGCACTGCTGACATGGCACTTACCAAACCGGCAATGCAGGCAAAGGGTTGGGTGGGAGGGAAAATGCAGGAAGGGAACCAACCAAACTGTACTTTCCTCCCGGTCCTAATCAACAGAATAAAATAAAAATAAAAATCAAAGACTTTTTTTTTTTTTTTTTTTGTATATCTGCCGATCTGCTACGAGTGAGGCATTTCAGAGGAGTACTATGAGCAAGATCTTGGCAAGGTTCCGCAAAGTTTCGGCTTTAAAAAAAAATGCGATCTTGAAAAAAAAAATTGCGCTAAATAGAGTGGAGGTTCCACTTTCAGAGAAGAATAATTCCAGTCTCCGAGAATATGACAACCTCTATCGTTATCCTAATATGCCTAGAAAACGAAATGCTAACATCAGAAATTTTCGGCTATGTATGCGAATATCAGAAAAACGAAATGCTACTATGAGAAATTTTCAGATATTTGTTGCGTGAAAACGAAATGCTGATATCAGAAACTTTCAGAAAAAAACGAAATGCTGTTATCAGAAATTTTCAGATATTTGTTGCGAGAAAGAAAAAAAAAATTGCAGAGATTTGACGAAGTCCTACTTGATTTACTAATACACAATCAATCAATCAATCAATCAATTAATCAATCAATCAATCAATCAATCAATCAATCAATCAACAATCAATAGATCAAGCAAGCTGGCTACTTGATTGAGCGGGTCCTCTGATTGAGAGGTCCGCTCCGATAACAAACTGTCGCATACCATAAAGGTGCAGACCAGAACAAGAACCGACCTCTCTCACATAGTACAAGATAGTGCAGCGGAAGGCTTAAATACCAATGATCCGAACAATCAGTGTTGCAATGCAGACCAGACATACATCATCATCATTCCATGGTGTGAAGGGGCCTGGCACTCACACAGGAAGAATGTGCCAGTCCCCGACCATACACAGACGAAGAAGAGGGGGGTTAGACGAAGAAGAGGGGAAGATGGGAATGTCGTCAACACCAAGTCTTCGGTACAGGTCCCAAATAATCCCTCGTCAAACGTCTGAATCCCAATGTCGAGTCTGGATCCAAATGTCGTCAAGTCCAAAGTCACCAATCTCTCTCTCTCTCTCTCTCATAGTCTGCAGATACTGAGAAGTCAGGTAGCGAGAGGGTGAGGAGGAGATGGTGGACTTAGAAGAGGAAGAAGAAGAACTCTCTCTCTCTCTCTCTCAGTCCGGTACTAACCTGGAAGTTGGCGCCTTGTTGCAGGTACATCGAAGACTAAGCTGGAGCTATGGCGCCACAGGTAAGTCTCCCTGGCCTCCGCCAACCATCTCTCTCTCTCCAATGCTACTCTAGCTCCTAATAGCGCCCAGCGCTGAAGACTACTGCTAACGCTACTACAACTACTACAGCGCTCCTCCAGAGTGCTGCTGCCGAATCCTGAAGACTGCCTCCTGCCTCCTGCACGTGAAGTGCCTGGGAAGTTCCTATCAACTACCTCGTGACTGTCTCCTCACTGCCTGCAGCCTGCAGGGCGGGCCAGTCTTACATAGTGCTGGCCCGTCCAGGAGGCTGCTCTTGCCAATGCCAAAACGTGCCAGACCCTGGTGTTGAAGTTCAAACAAAGGTTGTCTTGAAAACAGG
>BFEA01000289.1:1015969-1030478 GCA_003427395.1 Chara braunii
GGGGGGGGGGGCTGGAGGAATGCTCCATGCTGTGATCCACGGCGTCACAGGCTGACATGTGAGATTAGGGGGAAACCTTAGTGTTTCAGTGATTTCCACCAAATGCGCGTGGTGGAGGGGGAGATCACATGGGGTAGGGTGGGAGAGGGGGGTGGGTGACAGGCTTATGGCGAGACTGTTTCGAGAAGGCAGGTTGAAGAGTGAGGACGACAGGACAACGGTACTTCATCAACGGCCATTTGCATCAGCATTTTCAGCAGCGCCTTCATCATGATTACCATCATCATCATCAGCAGCATCAGCATCAGCATCTTTGACTCTTGAAGAAGATGAAGAACCGTCATCATCAGCATCTGTGCCAACGACGGGCATGAGTAATGGAAGCGGGGAGGTTGACAAAACAGGGTTGAATAGCAACCTCCCACTTTTCTTCTCAACCCTCTTTCACCTAATTTTTCTTGGATTACGTTCCTCCTCCCTCATGCTCTCCAGCTTCATCCCTCTACTCTCCTCCTCATTACCTCTCTTCTTCTTCTTTGTCCGCTAATCTCTCTTCACTCTTTGATTCGGCTTCCCTTTCTGGTGCTCTGCTTTGCTCCGCTTTCCTTGTTTGGGGGAAGCAATGGGGAGAGATGGGGAAACGAGGGGGGGTAGTGAGGAAGGGTGTGGGAGAGGGCGGGAGACGTGGAAGGAAGGGAGAAAGGAGGGAGTGAAGGGGAAGAGGTTGTGGGTGAGAGAGATGGCTCTATAGGTTTCCTAGGAGAAAGGGAGGAAGGGGGGGGAGTAACTCACGTTTTCTTGATTGAACTTTCTGTTCTGTTTTTCATTTCCATCCATTACGAATTCCAGATTCTAATCAGTGTCTGAGTCTTCTAAAACCAGTAAATAGTCTATATTTATCAACTAATCAATTAATCATCACCCAATCATCATCTAAATCATCAACTAATTAATCAACCTATTCATCATCCAAGTCATCAGCTAATTAATCAAGTGATTCACCAACTTAATAATATATCCTATCAATCTTCTCTTATTTATCTGAAATCTGTATCTGTGTATCTCTGGACTGACTGAAAAGGTATTTTTTAAATACCTAGATATCTATAAGGTATTTCTTCAAATACCTAAAAAACTAAACTGAAAATCCAAGTTATTTGTTCTCAGCTTCTCAATTTGTATTTTATTTTTTCTAGCAACTCCTTAATTTCAGGTGGGAGATTCCAACAGTAATTCGTTGCTTTCCCTCATCTTCATGGACTCAACTATCCACTACTCTCCATCAATTATCAAGAAATTTCTATTTTCCTTTGTCTAATTAGCACTCAATTTTAGCATCATAGAATTTAATCTGGAGATCTAAATGCCTAGTGTTTTTTTCTTTACTAAGGGAGCCTACATTTTTTTTTCTCCTCCGGTGTGCTCTGATGGTTTACTTTTGGAGGATGGTGGTTGGGTGTTGAGGGGGAGAGCTCTACTCCGCAGGGGCTTCACAAGGCGGCGGGTGAATGCCCCGAAGGGGGTGGGGGCAGAATGTGGGGATTGCCCTATTCTGGGGCTGGGATAGATGTACAATGCAGCATCATATCCTAGCGAGGGCAGATTAGAGTAGAGGTTTGCCGAAGGCATACTTTAGGTGGGAATTGGATGCCTTTGAAGGAACAGGGGGGAGGGGGTCTGTCCCAAGCTGGGGTCAATGGAGAATGCCTGCAATCACGACGATTCTCTACGGTGGAGGCAACGCTGGGACAAGGGGGAAGGTGAGGGGGGGAGGATATTTCCTCAATAGTTTTCCAAGCTTAATTGCTAGTGCTATGTACGGGACTGGGAGACAGACGACTGTCTTTAAAGATCCAGGACAAGCGTGCGTAGTTTCGAACTAATCACCAACATTATGGACGTGTCAGTTTTCATCTGTTTTTTCTTTCCTGGCGATATCTTAGTTTCTCTCTAGTTTAAACACAGTATTTTAGAGGTGGTAGAAGCCTGGCCGACGCCTAACACAGCTGTGTTGTTCTTTTTCTCTTGGTTTGCCGATGCCAGAACGACGCTGGCCGGTGCTGGGGCGTAGCCCTGTAACCTGTTTGTAGCAGGAGCATGAGGCTTGGTAGAGAGATTTGGGGACTCGTCAAGGGATGAAGGAAATCCAGTGGTGGACTGGGGGAGACTGTCACGACAAACCTAAGGGGCCGGGGTTTAGTCTTGCCAGGGAGAACATGACAGCTATTGCCGGTTTTTGGCTAAGCAGATATCGCCTTGGAAAGTGTTGTGTCTGATACAGGGGAGGCTAAGAGTTGCTTATGCATTGAGAGGACAGGTGTTGCTGGTATAGTTCATAGCTGCTTTTGGACTACCATAGATTAGCATCATCATCATCATAAGCTCTATCGATAGCATCAGGGTCACTGGGCCTGGTTCCTAGACAAAAAAAAAAAAAAAAAAAAAAAAAAAACATATTTGGGGTCGTCCATGACGATTATCAGAAATGAGCATCAGGCATGGGGTTTGTCCACCATACTGTGATGGTCAACCTCATGCCCAATACTGCTTTCCAGTCGAAGATCATCATCATCATCATCATTAGTATTATTATCTCACAGTTTACATAGAATCAGCATAAATTCATCATCATCATCATCATTATATGAGGGACGTTGAGCCCGGTTCTCAACATGTTCGGTTTGGTCACTCCGGGTAGACTGTGAGGACCCCGGCCTCAATCTTCTTATTGGTAATATCAGCCTTGGGCACTGGGCCTGTTTTTTCATTTAAAAAAAAAAGAAAAAAGATAAGCACGCTGCACTCAAGGCAAGGCTAAAGCTTGAGGTCCTCAAGGGCCAAAAGTGGAGGACTTCCATGCAGGCTTTGGAGCAACACTTGACTGGTCTGTTCACTACTCCAAACCTGGGATAGACTGATGTGTCTTGCATGGATGTAGTAATGGGAGTGGCACCTGAAGGCTATGTCTCCCGGCTAGGACTCAAGGACCATACGACTTGGCGAGAGCTACTGATGGATCTAGTCAATCTAGAAGCCAAGGACCTCGCTAGGCGTGCAAAGGCACCCGCTGCAGGTAGAACCTCGCAACGCAAGCGATACGAAAGCAACAACCAGCTTGCCCTGCATCAACATCGGGAGGCTGAGGAGCAGTCCTATGCGGATGATATGTCTCTAGATGACGATCTAGAGCCGGACTCTGACGTGGGCTGTTCTACATCAGCCGTTGAGTCTGACATGAATACTGAAGAAAAATGCAATGCCTTTAAAAAGACTGCTTCAAGCAAGGGGCCTAACCGTGGTTCGGGTAAAGGGATTATAGCACACCTCCCCAAGAATGCAAAGATCCCTGAGAAGCCGGAGGATGCTTCCACCAAGCCTTGGGAAACCCTCCTCATTACCCAAAAGGAATGGGAGAGAAGATCCAAATTGTGCGTGTGCTTGCATTATTAGAAGCCTGGGCATGCTGTGCAGGAATGTTATCGTCTGCAGGGAAACAGGCAAAGAGTGTAGAAGAGTCATCAACATTCTCTACAACAAGGGAAGCTGAACAGTCAGTTGCAGGCCCCTCCAAGGAGCCTGAATCTGATCAACAGGCTGCTCTTGAAGCCCGAACTGATGTTGAATCCAAGGCTGCTGCAGTCCAAGTACTTTACACTGAGCCTTGGGAGGAGAATAAGGAAGTTGACTTTCATTCTCACCTTGAACATTGGCTGCAGCTCAAGCAGCAACGCTGTGTTCAAGGGAGTGTGGAACTGACCTTCTTTAAGTTGCTCAGTAAACGCCGATACATCCGCGTGCTGATTGATAGTGGCTCAACGACTAACTTATTTTCTCCTAACGGGATTCGTAAGGCGGGCCTGGGAATGAAGCAAGTGGAATTGCAGAACCCTTGTCAGACCCAGGTAGGCAACCAAGAGGTTGTGACCTCAACACATGYTGTCAAAGGTGTGTGCGTCACCTTTGACAAGGATCGCACAGTCACACATGGGCTGAACTTTTACATCCCGGACAAGTGTCCTTTCGACGTGGTCATTGGCTTGGGCTGGTTAAAGGCTCATTGTCTAAGGACCACGTGGGCGAATACTCAGTTCGTGGTGCGTGATGCCAAGGGGAACGAGTGTACCGTTCTATTGGACGAGACGCGCGAGTCCCCTGTGACTCTTTTGAGTGCAAACAAATTCTGCAAATCAGTGCGCAGGCGCAAGGAAACTGAGCATGTGCATATAGCTTTTGTAAAGCCTCTCCATGTGCCTTCTACTTTTGCTGCATTTTCTACCTCGAAAAGTAATTCTACTTCTACTACTTCTACTTTTGTTTCATCTACTTCTACTGTAAAAAATCAGTCTACTTCTGATCCAAGTACTTCGAATTCGGTTGTAATTGCTATAAATTCTCAATCTGGTTTTCTCTCCCCTGATGAGGATGATCCTCCACCGGAAGTCCCAACAAACATTCGCCGTCTATTAGATCGATTTCTTGAAGTTCTCGCTGAACCTCGTGGAGTTCCCGAGCGTCCGGTCAAACACAAGATCGAGATAATAGAAGGGAGTGTTCCCCCAAAGGGCTGTGTCTACCATATGGGACAAGGCGAGTTGGAGGAATTGAGGAGACAAATTGACGAAATGATTGATCGTGGATGGATTAGGCCTAGCGAGTCTGAGTTTTGTGCACCTGTCTTGTTTGTGCTGAAGAAAGGAGCCAAACTCCGGATGTGTACTGACTATCGTGGCCTAAATCGGATCACCAGAAAGAATGTTTATCCTTTGCCTCGCATAGATAATCTACTAGATGCGGCAGGTGGGTGCAAAGTCTTCTCCAAGATCGACCTCAAATCTGGCTACCACCAGATTGAAGTTGATCCGAGCGACCAACACAAAACTGCATTCAAAACACGCGATGGGCTGTACGAATTCATCGTTATGCCCTTCGGTCTTACGAATGCACCAGCCACGTTTCAGTGCCTCATGGACAAGGTCCTCCGCCATCAGCTTAATAGGTTTGTTGTTGTTTACCTTTATGACATCCTGATTTTCAGCAAGTCCATGGAAGAGCACGTCAAGCACCTTGAGGAGGTTTTGCAGGTCCTCAAGGAGGCATAATTGCACCTCAACTTAGAGAAATCTGAGTTTGGGAGGGACAACGTCATTTATCTCGGGCACTGATTGTCTGCAAACGGCCTTGAGCCGGAGGCAACCAAGGTTGAGGTCATACGAAAGTGGCCTCAACCGGCGAACGTGCGCAAATTGCATTCTTTCCTTGGTTTGGCTTCGTATTATAGGAAGTTTGTACCCAAATTTTCTGTCATTGCTCACCCACTCTCGAGACTAACAAGCAAAAATGTTGCCTTTGCGTGGTGTGAGAAATGCGAGACTGCGTTCCAAGCCTTGAAAAAGGCTTTGGTAAGTCACCCTGTGCTCCGCATTGTGGATCCCAACCTCACGTTCGTAGTTACTACGGACGCGAGCCAGTATGGGATTGGTGCAGTGCTGCAACAAGATGATGGCGATGGCCTGAGTCCGCTCGAGTATTACAGCAAACGCATGCCCAGCCACAAGGTAGCTACCTCCACATATATGCGTGAGCTCTATGCCTTGCGAGGAGCGCTCACACATTGGAAGCACTACCTCTTGGGTCGCCATTTCAAGGTCTACTCAGATCATCAGACCTTGCAGTGGATTAAAACACAAACTGATCTCTCTTCGACATTGACCCACTGGTTGCATGACATTGATGTTTACAATTTTGAACTGAACCACAAGAAAGGCTGTTATAACCGTGTTGCTGATGCTTTGTTGCGCCATCCTTAGTTTTTGACTTACCATGGGCTCATGTGACCTTCGAACGAAACTGAAGGAGGATCTGGTCGAACACACTGTAAGGATCCGGACCTTAGTCCCATCACTGAGCAGCTCAAGGCTGACCCGAGTAGTCAGCCTGATTTTCACGAGTGTGAGGGTCTTGTATTCCGCCGGTATGGGAAGTTTGATCGTTTGTGTGTACCCAACCATGCGCCTCTTCCGACTCATTTCTTGGATTTGGCACATGGTCGGAGTGGATACTTCGGCTTTGAGAAGACTTCTGGAAGTCTTTTGCAACAGTTTGATTGGTCGGGAATGAAGGGAGCTTCTCAGAAATTTATTGCTGAATGTCAAGTCTGTCAAGGAGCCAAGGTCCATAGGCATAAGCCTTATGGCCTGCTGAAACCCCTCCCAATCCCTGATGGGCCCGGTGAGTCGGTCTCTATCGATTTCATGGACATGGGGAAGGTGAGCGAGGAAGGACATTCACAAGTCATGGTCATTGTGGATCGTTTTTCCGAATTTATGAATTTGATTCCTCTACGTCCTCATGGACCAACTGAGCTTGTGATCGAAGAATTTCACCAGCAGTACATTCTGCAGTATGGACCCCCGAAAACTTTTGTGAGTGATCGGGACACCAGGTTCATTAGTGCTGATTGGAAGGACTTCACTTCGCAAATCTACGACATTAAACTCAACAAGACTTCTGGTCGACACCCCGAAGCCAATGGATTGGCTGAGGAAATCAACCAGACTGTCATTAAATTACTGTGCACGTTAATTGTTCCAGATCAGAACACGTGGGACAAGGAGTTACACAAAGTGAAGGGCTTGTACAACAACTCCATTCACTCTGCAACTGGCGTGACACCGGATCAGCTGCAATATGGTTGGCAGCTGCGCAATCCTCTCTCCTATTTGTTCCCCGAATGGTCCCCTGGTCCGACGCCTGGCATGCCTGGCTACAATGCCAAGTATGCACGCCTACTCAAAGCTGCTATCGCAGCAATGAACAAGCGTCAGCATGCTATGATCAAACATGCTAACAAGTCGCGCAAAGAAGGGAACTTCAAAGTAGGGAGTTATGTCTGCGTCAAAATGTATGAGTTTTCTGACGAAGAGGGCGTATTACGAAAGCTTCTTCCATTGTACTATGGCCCTTGGCAGGTTCTAAAGGTGATTGGGGATGATTTTGGTCCTTCGTATGTGATTGACGTGCCTCTGCATCTGTGCACATATCTGGTCTTTCACGCATCCAAACTGTTTCCACACATCGATGACGAGACTTTTCCTTTCCGAGATCCTATGATACCTCGTCCTATCGACGACGGCCATGAGATAGACAGAACTGTTTCCCATGCAGGAAGAGGGAGGAACAGACAGTTCAAGGTTCACTTCCTCTATCACCCGTTGAACGAGTTTTTTCTGGATCGGCCGAAAAGAGCTTCTAAAGAATGCTCCACGTGCTGTTAACGCTTATGAACGACAGATCGCTGATGGACAGACTGCTAAGTTTTCTGCAAAACTCACTCCTCACGATCTTACTAAATCTCTCTTTCTGATCTACGCCTACGATGCATTTTGTGCCGACTCTGAATGAGTTACTCGCTCGAAGGGACCTCGCTCTTGAGAGGGGGGTAGTGTAACGACCCGCCAAAAACACAGACTGAGAACACTTTTGATTTCTGGGATTTGCCGTTGGAATGAATGCCTTGCTGAGATTCCCGAATTCTGCTGTGGTTTCCATGTCTGTGTGTGTGTGAGTGCCTGCTGGTTTGCATGCCTGGCTGAGTGTGTGTGTGACCCGCAAGGGTACTTGTTGGTTGAAAGGCCCCGCAGGGCCGGTACTTACCTGTGGCCGTGACTTTGAGGGTTGCAGCGGGGAAAACACTCAAGTAGCTGGGGTAGGCCCGCGACACTTAGAGCAGCGGGGAAAAACACTCAAGTAGCAGGTAGGCCGGTACCACTCAAGTAGTGGTAGGAGTGTCGGGKACTGGAGGCCGAGCAGAAGAAGACAAAAAGTTGGCATTTTTAGAGGCCCAGTAGCGGTACGATAGAGGTAGGCCGGTACCAGTCCAAGTAGCCTGAGTCTAGGGCCTGCCCGGACGATAGCAGAGGCTGCAATGATGTTTCCCTCCAAAAGGGAGGAGGTACCAGTTGCTGGGAGGCTTCTCGGCCTAGGTAGTCACCGCCCAAGAGGCCAGTAGGCCGCTATATCTTCCGGAGGAGCAAGTAGCTCCTCCTCATTTGCGGTATGCAAGGATTGGCGACATGCTGCTGAGCCAAGTGCTGGACTTGTACAGCGCTGCCTGGAGGTGAAGGGCAGCTGGGCGCTCAACCTGGCTATGGCGAGCAGCCCAGCCTGGGGAGGAGGAAGAAGGGGGTGAAGGAGGAGAGTGGCGAGGTACCTACCTGGCTATGGTGGACACCATCTTCATCAACATGTTGGGCGCGGCATCTGGAAGGCCCCAGTTGGGGTTGTGCCGCACCAAGGAAGCTCGAGGCAGAGTCAGGCATGGCGGCTTAGTCAGCAGTGGCATAGCTGCTTTGGGTTGTCCTTTGGACAGGAGTGCAGCGCCATAGCTGCTTTGTGTTGTCCTTTGCACAGAGAGGGGCAGAGCCCTCAGTTGTCCGCCATAGCCTAGGCTTGTGAGAGGTGGAAGAAGGGGGGAAGCCATAGCTATGGTGGACCTGCTGTTGTTGTTGTTGTGTCAGCAGTAAGAGGGAACTTCGGATATCGATTCTGGTTCACCCACTCATTGTTATTATTATTATTGGGAAGAAGAATAAGATTGGAGAAGTTAGGGAGGAGGAGGAAGGTGGAGAGAGAAGGGGGATTTGTCATTGGTCTTGCTGGCGTACATCTTCTTCTCTTTTTCTCCTTCTTCTTCTTCTCCTTCTTCTTCTTCTTCTTTCTCTCTTCTCTGGTCTCTATGTCTTTGCAAGTGCTTTCATTTCTTTCGCAATTGGGTGGCATTGTCTTTCATTGTGAATTTGCACTTTGGAATGACCAGGATCGTAACAGGCCCATTAGTTGTAGGCTAGGTCTAGGCTTCCAACCAGTCTGAGTCCAGGCCTGTACGGGCAATATTAGAGTCTGCAATCCGAAAGGGAGGAGGTACCGGTTGCTTGGAGGCAGTGCGGCCTAGGAAGTCACTCGCCAAGAGGCAAGCAGGCCGTTATATCTCCAGGAGGAGCACTTTGCTCCTCCTAATTGTCGGTGTGCAAGTTTGGCGACACACTGGTTGGAGCGCCAGCTGCAGCAGCGCTAGCACTCAGCGCAGCGCTGCTGGGGAAGGAGCAAGAACCGAGAGAGGAGGACAAGGACGAGGAAGAGGGAGAGCGCCAGAGATACTTACCTGGCTATGGTGGATGCCATCTTCATCACCTTGGTGGCGCTGTATCTGGAAGCCCCCAGCCGGGGTAGAGCTACACCAAGAAGCTTTGAGGCAGAGTCAGGCAGGCGGCCTGCAGGCGGCCTGAGCTAGAGCAGCCATAGCTGCTTTGTGTTGTCCTTTGCACAGCAGGGCGATGCCCTGGTAGTCCGCCATAGCCTCGGCCGTGGAAGAAGGAGGAAGAAAGATGGCCATGGCTATGGTGGACCTCATGTGATACCTGCAGTAGAAGAGGGATTCAGACATTGATTCTGGTTCGGCCATTCAATATTATTACTATTATTTCTTGTTTGAATAAGAGGGGAGGAGATAAGGAGGAGGAGAGTGTTGGTGAAGAAGAAGGGAATTCTCATTGGTCTTTGCTGGTGTACATCTTCTTCTTCTTCTTCTTTCCCTCTCTCTCCTCTCAAGTTCATTCATTTCTTTTTGCAATTGGATTATTGGACGGCTTTGTACTTTCTCATGAATGTGTACTTCAAAATTGGTCAGGATCATAACACCTGTTTCTTTTTGCTTCCATTATCCCTCCCCTCGTGACACTTTTTTTTTTTTTTAAATAAACGCACACACACACACACGGGCGGCCCATCTGGGGGGCTTCAGTCCGGGTGCTTATCACCAGCAAGCATGTAGAAGGAACAGATACAAGACACAAGTTTAATCGCAACAGAGACCTCTTGACACTTCTGATGCCGGTGTCGCTTCGTCTATTGTGAACTCTGCATATCAGATTTCCCTTGCCTCAAACTGGGTCACATTTGGGACATGCTTCTTGAGGTATGGTTATACAATGCCATTGGAGCTGGTTAATGAATCGAGCTTGCCAGCAAAGTACAGGGTGCAGCCTCAGCCAGAGCCTAGCCAGACATTGGCAGTGTACATTCCGGACCCACTGTCTGGGATCGTGGAACCGAAGTCCCATTTCACAGTTTCTCTCACCCTCTCCACTGAAAGGTTGGGAGTGCTTCACATTCCCCTCTATGTACGCATCACTGGAAGCGAAGGTGACCCTCTTGAAGTGATCCTTGAAGTGGTTTCCATTGGCCCCATAATTCGAATTGAACGACCTCCACAGTTGACGGCCGTTGACGCCCGTACGGGAGCTGCATTGAGCCCTGGACGGCCTCAAAGCGACGCACCACCGCCGGCGCCACGTGAGCGACCCATGGCAAAGGCCAAACTAACCTCTTCTCCTTCTGAACCCACCACTGGTGGCAGTCCACGCAATCAGCAACTATCCCCTCCATCAGATGAATCTGTCCCTCCTATGGCTGCTGGCGTTGCAACGGCAGGTGGTGGTGGGTCGCTGGGAAGTTCTGGAGCGAGCCCAGGAAAACCACGAGCCAGCAGGATGGTGTCAGCCCTTTCAAAGGCGGCGCCTCTAGAGTGGAAGCCTCAAGTCGATTTTGGCAAGATAACTGTGCTCGTGCTACACAGACGATCATTGGTCTTGCGAAACATGGCATGCATTCCGGCAGAGTTCCGACTATTTCTCTCCTCAAAGCAGTCAGTTTATGAAGTCCTGCCGCGTCAAGGGGTCATTGAGCCCTTCCAGACAATGGAGCTCCAAGTAAGTTATTGCCCATGCTCTGCATTATTCTCTCCCTTTGCTTGCCTGCTTGCATGTTCCTTTGTCCGTCTGTTTTGCATGTTTGCCTGCTTATATGCTTGAAGACATTGCATGTTTGCCTGCTTATATGCTTGACAATGTCATCCTAGCTGCATTAAGAAATGATTGATCCTTCAAGACAATAGAGGTTTAATGTATTGCCCATTCTCTTCACCTTCTCCGTTTTTGTTTGTCTAGGCAGCTGCCTTTGACTGATTGCCCCCACAAAATTTTCCCACATTTGTAGTATGAATGATGTCCAGGGAGTTTGTGGCTCACTGCTGCACACAAATCCGCTCATAGACAGGATGCTACATGAAGTGGTACCATAGCACTCCACACTGCTTTGCTTGCTCTGATGAGATGTACAGCTTTTTGCCCAGAGACCCCGAGCTATTGCTGAGGACGAAGTACAAAGAAAGGCACATCCGAGCTGAGCTAGCTCAGGAGGGGCAAACCCTGGAGCGGTATTCTCCCCACAATTTGTCTGGTCATACGTGAGCTGTGTATTTCTAATCCTATCACAGCAGTGACCCTCTGATAATGAAAAGGAGGGATTCTGTGAGGCATTTGGCATTAGCGCTATGCTGGTAAACGCTGTGCCAATACTATCCGGCATTTGTGTGTTCTCTTCCATTACTTCCGGTCTTATTCAGTTGCTCCCACTATCTTCGGTTCCCATTCCCCTTCGAAAAAACACTGCACGGCGCACTCTCTTTTTCTTTTCGGTGTGTGTGTGTGTGTGTGTGTGTGTGTGTGTGTGTGTGTGTGTGTGTTTTAAACTCTGTTCTGGACTTGGTGAATCGGCCAATCGCTTCTCAGCTCCATAGGCCAATCATGCTCAATTGCCTGCTCACTGTTGACTGGGTGAATAATCTGTTACTGTTTCCACTTAGCCAATCAGTTTGACCCCCCCAGATTCAAACACCTAACCCGTTGAAGAGTAATGATTTCTTTTGAAGTGTTCTAACCCTAACTGACTCATAGAGAATGCACATGTCGACAGATATCCGTCTTCCTGGATGAGCTGTTTACCTTCAAGGATTCTCTGAACATAATCATAACAGAGGGGGCTGAGCATGTTGTCCCGTTGATAGCACGTGGCGTGGGGACCACCATTGTCTGCGATGAGTTTGAGACAGGAGGGGTACACTTTGGAAATCAGTTCACTTCATTCCCATTTCATCGTGAGATACTTGTATGGAACCTTGGTTCGCGGCCTCAGACACTTCAGTGGACTGCCATCAATCCCAGAGGAACAATAAGCGGCGCCGTTGGGCCCTTGGCAGCAGGTACGCATTCTCGGCCAGCAAGTGTGCACACAGCAAGAGCTGCTGGAGAGAATGCACTTAACGTACCAGGTCCGCAGGCAGGCCAAGGCGCCTCATCCCTACCGGCGTCCGTTGACCAACCTGGGGCCCGGGACCTACCTTTAACTGCATGTAGCAAAGAAGGTGCAGCAGCTGTTGGGACTGGTATCAACGTAAGAACGTCCACCAAGGTCGCCCCGAAAGTTGGCAACAAGGTGCCAAAGCTAAAAGCTGGCAGTGGCACTCACACGGCCCCTGGTACCAAACTGCCACAAGGTCCAAAGTCTCTTTCTTTGGGCGACAAAAGAGAACAAAAATATGGCAAGGGTTCGACAGATGATAATGCAGAGAAAAGAGCAGCTGTAACAACAAGCAATGGCGAGGTGATCACAACTTTCAATATTTCTCCTACGAAGGCGCTGATCAATCCGCGCTCCTCTCACGTCTTCACGATCACTGGTTTCTCTGAGATCCCTGGGCTCCACTTTGAGAAGTTCAGTTGTCGAGCCACACTGGCGAACACAACGTACCTGCTGTACAACGTGGTGGTAGATGCGGATATGGCCATCCCCATGCTGAAGCTTTCGTCCTCCACACTATCCTATCTGTACTTCTACCACCGAGAAACAGCACCACAGCCGTTGCCAATGTCCCAAAATCTGGAGGTGCAGAACATTTCTGCACTTCCATTGACACTTCACATGCAGACCAAGCCACCCTTCTCGGTAACTGACCCGTCCTGGAGCTTGCAACCAGGAGAAGGATGTGTGTCTAAGGTGGACTTTGACCCTGGGCCACAGAAAGAGCGTGTCACAAGCACCATTCAAGGCCAGGTGGTAATCACGCTCAGCAACAACCCTCACAGATACAATGCAGATCTGGTTGCTGAGATTAACTTCCCAAACCTCAAGCTCGAACCGCCAGCTGTGATCTTTGGGCCAGTTCTGGAACACAGCTCAAAGCGGATTTACGTCAGAGCAACGAACACCAGCAAGTTGGATGTACACTACAGCTGGCTGTTTGTTGAGAACTCGGATGACCCCACCTGCAGTGTGACTGTGACTTCCCCCATAGACAGGTCACTGATCCCCACCACAACCGCAGCAATTGTCAACAGCCCCACAGTGTCATCATCATCAGCAGCTGCAGCAGCAATAGGAGGAGGAGGAGGAGGAGGAGGAGGAGTGGAAGTTGGGAGGTCGGAGGGCACTCTGACAGTGCCAGGGTTTCCAGGAGATGGCAAATCTGAGGATGACCGTTCCCTGGTGACGGCTAATGCACGAAACACGGTTCATAATGTACAGTCGATAGAGGAGGAGATCCCGGTGAACCATGTCTTTGATTTGATCCCAATTAGAGGATGTCTCAAGCCTGGAGAGTCAGAGGTGATGGAATTCACATACCATGCCCTGGAAGGTTGTCGTGCTCGCACTCTTGCTGTGTGTGAAGTTGAAGGTGGGCCTGCATATGAAATCCCTGTCCAAGCTGAGTCTGGAGCTATTGAATATACGTGGGACAAACACCTACTGGATTTTGGCCATGTTCTCTTCAACAAGCCAATCGATACGGATCTTTATCTTGCAAACACTGGGAAGGTGTGCCTCCTCTTCTCTCTCTGTCTCTCTCTTTTTTTTCTTTTTTTTTCTGTGTGTGTGTTCCCCAAATAAACAAAGCCCCTTCTAGTCTTGGGGCCAACAGTCCGGTTGCTTAGAGTTTGAAAATACACTTTGTGATTTTGGACAAAAAAAAGTTTCAAATTGCACTCCGGGCAATGTATACAAGCTAGCTTTCCGGTCAGGTAGGGTTATGTGGGTGTGTGTTATGTTCGGGAGAATGCCGGAAGTGTAATTTCCGTGGTTGTTAACCGGACGTCCGGATCCGGATCCAGACAGTCCTGGCCTGGATGTCCGGGTCCGGAGTCCGGTTAAAGGGGTCCGGTTGGGCCCCATTTTGAGGGGGAAAAAAAAGGGGTCCTCAGGCAATTTTCCAGTGCCTGGTGGACCCCCGAAAATTATTACCGCAGTTTTTGGTGGACAGTTGGGCCAACCGGATTGGCCCTGAAGGGCCTGTACTTGCAATCTTCGGTGAAGTTCAGCGGGCAGTACGACAGTGGAGGTTGGAGCCATTCGCTGCCGGATGGCGGAGGTCGGAGGCATTCGCTTCCCGACGGCGGAGGCTCGACGCATACGCTGCCCGCCGGTGGGAGGAGGCCATTTTCAAACTTCGCGCCTCTTGTAGCAGCCGCTCGCCCTGCGCACAAGCGCTCTCCGACAGTAGACGCCCTCTTCTGCCACACCATCACCAGCTTCTCTCTCTCTCGCTCTCCTACTTCTCTCTGTCTCTCTCTCTCTCTCTCTCTCTCTCTCTCTCTCTCTCTCTCTCTCTCTCTCTCTC
>BFEA01000289.1:1032468-1056556 GCA_003427395.1 Chara braunii
GGGCCTGAAAATGGCCCTTGTTTGTAGGCGCAGCATGTTGCAGGCGCAGCATGTAACAATGAGTTTGTTGAACGATTCAACTGATTGAGCTGAAGGTTTATCTAGGGATCTCTTCGATAAGTCTACCTTTTACACTGCAGACTGAGTAACAAGTAATTCACCCGATGTGATGAAAGTATCAACTTTGAATAATCTACTTGGCGTACTCGACTGATTAATAAGTGGAAAGCCGATTGAAGTGTGTTGTCAATTGATCCACTGTTCAATGAGTAACCTCACAAGTTTCAGGTAAGACATTGGAAAAAAGGGTAAATCTCTCAGCTGGTGTAATTAATGCTGACCGATTACATCGATTAAATTTATGGACTGCTACAGGTGATAGGTTCAGCGAGTGATTGGATGCAATCATTCCTCGAACGGTTTATCTATTGTAAGATCAGTTGGACAGGTAAGGGGAATGGGTAGGTGACTTGCAATGATCGATGTGATCCTACAGTTAGAATATGTAGGTTGATTAAACTTGCTTCCAATTATCAAATCAAGAAATTAAACACTACGGACAGGTCAAGATATCGTAAAAACAATGTAATTTGGAGCTTTACTGTCGTGGAACGAATTACATGGTAACTTGGCGCATCAACAATCACACCCTCACAGCCCTTCCACTCCTGTTTCGCTCAGAACAGCCATTTCGTTAAAATGGGCTTAAAAAAAATAAAAAAATTGTCATTTTATATTTTTTAACAAAATCGAAACCTACTTATTTGGCCCTCAGAATGTCACCGTCCGAAAACACTGGATCCCTTTGGATGTCTCTTCTGGGCTTCAGCTAAGTCCAGATGGACCCTCTTTTTTTTTTTTTTTTTTTTTTTTCCCAAGAAACACCCCCTTCAGTGCTAGCGGTACTGATAAGAGCAGCCACCACTAGCACCTGGGGAGAGGCTCCATCTATTGGTGGGGAGCATCACATGCTGGAAAACGGGTCCAGCGTCCCTTATGCAAAAATAATACAGAAGCATTCAAAAACATCTGAAACCAAACGAAACTGGAAAAAGACTGAAGAAAACCTGCCAGCGTTGATTACTCTGGATTCGAGAGGATTGACTGAGCAGGTTGTAGAAGGGCTCTCCGTCAGCATCCATCCACCCTATCTAGCCATCTTTCTTGTGAAAAACTGACTGGTCAAGAAGGCTAACCCTTGTATCCTTGACCTTGAGACACCATGGGGCCACTGGGGGCCACGATCCTCTCCTTCTCCAATTATGAAGGTCTCCGGCCGAGTCCCACCTCATGGCGAGGAGACGTTGTGGGACCACTGGGGGCCACCAGCTGAACCACGCGTCTCCCCGCCCTTCTTCACCATCCTGTGGGGCCTCCCTTCTGCGACCAAAATTGATGGAAGTACGATGAGAATTGAAAATGCCGTTTAGAGAAAACGCCTCCCACGTCTGTCTCACCCTATGACACCTCAGAGGCAGCCTAAGGGCTATTATACACAAATTTCCAGGGCCAACGGGTGTGGAGGAAAGGGGTCCGGAAATTCTTCCGCAGGTCTCATAGAAATTTCTGGGCCTATCTCCATCCACTTCCTAAAAACAAGGCGGTAGTCTCGGGGGGGATTCCTCTCCATGCTTTCCGCCCTTGTCCCCCTATCTGTGAGCTCACCTCCAGGCCATCTCACCTCTGCCACCCACCCGCCTTGAACCCCGCATAACCAATCCTTAGAGAAATTTGTTATTCGTTCCCTAATGTCCATTTTGTTGTTAAGAGAATCAAGAACCCTTTTGGTTTCTTCCCACTGCCTAGAGAGTTCTAACTGAAAGTGTTGTTTGAGGTGTCCGCGCCACTCCTCCCCATCCACCTTCACCTGGTCCAGGACCACAGTGCAGCGCTGCCACCATAGAGTCCAGAGCACCGCCCGTCTGGCCAGGTGAAACATGTTACTCACAAAGGTGTTACTTTGGAAAGCTGGGAAGTGCCCTAGTAGGAGAGCTCTCCAGTCCCATGGCCACGGAACTCCAGGGACCATTTGTCCCCAGATCCTGTCCCTCAGGAGTGAAAATGGTGATAGTTTGGGGGGCAAATTAGTAGGTTTCAATTTACGTTCAAAAATATAAAACGTCTGTTTTAACATATCACATAGTTGCGAGCTGTCAGTATCCGTATGTTTTCTCCTCTTGTGGAGCCATTGTTTGACGGGAAGAGGTGCGCGGGCTACGAGCCACTGCATGCTTCGGATCCTAACTGGCCTGATGGACAGGTACTTCGTCCAGGGGATGGAAATGTGGTCCGTAGGTTCTACGTTCAGGATCTCCCTCCATTTTTCTTCGAGGCTGGGATCCGGGTCTGTGGTATGTAGTCCTAAGTCATATCCGAAATTTACATCGTATTCGAATATCGTTCTCGTTCTCCCGGATTTTCCATGTTTCCATATCCACTCTTTCGGGTCGAATTCGAGGTCCAAAATACTGAGATCAGGTTGGAAGATTATCCAGGGTTCGGCTTTTGGGACCCTCACTTTCCTCAGTCGGTAGGATTCTTTGACCTCAGGAAAGAAAAGAAAAAGGGAACAATTGAAAAACTTTTCGCGACCGCGCCGCTCGATTAGCGCAACAGTGCGCTAGGCCCGCATCCCCCGCTCGACGCTCGTCGCCGACAGGGCCAACCATAGCTGTAAGCTTACGTACGCGTGCATGCACGCGTGTCTTGCCACGTGTGGACGCTTCGTGCCATGATCTCATCCAAGATGGCTCGATATCAGGCTAACCGACTCTAGTAGTCTTCAGAGGACACCCACATCAGCAGCCCGCGAAGCCTCAAGTACAGGATTTGTACCTCCACTAAGCAAGAAGGGAACAATCAGCCGTCGACGAGGAACCTTCATCAAATCCTTGGAGTATCGTCCTTCGCGTTTCGTCATTGCAGCTACCTGACCGCCAAAGACGGACCGACCGTAAATCAAGAATCTTTCGAGTGAGAGCTAAATGCTCCCTCTCCTCATTCCCACCGCCCCACTAACCCACCCCAACCCTTTCTTGTTCCCCTCACCAAGATCCCATCCGACCCACCCATCCCATCTCGACCCTGCCCCCAACTCACTTCGACTCCCTCCCAATCTAAATCCCAACCCACTTCGACTCTCAATCTACCCCCTTTTTCGGCCCCTACCCAACCCCAACTCCAACCCACCTCGTCTTCGATCCCGACTCTAACCCACTTCAACTCGGCCCCAATCCCTACCCACTTTGACTCCCACCCGATACCGACCCTCTTCGACGCCCCGATCCCCAAACACTGTGGCTGTCACCCTTCCACCTCCCACTCTTCGACTCCCAATCCTGACCCACTCCAACGTCCACTCGATCCCTTCTTCACCCTGATCTCGTCCCACTTCGACTCCGACCCCAACCCACTTTCACTCCTTATCCGATCCCAATCCCAACCCACTTCAACCCCCACCCGGCCCCAATCCACTTTGATCCTAACCCACCTTGACCCACGCCCGCTCCCAATTTACCCCCCATCCTGACCCACCTCGATCCTTATTACCTGGACTCCCGCATGCTCCCACCTCGCCCCCGCTTCCGCCCGCTCCCACTTCGCCCCCAGTTCCGACCCACCTCGATCCTAGTCACCTCGATTCCCACCTGCCCTCACTTCGCCCCCGCCCCCGACCCACTTCCATTCCATCCCAGCCCTGATCCCCAGCCCACTTCGACTCCTACCCGATCCCAATCCCAACTCACCCGACTCCCACCCGATCCCGTCCCACTTCGATCCTAACTCACCCCGACTCACGCCGGCTCTCACCCTGCCCCCCATCCCGACCCTCTTCGATTCCACCTCACCTAGACTCCCACCCGCTCCCACATTGCCCTCGATCCCGACCTACTTCAATCCCAGCTCGCCTCGATGCCCGCCCGCCCTCGCTCTGCCCCTGGTCCCGACACACCTTGATCTCCCCCCGGTCCCCGACCAACCCATCTCGACTTCTATCCAATCCCACTTCGACTCCCATTCAATCCCGATCCCAACCTACGCCGATTCCCACCCGACCCCAATCCCAACACCTTTCGATTTCCCCCCGACTCCGATCAATCTTGATCCCTACTCACCTCGACCCCCACCCGCTCCCACTTCGCCCCCCGACCCTGACCTACTTCGATCCCAACTCACCTCGACTTCCCACCCGCCCCCACTTCATCCCCGATCCCTTCCCGCGCCGATCCCCCCGACCCCGATCCCGACCCATTTTCGACTCATACTCGATCCCACGACTACTCCCACCAGACCCCGATCCCAAGTCACTTCAACTCCCTCCCGATCCCAACCCCAACCTACTTCGACCTCCACCAGATCCCGACCCACTTCGTCCCCAACCCACATTGACTTCCACCTGCTCCCACCTCACCTCAGATCCCGACCCACCTCGACTCTCGCCCAACCCCGACCCCATCCAACCCCAATGCCGTCCCACCCCGATCCAGATCTTACGCCCTCACTTCGCCCCTGGTCCCGACCCAGTTTGATTTCCCCCCTGGCTCAGATCCAAGCCAGCTCGACTCTTACCCGATCTCACCTCGACCCCCATTCAATCCTGATCCCAATCCAATTCGACTCCCACCCGATCCCAGCCCCATCACCTTTTGACTCCCTCCCGACCCCGACTCGCTTCGATCCTGACCCACCTCGACTCCCACCCGCTCCCACTTCGCCCCTGATCTCGACCCACTACGATCCCAACCCACCTCGGCTCCCACTCGCCCCTACTTCGCCCATGATCCCAACCCGCTTTGATTCCCTCCCGATCTTGATCTTATGCCACGGCCCCAGGACACCTCCAACTAACCCCGCCCCTGCCCCACATCTCACATCAAGTCCATCTCTACCCTGTCCAGACAGACCCACCCCGTTAACGACGGCTCCAGTAAGAACATCTTACGATACGTACCACCCTCTCTTCTGATTTTCCCGAAAAAGACAGTATTAGCGAGAGAGGGTTAGGCTAATCACATTGAAAGATGGCTAATCCAGCTCAAGGCACGGGCCCGACTGATCAGGCGATAGCCGAAAAGACAGTCAATATCATTGACAACGAAGCTATCAAATTCTTGATAGAGAAGACGAAGGTTCAAGGAATCGAATCAACCGAGAAACAGATAGTAGACGACAAGGAAGAGGAAGTGATCATTTGGAAATACCCTGAACAAAAGATCGCCGAACTGGACGATCTGCACGAAAAACATGGAGTAGTATTCAATTTGCACGCCACGTCGCAGATCTCCCACCAACAGAGAAGAGGAAGTGGATAATTGACACAATCAGAAAGGAGCCAAAACTCAAACAGATTGGGGACACTTACTCACTGCAGAGCTTGGGACGGAACAACATCATGGTAATCTTTATCCATGAGGACCATGCACGGATCGCAGCCGAATGCAATCCAGAAACTGTCACGGATCAGTCTGCACCATCACTAGATGGAAAAAGTTGTCAGTTCAAAGACAGAACCCAGTATTCGCAGTTTCCTACAAACAAACTCTGCTGAAGGAAAACTTCTGGGTCCAGTTTGACAACATCCAGCCCGGTTTTCATGGAATGCTGGTCGACATACTAGAGCGACAGTATACAACGAACAAGATTTTGAAATGGATTCTACCGACGCCAGAATTTTTGACTCCACACTGCGGAACTATGACAGAGATCCTTGACGTCCAAACAGATGACCCTCGAGTCTTCCCACCAGCCTGGAAATTTCAGATAGAAAACAGGCTGGTAGAGGTAAGGATATCAACCAAAACCTCACCCATCCGCTGCAGAGAGCCCGAACACCTGGGAACTGATCCTTCCTGCCCAAAGTTCCCGAAACAATCGAAAGAACGGAAGCTTCCACCAAACATGCTGGTGGAAGTAGAAGATGCACCTGGAATATGGTTCGTAGCTGACTCATGCTACAACGGATGGGTCTTCGATGACAACCTGGATGAACCCGATTGGGTGTGGCACTTTGCGGATCAGACACCATCTGTCAAAAAACCGGACATTTTTCCCCAAGCAGACAGCAGATGGCAGAAGAAAGCAACAGGGGAAATAAAAGGAAACCCGACGAAAATCAACACCAACCCCATCACGGACTCGCGGGTAATCAGGGAGGAGAAGGCAAGGGAAGATCTGTTGTATGATCTAGACACCATAGGGGAACAGATTGAGCAAGAATATAACAAGGAGCCAACGATATTCAGAGAAGCATTGAAACAAGCGGAACTGCAGACCTACAAAAGGAGAGACAAGACGCAGATCGATAACAAGCGATCATTACAAGGGGGTGGCGTACAATTGTTGGAGGAGTTGGGGCCAAAGAGAAGGAAGGTAGGGGATTTTAAAGAAGGAAAATAAGTGAAAATGACAGAAACAACAAAAGATGAGGAAGCGATGAATGCTGACCTGACAGGGGGCAAGGCAGATGGGGAACCGAAAGGGAGGAACAATGTACCAAACGAGGGTTCCACCGATGAGGATGATCGATCCAGGCAATCACTGACCTGGCTCGGGGAATATGTGGAAAAGGCGAAAAGGGAACGGGAACATGCTTTTGATGTCCGGGTAGCCTGCCTGAAACATGTAGAGAGACCTCAGGTGAATGGTAAGAAGGAGGCCATTGTGGGGATCAGCAATTCCTCTAACCAGTACGAAATGCTCAGAAAGAAAAAAGCAGAAGAATTCTTTGAGTACGCGGCCTTCACATATGCAGAAAAGAAAAGAGCAAGAGACCAGGGAACAGAGGACAAGGACAAAACCATCCCTACAATAAAAGATAACTTCCAGGATCTGCGACCCAAGGCAAGGAAAACAGGCAAGAACCAGAAACGAAAGGGCTCCAATGACGAACAAGAAGAAATAGAAGAGAAATCAGAACAAGACCTCCTTGAAAAGGAAGTGGTAGTAGTGTTGTCCCAGACAGAGAAGCTGAAAAAGTGGAACAAAGAATACACCCCGGAATTCACCACTATCACGCAGATAGCAAATGGGAACGCCCCAATGGTGACTGAGTCGTCCAAAGCAGCTCGTAGAACCCTGATAAATATTAGACCACTCATTGCAGCCAGGTATGTGACAAAGGCAAAGGAATGGCAGATTGCAACAGACGTATCCTTCAAAATCCCTCACTTTGTTGAAGGAGCGAATGTTGTCAAAGTACTCAAAGAACAGATAACGACGGAAACTCCATTGGGGCTCTTTGAGACTGTTGCTATGGAGGAGGGACAAACCGACACCTCCATGCAAGAAGACTCAGAGAGCATCCAGAAAAGCATGAGCGAGTTCAACAGGAACTCCCCGAGGGCATTCTCACCGCTAATTGCAAAGATTCCAGAATCTGCAAAACTCGGATCCGGGATGATCTGGAAACCCTGGAGAACGGTGACCGAGGTTCCCTACAACATCCTAGCAGATGTAGGGGTATCAGCGGAGTTGCTGGCTGCAGCGGTTGCCCATATTGTCAAAACAGGTCTGCTGGAGGGGGATGAGGATCTGGATGCAAGAGCATATGCTACTGATTGTGAAAGATTCTACAGGAGCGACGCTTCCAACTGCGACTCATGGGAGGGGGGTGACGAAAGAGAAAAACTGGATCTGTAACCCGAGTTCGAAAACGACAGTGGTAGACAAATACCGATCAGGAGGTAATCGGAGAGGGTGTGAGCATGGACCCCCCCCCCCCCCCCCCCCCACCTTAGATACCCCTCTACCAACCAACCCCCTTGACCAGGTACAATGATAGCCATGGAGAGCTATAGACTAAGAGCCAACAAGGCAGGGGAGCACATCGATTGGAGAACTCAAGAGCTTGTCATAAGGAGTTGGAATGTCAATGGACTGGGGAATATAGTGGAAAAGGAAGAAAAGTTGAACGATTTACTGTCAGGATAACAATGGAAAATAGAAAAGTAGTGGATATTTTACTACTCCAAGAAACTCACCTCACCTTCTCGATAGAACATGACAGGATTCACTCATTTCTGACAAGGAAACTAGGAGGCGTAAAGGACGAGATATGGTCAGCAGATCCCACCACAAGCTCCAAAGGGACCGCAATCTTGATTCCCAAATCCTCTCGCCTATACATCGCAGTTTCAATCCTAGACAAGAAAGCTGATCTGACTGAAGGAAGATGGTGCCTACTACACATTAAATGGAAAGAAGAGGATTTTATATTGATTATCATATATGCACCAAATTCGACAACAGACAGAACGGCCTTTCTGGCAAATCTCAGGAATTTGATCCCACCACTGACCCCTTGTATATTGGCGGGCGACTGGAACGCCACCATGGACCCGATAACAGACCGTGTATCCCGGTCCTCGAACAATGTCAATTCAGCAGAAGCAATACCGGTTCAAGAATTAATGTTGGACCACAATCTGGTAGAACCATATAGAACCCTACACCCCACTAAAAGAACATTCACCCTGGTCAAGAAGAATCATGCACATCACACTGCTTTCTCATGGATTGATTATTTCTTGGTGTCAGAGATATTGATGGGGGCAGTCAAGGGTGCGGAGGTACTACCTCTGGCCTCTTACACAGGACTGGACCACAAACCAATAGAGCTAGTGCTATGCTTTGACCAAGTGGTCAAAAAGGGTATCAGTTTCCACAAGCTTAACAACTCCCTCCTACTCAGCCAAACCTTCCAAAAGGAGATATGTGACTGCTGGATGGGACAGAGGTCTGCACGTTTGAGTACAGAGTCTCGGTGGGATTGGTTCCAAAAAAGTTATTCCACCCTCTCAATCACTGCGGCAAAAATCTCTAGAAAGCTCGCATCCATAAGGAATCAAAGGAGACAATCTCTAGAATTTGCCTTAAAACTGGTTGAAATCAACTTGATAAATAGCCCCTCCTCGCCACTGTATAACGACATTTTCGAAAAAGCGCGAGAGGAACTGGCCATTTGGAGATGGTGGGATCTAAAAGGGCTACAAATAAGAGCCAGAATGTGCGAATATGAGCTCAGTGACGCAATGACAAAACATTTCTTTGACTGAATTAAGGCTTACTCAAGAGCTAATACAATAGAAGGTTTGAGACCTACAACGGCCTCGGAAACAGTAACATCAGACAGCGGAGGGATGTTAGAAATAGCCAAAAACTTCTACAAGGACCTCTATCACTCAAAGACCCCTACACCAGCACCTCCCAACACAAGGGAGGCAAGACAGCAAATGCTTCAATATCTCGAACAAACAATAACAGCCAAACAAGCCGAGGCACTAGACAGACCGATTACGATTGAGGAGTTACTCCAAGCCTTACTAGGCATGAACAACGGTAAGACCCCTGGGATCGACGGATTAACGAAAGAATTTTGGGAAAAGTTATGGCCCCTTCTAGGAGTGGACCTGCTAAACTATTGCAACGACAGCTGGACTAAAGGGGGACTCGGCAACCTACTGAGCACTAGTGTGATCACACTACTTTATAAAAAAGGCGACAAAGAAGACATTAAAAACGATAGGCCAATCTCACTTCTAACACTTCCATATAAAATCCTGGTGAAGGCCCTCTGTAACCGACTCACCCAAATCACAAATAAATGCTTCCACATTGATCAGACAGGCTTCATCCCTGGTCGATACATTCTAGATAATGTACTGACCCTAAATGAAGCAGTAAGGAAGATTAGGGAGAGGGAAATAAATGTTGCAATACTTTTTTTCGATTTTGAAAAGGCCTATGGCCAAGTTAACTGGGATTTCATGGAAGCCAGCATGGAAAAAATGGGAGTTGGACCGAATTTCAGAAAATGGAGCCAAATACTATACAAAGATGAAACGGGTTGTGTCCAAGTCAACGACCTTCTATTGGACTGCTACCCAATTTCCCGCTCAGTCCGACAAGGGGATCCATTGGCCCCATCAATCTTTTTGTTCGTAATGGATGCTATTGCATCTTTTCTACGCAAGGACCCATCAATTCAAAGGCTCTCTAGCACCAACATAGGCTTAGCTCACCAAATAGATTTCCCCACAACTATCATGTATGCGGACGACCTAACTGTCTTGATTAGAGCTATCGATTCGTCGTTCAGAACTCTGGCTAAAGCAATGGAAGCCTTCAGATTGGCCTCAGAAATGGAGATCAACAGGGGTAAGAAAATAGGATGGTGGCTATCATATGAGGACCCCCTGCTACTACAAGGAGAGGAAGCAGCTATGGCATGGGAGACGCCAGATACCCCCACCCGGTACCTTGGTGTACTCATGACGAGAGAAGGTCTAGCACCCCAGAACATGTTGACCAAACAAATCAACAAATTAGGAAGATGGGGCAATAACTTCACGTCCCTCATTGGTCGAGCCTTGGCCCTTAATACTTCGGTCTTCTCAATGATGTGGTACTTAGCCTCCATCTGGACTGTCCCGGATAATTCCATAAAAAAACTGAACCAAAAAGCCAGGTCGTATCTTTGGTCAGGAGACCCCAACAAGGAGAACAACATATCTAAAATTGTATGGCACTATGTCACGAGGAGCCCACTAAAGGGAGGTCTAGGGATTATAGACCCCGGAACAGAAACAAAAGCCCTGCAAATTAAGTGGATTATTAAACTTCTGATGAACCCAAACAACACATGGCATAAACTAGCCCTGGATAGCATCAGATCACTAGCCCCGGTGCCCTCCCCAAAGGATATGTCAGGACTGTTCTGGGTAATGAATAAAGATTGGATCATAGCCACGAGCAGAAGAAATTGAACGAGGGACACCAGATTAGAGAACGATAGGCCTGATACCCCATACTGGACATCTCTACTTCGAATCTGGAGAAAAATAATCCCTAACAAGTCCAACAGACCTAGATCCAAGGATGAAATACTAAGACAACCGCTCTTCGGGAACCAATGGGTGACGAATGAGGGCGACAACCCCCTTTTCTTAGCACAAAAGTGGCTCTCCTGGGTCAAAAACGGCATATGGAAAGTCGCCCACATATGGAATGAGGACAGGAAAGAATGGAAGACGGAACAGGAAATCAGTTCCCAACTGAAAGGATGCCACAAGCGAGGACCCAATCTCCGGTACATTGTCAGCCTTATTCCACAGGAATGGAAAGATATCTTGACGGAAGCCGCTCCATGGAAATCCGGAGAATGGGGACTTAAGATACAAGAAATGACTCCCTCGAGAGCCTTCCAATTATCTCACATGCAACAAGATTCGCACACCAAGGCCACCTTCCTCTCCTTCCCAATATCCACGACTGCTACCACTATGCCGATTATCCTGAATAACAATGTTGAGTCGGTAGTTTTGGACTCCTTCCTACTCATTTCATCTTAAGGGTCATTGGCTCTTGGCCCAAGTCAATTTTTAGGCCGGACACAACAATCCGTAACTTGGAGTTTGACCCGGCTGAATGGGCATGGATGCCGGACCAAACTAAAAACATCCAATCCAAAACCCCAATTCAAGAGTATACATTCAAACTAGGATACCGACTGTCACTGAAAACCAAAGACCCCGACCCTATCATTAAAAAAAGATGGCACGATCTACTGGGCCAAGAGGCAAACAATCTCACACAGATCCAATGGAAAAAGTTCAGGCTCATCAGACCAATCAAAATCAGAAGCTTACAATGGTTAATCACCTATGCAGCATTACCAGTGAACCAATGGCTACACACGAGGCGTAAGAGTTCAGATCCCAGCAGTTCGGACTTGTGTATGGTCTGTAATGAAGGGGCGATAGAAGACATAGTTCACTGCCTAATACATTGCAGAGAGGCGACAAACTACTGGGCAAGAGCATCGGCACTCTGGGGCTTCCTATTCCCAACTCCCTTCCCCGAACTTCCCATCCAACTTCTCCTCTTGACTAACATCCCTCAACAGCTCTGGAAGACAGAAAAAATCTGGTTTGGTCTCATCAAAAAGGTTACATTATGGGTCATATGGAAGGAAAGATGCTGCAGAACGATTGAAGGACTGTCCAACGGACTCCAACCCACGCGAGGAAGTTTGGGTGGAGACGAAAACGATGATACAAGCCGAAATCCTCTGCAGATGGAGGAAGACCAAGCAGTCATGGACGGAGGACGAGGAACAGCGAAAGAAGGACAAATAAACCTTCAGCAAGAATTGGTTGATAAACGGCAAGATTGCAGAGTTACGAGAAGACCGCATTTGCTGGAAGGAATGGCACAACTCAACCTCAGGAAGGAGGTACCAGCAACAGACAGCTACGGGTAGGGTTTAGGGATTAAGGGTTTAAGAGATTTCGGACAAGGGTCAGGATGACTTTTGGGCAAGGATGGACAAGGCAAGACTGTCCCTACCAGACGAGGACGAGCAGCAGCGCACAGTACAGTTGATGTTTACCAAGACCTGGCTGATCGAAGGAAATTTGCAGAGATAAAGATCTTTTATGTCCGATGGATGGACTGGCGCAACTCATAAGATGTTAGGAGAAAACCAAATGGTTCCGACATAGACAACAACGTCCTAGGCTGAGCAACAGAGATACCAAGCTGGGTTTTTTGGAAAGGAAGGAGACTCAGATTAGTGACTGGAGCAAGATCCTACCACTTTCTCTCGTTTTTGAATAGGTCCTTTTGACAGGCCCAAGAAGGGAACCTGAGAGGAGCCAGCTGTTAGGGCAAGCTGACAGTCAATCCTCCCTCAAGGGAGCAATGAATGCTGATCAGGGGTCCTTCAGCCATATGGAAGGAAGCGTGAGTGTGTTTCAGGATGTAATACTCCTTTATGACTTGCCGAGGGAATAAGAACCGGACTGATGCTCCCCAGAATGGAAAAGGAGCCAGGCCCATAAGGACCTGTTTAAAAAAAAAAAAAAAAAAAAAAAAAAAAAAAAGAAGGATTCTTTGACCCCACACTTGGGTTCCTTGTTCACAATTTCCAACTCTTGTAGGTTGTGGTTAGTGATCGGGTAGGAGAAGAATTTGGAGAGGTAGCTTGGTGCATTGGTTCGAGAGACGAATTGGTATTCTCTGCTAGGCTGGGTCTGGGAAATGAGTACGCCCCGGTCCCCGGATTTCCACGAGAAGTCCTCCCTTAGGAGGGAGAGCCACTGTGTTGGGATGCTCTTTTGAATCTGTGATAAATTTTTTGTGAGGGTATGGCAGCCTTTTAATTCATTTCGGAGCTCCTGTTTGGTTGACCATTGTCTTCGTTCTTCTGCCCAAATGTGTCTCACTGGCACACCCTTTTTTGCACCTAGGATAGCCATCTCCTGTCTTTTGAGCGTAGTGTCCAGGGTGAGTCACTCGGGTCTACAATCCATGGGTTGCAGTACAGAGGTGGTCTCAGGACCTCTTCTCTGTTTCCTGGTGCATTCTTCGCCAGGCTTTGAGGGTAGGCTTCCAGTATGAATTTGTTGTTGGGATGGGGCTTGTTATGGGATTTGCTGGGTTTCTTCTGCAAGGTCTGTCTGATTTGATTGTCCAGTTCTTTGCCATTATCTAAAAAAGACCTCTCATGTTCAGTGGGGAGGTGATAGGTGCTAGATGTTTGATGCTGTCTAGAGTCATCTGGGTCCAAGGAATGAATTGTCTTAACAAGAGCTTGATAATCCATTTCATCTGCAGGGGCTATGGATTCCTGTTTGGGATCAATTAACCCAAGACCACCCTCCTGTGGTTTCCTGATGATGTGGTTCTTGGCTACCTTGTTGATACACGTGGTCCTGTAGGGGTCACCGGTCCATAGATAGCATCTAGCCCTGTTCCTTGATGCTTTGAGGTTGTCGTCGGGGGAGGACCAGATGGATTCCATGCACCAAAAAGTGGAGAAGATTGCCATGTTAATTAGTAATGCTCTTTCGATTAGCGAGGCCCGAGCATTTTTACACGGGGCCATGTGAGTGATAGCCCTGGTGACTAGGTTTTGGCTCATGCCTGGCCAGACCCCATCCTTGTTTACCATGATGCCTAGGAATCTTAGTGCCTGATCTCCTGTAGACGATGACATGGGTGTGGCTGTATCGACCAGTTGGGGAGGGGTCCCATCTGCTAGCCACTTTCCTTCGGTCTTGCCCCAATTGACCTTCATTTTGTATGCCAGTCTGAGGCTTCCATTGCTCTTGTGAGGGCTTGGAAGGAGCAGTTGCTGGCACGAATGAGGACAGTGAGGTAGTCTACGAACATTAGCCCTGTGGGTAGGGTGAAGTCGTGTAATGGATTGAAGTTGCGCTCGGTAAGGCGGCCGATGGATGGGTTTTTCTGAAGGAAGGAGGCTATGTCTTCCATAATGAATAAGAAGATGGGAGGAGCCAGTGGATCACCTTGTCTAACCAATCTTGAGATCGGGTAGCTCTCTGAAAAAAATTGATTGACCTGTACTCTGGCGGTTGCGTCTGCATAGAGGACTCTAACCCATTCTCTGAACCTGGGGCCTACCCCCATTTTCTCCATGCAGGCGTGCAGGAAGTCCCAATTGACCTGGTGATAGGCCTTTTCAAAGTAAAAAAACAGGATTGCTGCCTTCATTCATTTTTCCGTGATCTTCTTTGCTGCCTTATTCAGTGTCATTACGTTGTCTTGTATGTACCGGCCAGGGATAAAGTCCGCTTGGTCGATTTGAAAAGAATTGTTTGTTAGTTTTGTGATCCTATTTTGCGAGAGCCTTAGCAAGGATTTTGTACGGAGTGGTGAGTAGTGATCTGGGTCTATAGTTCCTCAAGTCTTCTTCGTCTCCCTTCTTGTGCAATAGAGATACCACGCTGGTGCTAAGTACATTGCCTAGGCCTCCCTTGAGCTTGCTGTCTTCAAAGAGCTCGAGCAGGTCCTCCCCTAGAATCGGCCAGAAGTAGTTCCAAAATTCTTTTAACAGGCCATCAATGCCCGGAGCTTTATCATTTCCCATTTGGGTCAGGGCTGTGTGTAGCTTCACCAGGGTTAGGTGTTTGTCCGGACCTTCCGCTTGAGTTGTCGAGATTGTTTTATCCAGGTACGACAGCATGTGTTGACAGGCTGTTAGCTTCGTTGTGGTCGAGGGTGAAGGTGTTTTCGCCCGGTACAAGTCTGCGTAGAATGTCCTCGCTATTTTGACCATCTTTGTACCTGCTGTTTTGACATTCTCTTGATCTGTTGGGTCTTTGAGGCCCTCTACCATGTTGTTCCTGGCGTTTGCTTTGATTCTGGAGAATCTTTTTTTAGTCATGGATTCATTGAGAGTGTAGTCCATCATCCTGGCGCGTATTTGTAGTCCTCTCAAGTCTCATCTTCTCCATTCATTTAATACCTCTTTAATATCCGTCAGTAGATCCTGGTATAACTCGCTGGAGGGGTCCTTTGCGAGGTTGGCTTCTTCAACTGAGATGGCGAATTGGAGTTCTTCCCTTCTCCTTTTGTGATCCCCCGCTATGCCCCATGATTCTGCTGATATTGTTCGTGTTAGGTCTGCATAATTGTCGATGAACCATTGGTGCCTGTTCATCTGTCTGAATTCTTGTTGTTATTGGATGGACCAATTTTCTTTGACCGCTATGGACAGCCTCTCGGTCGCTAGGAGGGAGTTGTTCAGCCTGAAAAAAACCCTATCCCGTTTCGACTGGTGAGTTGAAATTGAGCAGCAGTTGAATGGGCTTGTGATCCAGTCCTTTGCAGGCGGCCGAAGGACGTATTTCAGCTTCATTGATTGCACCTTGTAGGCTCTCAGAGATCAGGAAGTAATCGATTGTGGACAATGAGGTCCGATTGACTCGGTTCTTTCTGATCCGGGAGAAAGTTTTTTTGTCTGGATGCAGCGCCTTGAACAAATCGATGAGTTCATATTCTGTCATCGGATTCCGTATCCAGGTTCCCGCTCTTGTGGGACCCAATAATACTGTCCTAGAGATCCGGTCCAAGTTGGGGTCTAGCGTCGTGTTCCAGTCCCCGACGATGATAACCGGTTGCGGGTTGGGGATACGAGGTTTGATCATTCGGGTTCTTCGTTGGGTGTGTACAGGTTGAGGATTCTCATCTCTTCATCTTACCATCTTATGCCTAACCATGACCATCTGCCCTCCTCGCTGACCTTCAGTCATAGTCTTGGACGTCCTTGGTATGAGAATTGCAGTTCCTTTCTTACTCAGTCCCTCTTTGTTGGACCATCGGACAAGGCACACCCACATACTGTCTTCTCCACGGTATTCTGTATTCGGGTGTGGTTGTTAAGATTTGATAGGTGGGTCTCTTGAAGTAGTATCACGTCGGGTTGGGATGATCTTTTCCTGTCACACCGAGCCGAATGTCCCTGATTTTATCTTCCTCGGCTAAGACATTCCCTATAGATCGGGCAGTAATTCCTGATGTCATCCTTCTCCCCCTTTTTGAAGAGAAAAGTTGTGACCCCCTAGCAATGCATGCCCCCAAAGGTCTGTTCTGTTCTAACAGCCTGCACATACTCATACAGATTGGTCTTGAAGACTTCCCAAAATTGAAACTAGAACTCCTTAGGGAAGGAGTCAAGGCTAGGGTCTTTTCATCTTCCATCCCTTTTAGTGCCTCCAAGAGTTCGTTAGTCGTGAGAGGTTTGTCTAACTCCTGCCTCTGTTGGGATGACAGCAGGGATGGAAGACTATTTAGCATGGATGACCTTGCCTCCTCCAATTGAGCAGGTTGCCATTGTCCAGACTCACATGTCTAAAGGTTCTGGTAAAATTGCTCTGCATAGTTAACTATAGTAGTATAGTGTAGGCATCAGAAGCAACTGGGATGGAAGGGCCCGCCCAAGGGGTGTTTCAGAGTGGCTATCGATTCTGCCTGGCTCTGGCTTTGATCCTTTGAAAGAAGGCTTTTGCCATCGCCCCGTCTGTATTGTGCTTCTTGACTCGTGCCTGCACCCTCCAGGCTTCCGCCTGGGCTTCCAGGTATTGCGAAAAACGGTTGCTAGCGTGTTGGAGCTTGTCAAAGGTAGCCTGGTCTAGGGGGTTTTTGTGCAGCTTTTGGTCCCATTGTTCCAGCTCGACTAGGAGTCTGTCCAGGACTGCCTTTCTGTGCCTTGCGTGGCTAATTGAAAACATTTTAATGTTCTCCCGCAGTTTGGCAATGTGATCATTAAACCAGGCTACTGTGGATTGGGCCACGTGTTTCTCTGTGGCCCAGTATTGCCAAAAGGACTGGACCAACTCCTTCAACGAACTCAGTTTGAGAAGTGATGCATTAAACCTAAAGAAACTGGGCCTGCGTTCAATCTGAGCATGGTGGGACGGCCATTACAATGCCCCTATCGTCAAAGGACTTGCACGGGCTGAAGGCCATAATGTCTGCTACCGTTAGAATTCCCACCAGTTCCTGCGAGGCACATGTGTATGCCCTCTTTGTTGGGTGCAAAATGCAGTAAGCATCTTGTAGTTGAAGTGTCACTATGAAACGGGCCTAGCATGTCCACGTCTGGGGTTGTGCTGGCAGACCGTGTGTGAGATTGAGAGCATGATCGCCTGTCTATGGCTGGGTTCGGTGTAATATTGAAATCCCCTGCCGAGATGAGCTGGTTGGCTGTTGGCCATACTTGGTAGAGGGCATGCAAGACGTGGGTCCTCTCGATACGGTCATTTAGACCATACACACTCACAACAACTCCTCGTCCCAAACTGAGACATTTACATAAACCCATCTACCCTCCTTTTTGTCATAGTTGTAAGTCCTTTGGGGTGACCCTCGAGGAGGGTGGAATCCAAGTGGCCACCCCGATGGAGGCTGCCGTTTGGCCGGGGCCAAGGAGGAAGCATACGGCCATACCTTTCTTTCCCTGGGCTTGTGTTCCGCCGAGTGCGAGAGGTGGGTTTCTTGTACACATATCATATCTGGCCATTTGACCACCCCCTTTTCTCTGAATAACTCCCAAATTGCCTTCTTTTTTTCCGGCGTCGCATGGGCGGCCCCATTTATATTAATTGATCGCATGTGGAGGTCTGTCATTGCTACTTTATGTGCCCACAGTGGGGGGCGCCTCAGCAGGAGGGGGGGGGGGGGGGGGGGGGGGGGGGGAAGGGGGGGGGGCAGGGGGGTTGTTGGTATGCTGCACAGACCCCTTCCCAGCGCTTTTCCTGAGATGCAGATCGATTGTCCTGCATACTGGGGTATTGGGGAGGGATGACTCTCTCCATGCAACCACTAGCGGTTAATGGAAGGCCGAAAATTCGGGGTTTTTCGCCGCATCGCTACAAGCAATGTTGTTGAAACTCTTGCAAACAAACTATCTAAAACCCTATTCGGAGTAGCTTTCGGAGTTCGCCAAATCTTTTTTTGAGTCCGGTGTTTTTGCTAAGTTTTTCGTTACTGGTCCAAATGCAGCGAAACTGAATACAGATATACCCTAAAGCGCATATATATCAGGCAAAAAGAAAAACCAAGAAAAAAGTAAGAATTCAGGGAAATATGGCAGTTTCGGTGAAAATTTCGCCAAAATTCGCCGAATTTTGGGCCTTCCATTACTAACCGCTTCTCATGCAAGCGCACGCTACTCCGTCAGTGCCAGCAGCAGGGGTGTGGCTGCTGGTTTGTCACGCAGGTACCCCTTCCCGTTTGGGGGCCATGCGATAAGCCCTGGTGAGCAATCGGCCATGTTGAAATCTTCCTCAAAATTTGAATCCGAGTCAGACACCCCCTCTATGTTATCTCCTTCCTTCAGGGTGAATTTGTTTGCTTCCGGGTCCATGAGGAGGTTGAGGACCTGAATAGTCAGGGGGGAAGAGATGGCTAGAACACGCTGACCAGAGTATCCAGCAAGCAATTCTGACGGTATCTTCAGCTCTACGGGTGCATGAGCTGTCACCAGAGTGTCCGCCCCTTTGTCGCCCTGCATTCCCAAGCAGATCTTCTTGATAAGAATATCCGGCCTGAACTGGTCGTCGCTTGTTCTGAGGCCCAGACAGCCAACCCTGGTAATGGTTGCTACATGGCCCTCTGTCCACGTGGTAGGATGCGCCACCGTGGTAGGATACGCCACCCGTGTCAGTTCGTTTAGCAGTGAGGTGACTGTGGCGATGAGCTTCTTGGCTACCAGTCCCCAGTCGATTTTGGAGATATGTTTGTATTTGTTGATGATCTGTTGAATTTGAGGTTTAGCGATTATCCTCATCCTAATCTTCTCCGAGTGCAAGGGAGGGTTGATGTCATGAATGGAGAGTTCCCCAGGGGGCAGGGAGTTGAGAAGGACTCAGTCAGGAAGCTGTTTCAGGTGGGAGCGGACCACCTTGTTTTTCACCAGTGAAATTGCAGGTGAGGATTTGTCCTAGTGAGTACAGCAGTCACGGATCAGATTGGGCTGGCCCGTCCCAGGTGGTTGTTGACTGCTTTGTTGAAATTGCTGTGGATCCTGCTCAGCATTCAGGTCGTCTTGGTCCATCTCAAGATCCTCATCTGGGTGAATCCCTTCCCCCGTCTCATTATTCATTCCCAGCATGAGTGTGTCCGTCTGTGTATCTGGTGTGGGGAACGTCTCAGGCAGCTCGGCGTGGCCCTCCTGCTGATGGCACAGGCCTGTCTGCAGAATCTGGGAACAGGCGCCTTCCGGCACAGTGTCGGGTGGGGGGGACGTCCCTGGCAACTGGGCTTGGTCCGTCTGCTGAGGGCAATGCCCGTCTGCAGAAGTTGGAGGTAAGGTCCTTGCCCCTCCGATGACTGTGCCAGGTCGGGAGGGGTAAGGAGCCAGGCCTGTTGTCACCACCAACTCTGGACCTGCATCGCCTCCTCGCGGTGCCCGTGTGCCAGCAGTTGCCCAATGTCGTACAAGTTTCCCTGTTCCTGGTTCGCAAGCATTTGCTGTTGGTCCTCCATTTGTTTTATCGCCTGTTGTTGCACTTGCAGGCTTGCCAGGGCTTGTCCCAGCTGCTGCCTGAGCGCTTCTGGTGTTTGTAGACTGGCCCAGGTCGCCTTCCCGGTATGCGGGCATAGGGCCCAGCTGGCTGATTTGCTGCTCGGCTAGCTGGTGAAATAGGGCACATTGGGCTTCAGTCAGGGCAGGTTGCTGGTTTCCAGGGTGCGGTGATTGTTCGGGGTGGGAGTCCCGAGCACTGCCCTCGTGGGATATCTGTGTGGGCTGGCCAGTATTTCCTTGCAGAATGTCATCTGAGTTATTCTGTGGCAACAGCGACTGGCCCAGGTCGCCTCCCCGGTCAGCGGGCACGGGGCCCAGCTGGCGGACAAGAATCATACTAGGGGTAATACGGAAACAAAGATGCACTATGTTTGAACCACCAGTATGTTTCTCAGCCATTTTTCTCCAACGTGTCTTGCATGCTGCTGCAACTTTTGGGGGTCGGCAGCCGGAGCGAAATGGCAGGGAGTTTGGAGCCCCGGGCAAAGTGCCCCGGAAATACTATACTGGTGGTTTGATTCCAGGAAAACAAGTTCAGTATATGGACAAGAGCATAATGGCTGGCGACCCAGCCAAAATAAGGCCCGTGCTGCTTCGTTTTTCTTTGGCCTGTAGGGCGTTTGGAGCGTTGGGCAAAAGTGCCTCACAAGTACTGGTGGCTGGATTCCAGGAAAACATGTTCGGTCTAGGGGCAAGAGCCATGCTAGGGGTAATACGGAAATGAAGATGCACTATGTTTGATGGAAGAATCCCCAACGACTGAATTTGCTGCCTGAAAAGAGGATACGTAGAGGCGGAGATTGGAAAGGTTATGGAAAGCCTTCGGCCTTATGCGGTTTACAATTAGGAGGTCTTATTATATTATAACCAACAAGATTAGCAATGGAACTCCAACGCCACATAACAGATGTCATCCTCCTAAGAAACGCACGTATAATATCCTATCATCGCTTCTGAGGTTGGCAGAGGCACGGACAAAGGAAGTGCTGGCCAGACTCTGCTGCATTTATTTTGACAAAATCGGCAAGATGGAAAATGGGAGAGAGAAGATGAACATGACAAGGAGAGTATTTTTGCCAATGGAATGGCTTCGGGCAATGTGGGGTATGCCACGGGGCAGCAGAACAAGAGTGTAACGGATAGGGGAGACAGAGCGGCCTTGGCTGCTCTTCATTGCACGGGAAAACCAGAGCACTCATCGAGTTCCAAATCGATGAAAGACTTCCCTCTTTTTTTCTCCCCCCAACAGACAACACAGCAATGGTTAATTTAGACTGTTATACCGCGTCAAACGCGGGGGCGCAGCCATTCGGGTAGCATGCTTTATGTTCTAGACAGTAAGCTTGGCAAAGGTCTTATGAAGTGGGGGACGGGCAGCCTTCTGGATGGTAGTGTCCAAAGCCAACACTCTCCCACATGCCACACTCAACCCACTCACACGTGCACTCACACCTGTGTTGGCTGAAGACCTTACTGATACCGACTGGGAGGATCCAGGTCACTATCTCAGTTGGATGGCACCAAGAGTGCCACAGGCGGCCGTGGGGATTGAACCCACAACCTCCTGAATGCCACTTGCGTGCCTAACCAATTGAGCGAGGACGCTGGATGGAGCCCATTCGAGCTCTGAACTACTAGCATTGCATCTACCTGTGTTCTACCAGAAGATTCATGCTCATGTTGCACATTTGGTCGGTAGTGGAGCAAGGCCTTCGATCTCCACAGCTCTCGGGGCAAAGGTTGGTCAGTAGTGGAGCAAGGCCCTCGATCTCCACAGCTCCCAGGGCGAAGGTAAGTGTGTTTTTTCTTCTTTTTTTTCCCGGAAAGTCAATGCGTTTTTTTCCCCCTTTTCTTTTCTTAGTAAGCCCTGCCAACGAGGCAGGGCAGTCCGTTCTAGATTTCGTTACTTGGGCGTAGTAAACAGCAGAATGCTTTGATACTGTATTTCTAGGAAGATGCAGTAGAAGAGAAAAAATACAAAAACGGAAACGACCCAGACCCAAATCGCCCACCCAGACCCATATCGCCCGCCCCCAGTTTGCAACGGGAAAAAAGTTCAAAAACTCTATCCCTCAAAAGGGAAACAATGGACGGGGCCCTTAATTGCAGCGACCTTGACAAGATGACCTGCCCTACGACCGGTCTCAGGGACGACTGCGACCGGACCCTATTTTCTGCTGTCAGAGACCCCATATGAACCCGTCCCAGCGAAGTTGTACTGCACGACCTTACCAAAAATAGAAAGAAATGAAACAACGAAAATGGAACCCACACAAGAGCAGCCTCCTGGCTGCGAATTTGTACAGCAGACAGTAACAACGGGAAGAAGGCTACGGCAGGCAGTGAAAAAGGGAAGAAAGGGACAAAGGGAATCGGTTAAGAGAAATCCCATAGAGGGGGAATAGAGTGAAGGGTAAACTGGAATGAATGGCTGTTCTGGCAACCTCATACTGAGGTTGGAGAGGGCTATCCCTCACAACCGACAGGGGAAATTAATTTTCTTTCTTTCCTCCCTTTTTAAGGGACGCTGACCCCGATTCTCCAGGCACTGATCCCTGCCAATGGACTGGAGTGTCAGAAACAAGAGGTGACCCTCTAGTTGTGGGGCAGTTTGGAAGGTCCCCGCAGCTAATTCAGGGCGCAACAAAGAAGCTGAATCTCTTGCCAAAAAAAGGCTGGTGTGACAGGTGCTGTTGGTTTGAAATTTGAATTACACTTCCCCATCTTATGGCTTTCCTGATTTCCCCCTTTCATCACCCCTCACCCCTTCCTTATCTCGTTCCTTCCAGGAAATTCAATCTGCATTCTTGAGACAAATGTTCTATTTAAACCACCAGTTCATACGAGCCTAAGTAATTCGCTCACTGGTATAGGCAGTATGAGCACTTGGCTTTGGGCCTGGGCCGGTAGCAAAAGGGGCAGGCCACTTTGAAATGTGCAGTCGCAGGCCGGTGGAGCTTTGAAGACAGCTTCGTCAACTTAGGCTTGTGTCAACTGGTGCATGGGCAAAGCACTTTTCTTATTAGACTTGATAAGTTTATACTGATGGTGTTATGCAGGCATCTGACTTCCTGGTGCTGCATTCAACTCCTTTGGAGCACAATCAGATGCCTGACTTGTTTTTCTCTCTGCACTGGTGACATGCAGGTTCCATTTGACTTTGCAATTGATTTAAGTCCACTGAAGCGCAAGTCGGTGCTACAGATCAGTCCACTGCAAGGAATTCTCCAAGGAGGGGAGAAGCAGAAGTTCTGCATCCGCTTTCTTGCGGGAATCCCTGAGAAGATAACTGAATGCTTCCGATGGCAGGTGACTCTGCATACAGACATTCAATCCCATATTCTGACTGGTCATCACTCTCGTTGTGTTCTTCGATCTTAGACCATGTTGTTACGCACCAATGCACCTTTGTTCCTATTGGCACAATTTGGCAGTATGTGTCTTCTTCTTCTTCTTCTCTTTTTATCTTTAATCTTTCCGTTTTTGACAAATGTGGCTTTTATTACATACGCCTCTCCCCCCCTTGCCAAGGGGAGCACCGGCCCTGGTCTCCAGCTGAGGGTTGAAGCACCACATGGTATGGTCGAAACTGGGCATGGCCCCGGTACGTGGTCCCTCAGGTTGGTGTAGCTTGGGACGCGGGCCCCAGTTTCCAGCAGGCGCTAAATAAGGTCTTGTAATTTCTGTGGTAGGTATGTGTTAATCCTCTCAGCCGAAGCCGGGTAATGGGCCCGGTACTTCAAATTGTTCCACATATGTTTTCATATGGGGCGTTGTGCCCAGTTCCCAGCATGTGTTGCTCCCCATGAATGATTGGAGCACTATTCCTGGGGGAAAAAAAAAAAAGAAGGCTTCATCAGACAGTCCAGCTGCCTGCAGGCAGCCACGGCACCATGTTTTATACCCTGCGGCGTTAGATATTCAGGACTCACATGTACAACACGATGTGGTCCCTGTAATTAAATGACACACAAGATATATAAACTCTAAAGAATCATCATTCACAGGGATGGGATAATGAATTCTTTGTTGTAATTTGCTTGGAATATCTGAATCTATCAAACACACAATCGGTATATGTAATTGACTAGCTTCAAGTATGGCCATGGAATTCTGATTTGCATTCATTATCACCAAGCAGTCTGGAATATCGTTTGTAACAATTCCTTCAAAGCATTTTTTCATTTTTTTATAACGCGGCACCTTGCAAATATGTTGTGCTGTATCTAAGATTCTAAAGTTTTTTTTTTTTTTTTT
>BFEA01000289.1:1079110-1100723 GCA_003427395.1 Chara braunii
TGGGCCAACCCGATCTCGCATTCAATCGTCCTACCCCATTCTAACTGTTCCACTTCCTGGACCCACTGCTCTAGGGTCATGTTCTCCTCCTCTGATGTTTCCTGTTCTCCCTCTTCTTCTGATGAATCCTCCGATTCCATATCCTGTGAGTTGTCCCTCTGATCTTCCTCTGCCTCCAATATTTCCTCTTCAGTCATATTTTCTGCATTGTGCATTAACTTTCTTCTTTCCTCTCTCTCCCTATCAGATTCTGATGGTGTGGAGGCATCCTGAGATACTTCCTTGCCCTCTCTTCCTGGACTTCCGTCTCCAGACACCGCTGTGTCGTGCGTGGTTCCTTCCCATGACTCCGCTGTTGTGCTCCCCTCCGTTGTTGTGCTCTTGTGTTGCCTTTTCGCTTGCCGAGCACTCCCCTCCTGCCTATCTGACCCCTCCGGTTCCACCGACGATTCCTTCCTTTTCAAGGGTTGACTTCCCCCACTTGTGCCCTCTCCCTCCTCCTCTCCACACTCCATGTTTTCTCCCTGTTCTTCCCCCATTTCCCCAGTGGTGCCCTAATTTTCCTTCTGATGTTCCTGCTGCTGTGCCTTGGCCGCCGTATTTTCCAAAAACGCCCTTCCTGCATTTTTCCCAGTTGTGTGAAGTTCATCTATAAGTTTCATTCTTTGTTGGACATCTAGCATGATTGTGTCGTCCAGCATTGGTCTAGATGTGTATCCCGTTTCCTAATCTTCCATCCTCTTTCCTCCCGTCTATCTCCATCTGATGTCATATGGGGGGTAAATGTCTGGTTTAATCGTAGGGTCCTTCTTTAGTATCCACACCCACTTTGGGTTCTCCAAATTATCATCGAAGATCCACCCCTGTACTGTGGTGAATTAATATACCATACCCCTGGTTTGCTTTCACATTTTTGGAGCATCGACTGGCGCAGAGGAGTCTGCTTACCACCTGCCCCTCCCTATCCCTTCCTGTGCACTTGAAGCAGAAAGGATTAGTTTTGGACGGTATAAAGACCGTAATCCTCCGCCCACTTTTCCTGAAAATCCATTGGTCCGGAAACCTCGGCGGAGCTCCTGATTTGACCTCCAAGCACGCCACCCGAGACTCGTGATTTGGTGCGAGGAAGTACGGGTTTGCAGGGAGCCAATCGATGATTGAATTATTGGGGAGTTCCTCCACTAACCTTTTCCGGACGAAGCTGTGCATTCCTTTCGACAGATTGTCGAATTGGACCCAAAAATGGTTTCTCATCATTGATTGTCGATGCCTCGACGCTTCAGCCTGCGGAGGCCGTGGCGGCTTCCATGCCAGGATGGTAAGTTGGTAACCACTGCCCTTTTGCATTTCAACAAACCTATCGTTAGCAGGTACTGAGCGTAAGTTGGATCTACGCAGACTATCATCACAACGAACCTTCCCCTCTTGTGGTATGAGACATCTGGTTCTCTTCGTGGAATGCTTTCCATAGCCCGGAGTTTGTCCATCACCCACCTTCTCTGGGTATTCCCACACGTCTACCTCTTCTTCGTTTCGTTGTCGAGCGCATCGGTCCAGCACCGCGCGTGGCAGTGCGGGACCCTCTCGGCCGCGTCACGCAGGAGTTAGACCAACCTCGTCACAAACACACGAATGGAGCTTCCTTAGGCCGCTCCGGCCGAGTGCGCCAGCCATACCTCTCGCGAGCCCCTACGACAGGATAGGGCCTACGCGAGGCACAACTTACCTCCACCTTACGGGAGCTGTCACCTCCCTTCGGTGGGCGTATCCCCATCGAGCTACCAGTCCACAGTACGAAAGCTAATCAGTTGCAATCGCAGAGGTGGACCAGCCGAGGGCGTTTCTCGTTCGCTGTAGCATAGGGGGTACGCGCGGTATTACGCCTATCGGGCCCGCACGAGAACCGACGTCTCGGGGGGCTGAAGTCCCAAGCGCGGCTCGTTGTCGGTCGACTAGGACGAATCCCACACACCACGCGCACACCGCTTTACGAACACAAAAATAAAACACACACGCACAACCATATAACACGGCAAAACACAAACAACGCGACAACGCTCCTAGCCCCTCGGTAGCCATCCCATAACTTTACGATGCGGAATTTGCATAGGCGTCACGCACGAGACTTAGTATAAAACCGCGCGGACGCAGGGCTAACTCATGTCGGCTCGCAATGCAAGCGTACGCAAGCAGTCGCAATGATGGCGTACTACGTAGTGCCCATAATCAAGCGGCACCTCGTGGATCCAAGTACCGCTTATGACACTCAAGTGTCAGACTCGACGTGTCGTGAGGGTCTAATCCTTCATGATATTGCACGGCTGAAGGAATAGTCGTGCAGCCGTCGCGAGACCTCCGACCTTTGGTCTGAGCGTCTCGGTAGGCAAGGCAAGTAGGCTCTGCACGGGGGCAGATTCCTTCCCTGCAGAATCTAGGGCTCGGGATGTCCTGGACAAGGACCTTGAATCCCGGCCTAGGACCAACGTCCGACTATAAAAATCTTCTAAAGAACAAAGGTAAAAAGGGGACTTCCCTTTTCTCTCATAACACAATCTGGTTAACCCTTATACACAATCACAGTGGCCTCTCAAACTCTCAGGGCACTTATAAACATATAAGGGTTAATTTTATAGGACGATCACTTCTCACAGTCACAGTGGGGTTCCTCTCAGCCATATATGTATGAAATCGCAGGCAATCACATCCAGAGTCCGAACCACAACCATACCTGCAATCACATCAAAGATCCAACAAAAGTCCACGCACTACACGGGGTCAACTTCAACCATTCTCTATGCTCATACTCCTCGCTTTAGCCACACAGATCTCACCCCGGTGCAACTCCCCCAAAATAAATACTCAATACTTTTGTTAAATGACCATTCAATAAAGCCCGGGTGAAAACATAATGAAACAGTTCAAACCACAGGGCTAAAGCCTTTAGGTTGAGTGATAGGAGTGGATTGGAGTTGAATCGCAAACCGACGAATCGGCAACCGACCTGTTATCAGTGATAACAGAAGATGATCCTCGTAGGATCAGGCTGAATCTAGTCCAAGTCCTAAATCGAATGTCCAAGAAAGGCTTGTACCATAAGACAGGTCAATGCCCAAGCTAAGCCATCAACATATGGGGGATGAACCTCCATAGCACATTCTCTCTCAAAGTTATCTGCAAACTAAGTCCAAGTCTACCTCTAAGCCAGTGCCCAAAGCAAAGGTAGACTAATGGCAGAATCTCCCCTATTCAGGGTGGATCGCCAAAATCGCCACTTGTCAAAATACAATCTAACTTTTATAAATCAAGAAAATTTCGGCAGCGCTTCCCGTGGGAAAAATGCCTTTTCAAAACTTATATCAGCCTGAATATAAAAGCAGAAAATAATCTTTAACCCTGCAAAGTCAAATTCTGTCTAACTCTCTGAATTAGTAAAATTTTGGGCAGCACTCCCTCTAGAAAGGGAGACTTCCCAGATTTATACTAAGTCAGATATGAACTCAAAAGACAACTTGAGTTCAACTTAGACAAGATTTAACTAGCTCCTTAGTTTTGCAGAAATTTCGACACCACTCCCTGTAGAAAAGTGTTATTCCAAAATTTGTACAAAGCTAAGTCCAGAACTTGAGAATAACTTTGACTTCTCAAAATCCAATTTTGTCTAACTCCCTGAATTAGCAAAAATTTGGGCAGCACTCCTTTTAGAAAAGGAGACTTTTCAAATTCTTACTAGGTCAAATATAAAGAAAAGATAAGTTGAACTTTGACAAGTCAACAATTGACTAACTCCTTGGATTTGTAGAAATTTCGGCAGCACTTCCCGTAGAGAAAGTAACTTACCAGAATTTATACAGGTCCAAGTACAGTAGCGAGCCTCAAAGAATGCAAAAATCGATCTAAGTAAAATAAAGTCAGCTCAGAAAATGCAGAAATTGACCTAACTCCTATCGCTCTAGCACGTGGCGAGCCTCTAAAGCAACTACCTGTCAACTTGAAACCCAGACCAAGTAGTAACCTCACTCAGCCACATGCAGGCCAAACCACAAAGGTAAGTACTCTCACCATCCCCAAGACAATCTGAGCAATCTTTCAGTGAGTTATCCCCTCATACCCAACTTACATAAGGCATAGGCCAGGGCACCTGAACTTACAGAGCGCGCCCAACTTAGCCAGGCCCCAAAGTCAGAATACCTAAAATTATAGAGCGTTCTGACTTGGCCAAGTATACACAAACAAAGGGCACAACTACTTCTCTCTTCTTTGGGTGTATGACTAGACCACTCTAGTCGCCCTGAACCGTTTAAATAGCCAATTTATACATGCCTCTCTGAACTTAGTCTGCAAAGGGACATAAGGCTGAGGCGCTCAACTTAGAACATTGCTCAGCCTGCCCACATTTACCTTCAGTTATATCTCTTAATTATACTCTCTTCAATTGTGATAAGCTATAGTCAGGCTACCTAAACTTATAGAGCGGTTTGATTAGCCTTTTCTTAACAGCATAGTAATATTATATAGCCATGTTATATCCATTGGGTTCCAACATGTGCGAGGCATTGGGTCAGACTACCTAAACTTATAGAGCGGTCTGATCCTCAACCAGGTTCGTTTCTCTCTGATCCTATCTGTACAAGGTAGTGGGGCAGGCTACCTAAGCTTATAGAGCGGCCCGCCTCCTGCCAGATTTATTCCCTCATAACAAAATAGGGGGAGGGCCGAACCACCTAAACTTATAGAGCGGTTCAGGCCTTCCCGTTCAGAACCAAAGAACTGTGAGAACCCCATACAAAACGAGGCAACCCAAGGTACCTAAACTTATAGAGCGCCTTGGGTTCCTGAAAGTCACTCACAGTCAAACCCCCACAAGTCAGAGCAGCCAGGACACCTAAACTTATAGAGCGTCCTGACCCTCCAAGCAATTCACAGCACCAGGTCTCCCCAAACTTATGGGGACATCCTAGCCTCCAGAGCATTCAGGCYACCTAAACTTATAGAGCGGCCTGATGCTCCATGCAAACCAGAATAAACAAAGCGTTGGGCTTCCCCAAACTTAAGGGGACCTCCCAGCCTTAGTGACCCAGTCAATCTGCACACAATACTGCCTTCCTCCCAGCCTTCCCCCAGATGCAACCCACTTCGTTCACAATCTGCTTTCAGGCAATCAACAAAAACCGAAACTGAGATTGCACACACACTCCTTTACTTCAGTCTGACTTAGGTCCTGACAGTCAAACCAAAATCAGAGTACAGGGTCCACACAATACGCTCAGTCAAACGTAGAGAGATGTACAGGTAGGGGTTATAGTTGGGTTTATAGGAGTCAGGGAATTACCGCTCAGTTCCCTGCCTCCAGAACCCCTCATGGGTCCCGGCAGAGCTCCCGCAATCGGTGGGTGGACTCCCCACAGAGTCTTGGCGCGGTCTTACGGGTTGCAATCCCGCCTGCCGCCTTCCTCTCATAACCAACGGACTAGACTCGGAGTAAGAGGGGCAGAAAGAGGAAGTCGAGACGCTCATATACAAAAAGGGTGCTCTCGGACTCGCGCGAGAGGGACTTGTTGTCTTCAAATCGCCTGAGGGCCCCGCAATGATGGCCAACGTAACAACTTGACCGACTGAAGTCACCCTTCGGCCGTCGACTCCCTAACGACCCCTTAACTCACAACGATAAACCCTCTTGCAGTCTGACCTCCTTCCAACAGCATCACTCCTTCCCTTTACTTGAGTGGTAAGCAAGGACGCAGCACTAAGCAACCACAAACCCGGCGCGCCCAGTAAGGCATAGCAAGGCCGCGGGCATAACCCCCCCCTTTTCCCGACAATTATCAGAATACTCAGTTGTGCTCCGCCGCGTTGGCTCCTCGCGTTGTACCATGCTCCTCTTCGCACACTGGAACGGGGGTCTCGGCCAACTTCACTTAGTTGCTGTTCCTTTCCTTCGCCCCACGCATCCCTCATTGCTTGTAGCGTCACGCTTACTCCATGGCTCTGCCCCAAAGTCTAAGTAGTGAGCTCCTTACCCTTCTCTCCTGCAAGTGAGTCGGCACCTTCGCAGCCGCTCCCCAGCAGCCCCGCATGTGAGGGCTAGAAGTACATTGCCCAAAGGTAAGCCTTCAGCCCACAGCCTGTCTATAGCCCACTAGTCTAGCCCGTAGGTCCCTGCTCCCGAGCTTGCCCTGTATCGCCAGCTTGCCAGGCGGGAATGAACCTCCCGCTACACCACAACCGGATTCATTCCCTTCTAATAGTGACAGCAATCCCCTCCTACGAGCGCGGCCCTCAGACAGGTAAGCCGTCTGAACCATCTCGCTCGACATCAGCCCCGGTGAGTAGCCCCCCCCCTTGACTTTCCCTCTTTGTTTATTTTCGAATGCACCTAGCGCGCACCCGCGTCTAGGTTCACTCGAACTCCCCTCCCTCCACTACTGCTTCTACCGATACCACCCTTCTCCACTAACTCCTTTCCCGTTAGTTTTCGTACTTATCTGATTACACCAACTGACTCGCCCTAGACAAGACCCTTGGACTAACCCCTTCTCTCGCCCGCTTCTGCTCAGTATCGGAGGAGTGGCATCTCTTTCTGTTCGGCCATATCTACTTGCTCTCTCATCTTCGCGCAGCCTCCATACACACACCGGCCATACCACCCATCCTTTACCGAATCCGACGCTGCCATTAGCTCCGCTCGACCCCAAAACCCCACACTAGCACTTTCTCCCTCCCTTTTTCGTTGAGAGTTGGGTAAGTTCGAGCTTTATCCCTCCGCCATAGCCACTCCCCCCTTGCCTCCATCTTCGAATGCACCCGGCCCAATCTCCCGTCCAGGTTCACTCGGCCTATCTCCTTACGTTTTGCCTGCCCTCTTGCCTCCTTGCCCCAGCGTCCTCACTCCGCCCACCTCGCTGTCGAACGTATCGGGCGCAGAACTGCGTCCGGATTCCAGCCCGGTCCTTCTCCGCCGCCTGCCGTTGCCCCCATTGCCTGATGCCTCAGCACCCGTCGCTAATCCCGAACGCCCCTAGCACCGCCTGCCGCCCCGGTCCATTTCCCATACCGACTCCTCTGCTACCCCGTTTCCACTGCGCCCCATCCTCCTCCCCGCCATCTCCATTCCCGAATGCATCCGGTACCACTTCCCGTCCACATTCGCCCTCCCTCCTTCTGATGTCGGCCGCCCCTCTGTTGTAGTCAACAACAACTAGCTAGCTACGGCCCAACAACGCAATCGCGCTCTACCAGCTCGTGGGCCAAAAAAAAAAAAAGATCAATTCAATCGAAAAAAGGGGGGCCGCTCTCTATTTATGCGCGCCGCCCCCTTTTCCGCAGCGGCCAGGCTAATCTTCTCTGTATCGTACCAACTTTAACGGATGTCCCGAAGGACTCCGATCGCCGTGGCAAATGCCCCCACGGCCTTTCAAGGTCCGAGTAGCTCCCGGTGCTACCTCACTTGGTTGGGGCTGCACGCGGATCTAGCCATCTTTCGAGGCTGAATCCGAATAAGCGCGCCCCGCCCCTTTTTTCCAAGTTCGTGCTTACCATCCATCCGCCTCGGCCATGCGAATCTTCTCTGTGCCATCCCAATACTAACGAATATCCTGAAGAAAAAAGCCGCGGTGATACCCCGCAACTTTCCCGGGGGCCACTCGGCCTCCCTCCCCTCTCCTTGCGCGTACCCGGCCTATCCTACGACCGGGTCCATTCCCTACTTTTATGAGCCTTACCCTTGCGCAGCTGGCCGAGCGAGCCTTTCTCGCTATTGCTCCAAATCTTAGCGGATCTCCCAAAAATTGTCTGCGGTGATACGCCATCTCAATCAGCTATTTCCATGTGAGCCTGACCTCCCTTATGGCTGGGTTCAGACAACCACAGTTCAGTACATACGGTCCCCGCCAAACTCCTCTATATCGCTTCCCTTCTAACGGATGTCCCGAAGGACGTGTCCGTAGCAATTCGTCGCAATGACGTCAAACGCCCCCACGCCCCCCGCAGATATCCTGAGGGAAAAAGCAGCACCCCAGCCTCCGGGGTGCCCCTACCGAGGCTAGGCTCTTAGGTCCTAATCTCGGTCATGATACCGCGCTCTCTGTAACCCCGACAGAAGAACAAAAGGAAAGGAATGTAAACAAAACCAGCATCGGGCTAAAATAGCACCCAAGTTTCTACGGGACGACCGCCGGAAAAACAGGCCGCGGGTCCCATCACCCCTCCTCGTTCCTACTGCGCGGCGACTCCCCCAACAAAACCGAGGAGGATAGCCTTGCAGCCCTCAACCCCATCGGCTTTCTTCTCGATGCTCCGCCGTTGTCGCACCGGCGTCCGCTGGCCTCGATCCCGGAGCCTCCATAGTAATAGCCCAATGCCGTAACCTATAGGGCTAAGCCCAAGCCTGAGACCAGTACACGCGGAGTGCCATATAGGGCAATGCGGGGCGGCGCTTTGGGGCCTACAAATCGGCTGCGCGGCTCCCAGTGCCCGCGCCGGCTTGCTCACACCGTGTCATAATCGCCCCGCGCGCCATCCTACGACACCCCGCTTACCGCACGAAGTCGCGCCGTCGTCGCCGATGCCGCCGTCGGGGTCGTCCTCCGCACGCGCGCTCGACTCGGTCAAACGTAGCCATCAAACGAAAATATCTTTAATTCCTGCTTAGTCAAGAATAAATAAAACAATAATAAAATATCATTAAACGAAACGGTCAACGTCCATGTCGGCTCTCCGATCAACAACAAAAAAGAATCACGCGCGCCTTAAACCTGCGCGCCCACGCACTCTCTATACTAGCCAACCAACTAGTCAATCGTAAATCACAGATGCGGCTGCGCCTAGCGCGGTATACTCAAACTTCAAACCATAACTGTTTTCTGTCGCTTGCAAAAACCAGGGTGGATACCCTTGTAAGGGTATTCGCGCCGACACCGTCCTTCTCCTTTAATTGCCTCCTTCGACACTTTGATTTCTCCCTTAATTTGTGTTTTCTCCAACAAAAATTCCATTCCTTTCTGCCCCAATGTACGAACCTTGGAATCCCCCATTTTTACACTTGTCCCTGTTTGAGAAGTGGCCTGAGATGACTGATTCCCCGTCCTCTCCTCCTGCTTTTGATTAAACTCCTGCTTCTCCTCGTTCTCTGTCCCCAATGTAAGTACCCTATTCACATCTCCCCTTCAATAGCCAAGGTAGATCTTCCCTCTGTTTCTCTGTTCCAACCAGACGTACAATGCTGCTGATGTTTCCCTTTGTTTCCGTGGTTCCTTTCCTCCACCCTTTCAATCTCGAAGATAGTTCGTTCCTTCTTCGTTCTCTGTCCCAGCAGAAGAGAAAACTCTATAGTAACTCAATAATAAACGCAATGGTCTTCACATCCTTCAATTATGGGGTGTGGGAACCGTCTCACCTGTTATCTTGCTGACTGTGCTCGCTTACCCCTATGCAGTCTTTGTAGTCTTAGTTGAAATGTGCGTGAAAGTGTCTGATGGTCCTCTCTTCCCTGGTACTCTGTCCATCGTTTTACGTTGGGATCCAAAATCTTGAGTCCGATAGTAGATGCTGGATCGCTGTAAATATCGGCTGACGTGGCGACGAGAGTGACTTAATCGGAGGGAACGAAAATCTTGAGCCCGATAGTAGATGCCGGATCGCTGTTCGTATCGGTTGTCGTGACGACAAGAGTGACAAAGATGACCTCGCACTCAGCTGGCGTGGCGATGGGGATTACAAGAGACGACCCCCCTCTCACATTCCCTGACTAGCCCGACCTCTCATTCCCGGGTTGACCCCCCTCTCTATCTATGTTTACTTCTCTCTCTCTCCAAAAACCTTAGATGACCCCGCGCTCTGCTGACGTGACGACGGGAGTGACGAAGGACCACCCCACACTCTCATTTCCTGACTAGTCCGTCCTCACAACTGGCCCTCCCTTACATTCCCTTACTAACCTCCTCGTGTCCGATCCCTCTCTCTTCCCGTAAGCCTCGGATCGGGAGTGACGAAGGACAACCCTGCGCTCTCATTTCCTGACTAGCCCGCCCTCACATTTCCCCACTAACCTCCTCGCATCCGATCCCTCTCTCTCCCCGTAAGCCCCGGCTCACCTTCGCTCACGTTCACGACTTACCTTCGGTTCGGTTCTCGACTCACCTTCGTTCTCGTTCACAACTCACCTTCTCTCACGTTCACGACCGAACACCGCAGTGTCACCACCCCTGGCCGTAGCTTGACTGTGTCGCCTAAAGGCGACGCAATGACCAACTCCCGTGGTCTTCGCGCGCTGTGTTACCACCACGCGCGCGGGAGACTCGCTTCGTCGACAAACCCAGGTCGCCCGCGATGCGAGTCGGCCTCACAACTCACCTTCTCTCATGTTCACGACCCAACACCGCAGTGTCACCACCCCCGGCCGTAGCTTGACTGCGTCGCCCGAAGACGACGCAATGACCAACTCCCGCAGCCTTCACGTGCTGTGTTACCACCACGCGTGCGGGAGACTCGCTTCGTCGACGAACCCAGGTCGCCTGCGACGCGCGTCGGTGACGTCAACGCAATGTCAGATTAGCGCTGAGACAGCGGTCACGCATAGCGCTACCCCGTCGGTGCTGGTGGTCACCTCCACCTCTCCAAGTTATATTCTTTCTTTTTTTTTTCTTTTTTTTTTCAACAAATTCTTTTTTTAATTATATATTGAACAAAAGGGAGGCCGGGAATCCCTCCACATCTCAACCCGGAAGCCTGGGGCCATTACCCAGATTAGGCTCATACTAGAAACCGGGTCCAGTGTCCCTTTCTCCTGTCTAACTACATGCTATTCTTGAACAAAGACAAAACTGGATTAAGAAAGGACAAACAACAATAAAGGAAGAAACCTACCAACCTGTCCTTAGGTTACACTACAGCGATGACACAGCTACCCCTAGGTTGCACTTAAGAAAACAGGCTGAAATGCAATAGAAGAACTGAAAGCCCCTACAGAGTGTCCCAACCTGCTACTTCCCTTAACCTACCTTTTTTTTTTTTTTTTTTTTTTTTTTCTGAACAAAGTGTTACCTCATAAAACCCAATCAACGCTTCCTTCCGTCTGGCCGAAGGAACCCTAACCAGCATTGATAACTCCAGCGTCCTGGAGGATTGACTGTCAGCTTGCCTTACTTCCGCCTTTCCTCTCAGCTCCACTGTACGGACCTGTCAGATAATTGACAAGGACAAGAAAAGCGAAAGAGCTACAGGAGGTGAATGGATGTGCACTCGTCACAGTCTTTTTCCACTCATCCCCTTTCCTCTACCAGCTCTCTTGTACCACTACTGCTTTCCAGATTTGTCACCTTCCTTAACCCCTAAACCCTACTGTATCTGTATCTCAAAACGCACGTGTAGTGACATTAGCTAATATTCTCCTTTGGGGCCATTACGCTGAGTGTATGTCTACCCTACTGCTCTGTGATCGCCCTGATTCCAGCGATGCGAGATCTGTTGCTGTGTCTCTCTGTGGCCAATCTTCTCGTCTCTTCCATACCAGTCTTGGGGGGTTTCCTTCCACGGTGCCAATTTTACCCATTTCGAGCCTGTCTTTGACAAATTTTTCTATGATTGCCTGCTTCCTCGGAGGGTCTTCTTTGATATTCTTGGCTGTCCTGTTCCAATCCGCTTGATATTCCTGTCGTAAAAGTTGTAAGACGTGCTTCCAGGCTTCCTGCGTCGGTGTTTTTTTACCATCTATCGTCTGTTTGCATCGTGTCTTCCATATGGTCCACGGGGTAAAAGGGCGAAGCTTACTGAAGAGAGTCCGCTGCCAGGGCTCACTGAAATTTGGCTGTGCCAGGCCCGTTAAGAGTGTGAGTCGGTTGCCTGGTAATTGAGCTCCAACCATTGCCAGCCAGAACACCCGTGTTCTGTTCCAGATCCGTTGTGCGTTTGGACAGTTTAGTAGGCAGTGCTGCATATCTTCTAGTATTCCTTCCTCACAGACCGCACAACTGTCATCAAAATCCCTTCTAGCGATTTTTGCCCTTCTCCTGCAGAGCCATGTGTTGACTGGCAAGGCGTGATAATAGACGAGCCATTGCATACTTCTTATGCGGGTATTTCTAATGGCGAGAGGTATCTGCCAATCAATCTTTTCGATGTTGCCCAGGCAGCCCGAGGTGTGCTTCTCCCATCGTTGGGCCAAGACGAGATCCGTGTTCATCGGTCTGCGTCTGAGCTTGTAGCCGAAACTTGTGGAGTAATCTAGGATATTGGTGCACTTCTGTGTCCCCATCGGCGTGGATCTTGTCTTCCATGCCCATTCCACTGGGTCGAACTGCAGATCCTGCAGGGGCATTCCGGGTTGATAAGCTCTGTAATCGTCGTCCTCGATAACTCTGATTTTCCTGAGGAGGCCGGGTCTGGCCGTGACTCGGGCCCTGAATGTTTTTGAAACCCTGTTTAGGTTGGACCCCGACTGTTCGATGTCGTGGATGGACCATAATCCCCAGTCTCTTTCCGGTCCTGTCGATTTGACGTAGGCCAATGCTTCAGAGGGGGTGTGTTTTGAATTCCACGTGGCCCACTCTCCTGCTGACCAGGTTGTGGGGGCTTGTAGGAGCGCCTTCCAGTCCTGCGGTATGGATTGTAGCATCACCTCCAGGTTGGTCTCCAGGTTATGACATCCCTTGAGGGATTCTCTGAGCTCCGCGGCTGTCTTCCAGCAGTTGCATTGCTGGTTCCAGATGTGTTTAAGTTGCCAGATGCCGCATTCCAGCCACGACAGCGTCATGACGTTGTCAAGGATGAATCTTCCTGGGATGAAACCGGTTTGGTCAATGTGGAAACATCGGTTTGTGAGCTTGCTGAGTCGGTTGGCCAAGAGTTTGGCTAGAATTTTATACACGACCGTCAGTAACATGATCGGCTTGTAGTTTTTGATGTCGGCCGGATCGCCTTTTTTGTAGAGCAAGGTGACCACCCCCGTACTTATGTATTTTCCTAATCCTTCTTCTATCTCTACTTTCCTGAGGAAGGTCATGTACTCCTGCTGGAAGATTGGCCAGAAAGTTTGCCAGAATTCCTTGGAAAGTCCGTCACACCCTGGTGTCTTGCCCGGTTGCAGAGAGTGTAGCGCTTCTCTAACTTCTTCTTGGGAGATGGGTTTGTCTAGCTCTTCACTCTGTTCTTGTGACAACGTCCTGTCCAAATGATTGAGGAACGTTTGCCTGGCTTCTCTGACTGCTGCTTGTGGCAATTGATTCTCCCTGGAGGTGTGGAGGTCTTTGTAGAAATCTACGGCCGCTGATAACATGTGGCCCGGATCCGAAGTGATTGTGTCACCTGTGCGCAGTTGATCTATAAGTTTATTCCTTGAGTTGGATTTTATTTTCTGGAAGTACTTTGTCATCTTCTCGCCTTGTTCCAACTCCTTGACTCGTGCCCGAAGGCGTAGGCCCTCCTCTTTCCATCTCTTCCACTCTGCCATTCTTTGTCTGGCCGCGTCCAGTGCGTCCTCCAGTTGGGTTGAGCCTGACTGGGGCACGAGATTCCTGTCGGACAGTCTCAATACTGCTTCCATTTCTTTCTCCTTTGTTGTTCTTCTTGCTGCTAGGATGGGAGGCCTTGGCCGTGGCCATGGAGAGATTCCCATCAGTTGTGGGAAGGATGTGGCATGTGTGCCATAGTCTTCGCAGGTCTCCACGATGTGCTGCTTCATAGTGTGTGTGTCAAGGAGTGAGTTGTTGACTTTAGAGAATCTTGGGCCTCTCATGACCGCTGCTTCAAGAACAAGGTGCAAATAGATGAACTTGTGGTGTAGACCTGGCAAGTACGGTAGGTCGCTAATGCCTGTTGACTGTACTGCACCCCTTCGGCTTTCAGATACGAGGAAGAAGTCAATGCGCGATGCAGAGATGTGTTGGTTGCAGTTGCGCTTGAGATAGGTGAAGGCTTTGCGAGTGGGTTGGAGGGTTCGGTAAGGATCCACCAGCTGCTGTTCCGTCATCATGTTATGTATGGGGGCCGACTCTTCCCACGCCATTCCGTCCAAGCCCTCTGTACCTCCTGACAACCTATCCATAGCCGGATCCTGCGTGGCGTTCCAGTCACCTGCCAGTAGTAAGTGCGCAAGAGTGGTGCATTGTGGTAAGAGGGAGCTGATAAATTCGGCTTTGTGTTGACGAGCGTTGGGGCAGTAAAGCGAGAGAAGACAAAAGTGCTCTTGTTTGTAGTAGAAGTCCAGCCTCGCCCATCTCCCTCCTGTGTGGTCTATGTGTTCCGCCACTACGGTTATGTCCTGTGCGACTGCTGTGTTACCTCGTACGAGAATGACTGTGCCTGCTGATCCGACCGTCGGGGCCGGTGCCCATAGAGCTAAGTGAACCCAGCGAAGCCGATTGAGTATTTCCTTTTGTACTTGTTTGTGTACCGCTGATTCAGTCAGGTGCGTTTCCTGTAGGCAGAGTATGTCCGGCGGTCTTCTCCCATACCATCCTGTTGCATCTGTGAAGTTACCCCATTTTTGCTGATTTTGAAGGATGGTAGCCAGACCATTGATATTCCATGAGATGATCCATAGGTCTGGTGTTGGCCGCACGTCGTCTTGAGGCTGTAGAACCGTCTGATCGTCCATAACCTGCTAATGGTCTTCTTCTCTGAGTGGGGATCCGGGCCGCCCGGGTGACAGGCAGGGGCCCGGGGGAGGTCCCGGGCGGCCTGGCCGGGCAGGGCACCTGGTTGGGGGCCGGGCCCTCCCAGCGCACTCACCTGCCGGGGGATTTCAGACCCCCTTTCGGAACCCCTTTGTATGTGTGTGTGTGTGTGTGTGTGTGTGTCTGAGAGAGAGAGAGAGAGAGAAATGAAATGAAATCGGGTATACTACATGCTGGCCTCCAGATTCATATGTAGCAGACCATAAAAACGGGAAGATACATTCCGTGAGAGTGTTGTTCCTCCTTTGTTTGTTTGTTTCTTTTCTTTTTTTCCTTTCTTGGCACTTTCCCGTTCTGTGTCAGGCACTTGGATCCTCCCCGTTTCTCACGGGGGGCCACATCAGGTACAGCAGACGTTATTCTTTTCTTCTTTTTTTACCAGCAAAAAACTAAGAAACGAAATCGGGTATACTACATGCTGGCGTCCAGACTCGTATGTAGCAGGCCATAAAAACAGGAAGATACATTCTGTGAGTGTGCTGTTCCTCTACAGCCCAACCGTATTTATCTTTTGTTTTTCTTTTTGTTTTTAGTTACTTGACACTCTCCCCCGCTCGTTTCAGCATGTAGAAACACACGCACACTCAACCCGCCCTGTGTATATGTCGAATTTCTTGGGCCCACCAGCTTGGACTGCCATCCCAGTACCGAGCCTACCCCGAACCCCGAAAGTCGCAGCGCGTTAACAGCCGCGAGTTTTTTTCTAAGCTGGCCGAGGTACTGGTGGTTTAAGGGGAGCCGTTATGTCTCTCTCTCTCTCTCTCTCTCTCTCTCTCTCTCTCTCTCTCTCGCCCCCCTTTGTATACACACACACCCCTTACAAAAAAAAAAAGAAAAGAAAAAAATGCATCTGCGCCCCATCACAGACACCCCCCAAACCCCAGCACCCCCCACCCAGACCAACCCCCCATCCCCACACCAAAACCAAAATTTTATTGCAGATTCGGGGTCCTCTCGCCGAGCGCAGAACGACCCCGGTTTCAAAAAAAAAAAAAAACAATTCTGGGCAGTTTTTTGTCCTGCCCGTTTTACCCGGGCGGGCCCCCCGGGCCCAACCGGCTGCGCCCAGCCCGGCAGGGCAGGCCCGGCCGGGCGGCGTCCTCACTCAGCGTCTTCTGCAGTTTCTCGAGCTCCACTGTCGATCTAACTCTTCAAAAAGAATGCATCCTTCTTCTCCGTCAATGTGTTGATTTTCTTGACCCATCCTCCCTCGTTGGCCAAGAAAAGTTTGTGCCTGGTCACCAGCGCTGCTGCCAGAGCTGCCCTCTCCGGGGTTCCGTGCCCCAGCCATTTGGTTTCTGCGCACATGGGCATCTAATAGGCAATTTGCAACTGTTACCCAGGAAGGGAAACTTGTCATTGGCTCGGGGCTATACAGAGGATCCTGAACCCTGTCGACCAGCTAGTCAATGAAGACACTCCTCGCAACGAGTTGGCCTCCCTGCTATCCGGTAACCCATTGGCAACCGGTCTTGCAGTGGCGACAGGGGAGGAGGTCATGAGGGAATGAAGAGAGGGGTGGATTAGAGGTGAACGTTGTGGTTTTAGACGAGCTTTAGATATTTTTAGGATAACCCGGGTTAGCTGGAATTATTCTTCTGACTGGTACGCGAAAACAGAATATTCTTTGTTTGTCTTCTTTTCTCACTTTTTTTGTCGTCGCGAATTACTTTCAATGAGTGTCTCTCGGAAGGTCTAACTCTTTCTCCTTTAGGGGTTCGCTGATACTTTTTAAGTTTTTCTGCTTTTCTTGGTCGAATTCTGGCATGAAATGGATTTTTATTTTTCAGTTGAAATTGCTGGCTTCTGCAAGGAACATGAGTATGGACGAAGCACAGAAATCCAGAATGCAAAATCACACTGAAGTCCAAGTAGTCAAAGCCAAAGCAGATAGCACATGGAACCGAGTAACCATCCAATTGAGAATGATACAGAAGAATCGTGAGTCAATGTCCATGCCCAACAGGGCAACACCAACAGCATAACCCAAATGTAGCTCTCTCTTGGCGCCAGGCGCCCTATCTACTCTACAGCCTATCCTACAACTACAGCAATGAAAAGCAACCAGACAACTTGACTACCAGCGAGTGATGATGTCAACACCAATGCCGACCTCCACCTTCACCAGGTGCGTGTCCTCTTCCCCACACTCTCCCTTGTTACCCACACAGCGCCCTTCACCTCCGAAGACCACCTTTGACCTTCACCCTCACTGCACCCTCATGCGGCCCGACTATGCCGCCAGTGCCCTGCGTGCAGGCAGCGCCCTACTGCCTAGCGCTAGCCTGCTTGACCTTAGCGCAGCGCAGCTCTGCACAGCGCAGCACACATGCATCCGCACAGCGTGCCCGCAATGCCAGCATTGGCCAAGATCCTTGCTCCCTCGCCCTGCTTGCCTATATGCCAATGCAGCGTGGGGGCGGCCTCCCTTCAGCCTGTGACCGGGACCCAGAGGCTGAAGCCAACTCGATACAGTTGGGCCCCGGGGCAATGCAGTTGCTCCTCTTTCATCGAGGCCTGTGGCCTGATTCAGATAGTGGGCCGATTTCCCTTTGGCATTTTCGGCCTCTCTACCCAGCATGCATTGTCGGCCTCACGTTCGAGTGCCCAGGGCCTAACTAACTCAGGGGCCCTGGGCATTTCAGCATTTGCCGAAATCCGAGACTCGGTGCACTCCAACCAACTGGCGTGCTGCAACTGTATGAACCCCACTTCGTGAAATGTTGGCACAGAGGGCTCTTGTTGATTTGCTGGCCCGCCTTCACTTAGGGTGGGCATGAGGCTTGCTGGGGCCTTAGCCCAGAACATGTACATCATGGCAAGGCCCCTACTTGAGGGCTCAATCCTCACACTTCTCTGTTCTAGGTAGGGTAAGTTGGTTTCATTTTTGCGGATCCCTCGGTGCTTTCAGCTTGGTTTTTGGCAGCTTCAATGGGTTACGTGCACTGTACGGTGTCACTTTTGGTAGCAGGTTGGATTATATTTTTTAGGAGTCGGTTTTTGCATCACAAGGGTTACTTTCTTCTCCTTTTGGCTGTCGGTTAGACTAGATTTTTTGGGGTTTGTTGATACTTTCCCTGCTTTGCGTTGGCTTGGCCACTCTCCCAGGCGGCCAAAGGCTGGGCCTGGCCGGTGAGCCTCGCTCAGGCCGTCAACCGCCCTACTGTTTTGTGAGGGCCGGGCCCATTTTTTCCCGGCTTGCAATACAAAGTTCTTTTGCAAAAAAAAAAAAAAAAAAAACAGAAAAAAATTAAAAAAAACACTATTGTCTTCATTTGATTCCATGGGGATTTGAGCTCATGATTTGTTCATAAAGTACTATTCAGGCACATGGAATGGGTATGAAATCTTTCTTAAGTTTCTTTTTTTCTTTTTCGTTTTTTGTTTTTTAAGAGTTTTCAGAACTGGGCTTCTAGCCAGGCACACACTTCGTATTTTATTCACTGCCTGGGAAGACCTGCATTTAACTTGAAACTTGGCTTTCACTTGACATGGACTTGACCTGAACTTGACTTGGGCTTGGCTTGGAATTTACCTTTGTGGATATGCCAGGTAGCATTCCATGAGCCTGCGGACTTCTTCCTTTATTGTGAGGGCACATATCCATACATTCGGGTATCTCTGCCTCGTGTGCGCCATGACGACTTCATTGCCTGCCTTGAAGAAGCACAACAGAACTTATTGGCAAGAGGACCTCCCCATGTTGCATCCCCTGCTGTGTCCGCTGTCACGGCCATCTCCTCCAAAGGCTTGGCGTCTACTGAAGGGAGGCGAAACTACTCTGGAGGATCTCCCCGTCCCAGGAGTGCCAAAAGAAACATCAAATCACCACTTAGCTCATCACAAAGCACAAGAGGATCCAGGACTCAATCGCCACTGAGACAGGTCAGTTCTGTTTAGATTAAAAAGAAAATAAAGAGATGGGTCACTTTTGTATAAGAGTTCAAAAAGCTGCAGTGAGAAACTGCAAGCGAATATTGAGATCCCCCTCCTCCTCCACCACTACCTTCACCACCACCACCACTACCACCACCACTACCACCNCTGGGGCCTTAGCCCAGAACATGTACATCATGGCAAGGCCCCTACTTGAGGGCTCAATCCTCACATTCCATCCCCCTTAGCTTCGAAAGTCCGCTGAGATGCTTACTTCGCAGGTGCCTTCCCTTTTAGCTTCCGTTCATAATCTGCCACCACCTGAGGAGCTGTTTCCATCAGTTCCTCCCGGGTAAACCACCGATCTTCTTTCGGATCCGTATGATGCCTGAATCTGATCTGGTACTCCCTCTTGGGTTGGAGGTCTTCCTCGACCCAGCGGCTTCGGAAAAGGCATATCCCTGTGATCCACAATATCGTCGATGTCGACTTGTCCATCCATGGTTGGGGGCAGCATCGATCTCCTGGAAGGGAATTGATCAGTCTCAGCGAAAGGTGCAAGCTTTGAGGCATGAAAGACTGGGTGAGTGCTTAGGTGTCCAGGGACACGAATGACGTACGTAGGACCATCCATTTCATCTCCCACTACATCCAAGACTTCCCAGGGACCAAAGTACTGAGGCATTAGTTTGCGAGATATTCCGAACTCCTGTTCTAACTCACTAGCCTTGACCCAAACACGTTCCCCTACCTAAAATGTGGACTGTCTGCGATGTTGATTCTCAGAAGCGATCATGGCTTGTTGAGCCTTCTTCATATGTTCAACAGCATCTTGCAGCAATTTCTCATATTGCACACCGTATTCAAGTGTGCGTGGAGTTGCAGCAGGTTGGTTTTCAGGTAGGAGGAAGTCTAATGCTGATCTAGGCTTCCATCCTAAGTGCAGCTGGTTAGGACTAACGCCGGTACTGCTATGTATAGCATTGTTGTACAGACTGGCGATGAGAGGTAACTGCTCATCCCAGTCATCCTGGTTGGGCTTGATGTAATGCCTCAGCAAGTGCTATACAACTCTATTCATTTGTTCGCGTTGTTCGTTGGCTTCGGGATTATTTCCTGAAGTCATGTGAAGTTGACTGCCCATCTGTTCCGCAGTCTTCTTCCACAACTCACTTGTGAATCGGACGTCTCGGTCACTAATGATGGTCTTTGGTAAACCAAAGTCCCTTACCCAGTTGTCCTTGAACAACTTGATGACGTATTCTGTCCTGGCTGTCTCTGGCATTGGTATTAGTCTAGCGTACTTGGTGAATCGGTCAATGATGACGAAAATGTGCCTCTTACCACTCTTGCTGGTCACAAGAGTGTCCATGAAATCCATGGAAACGCTCAATCATGGACCATCAGGAATAGGTAAAGACTTCAATAACCCAAGCGGTGCTTGAGTTCGCGGCTTGTCCCGCTGACAGACCTGACAAGTCTCAACATACTTTTTTGCGTCATCTTACATTCTGGGCCACCAAAATCGCTGTACTAAGTTTGCACTCGTTTTCTTGTAGCCAAAGTGCCCAGTTGCGTCATGACATTCGCCTAAAAATAAACTACGCAACTGTTCACTAGATGGAATTACCAATCTCTTTACTCCGGCCTTATCAAGATAGATTAGCCCATCCACCATCACAAACTCACTTTCTGTGGCCTTGTCTTTTGCCTGAAGTTTGTGGATGATGTCCATCGCGACAGGGTCTTCCTGATAGGCTCCCACCAATGATTGGGTTACTTCATTAGATACGCCAAATTCGGAAACTAGCGCACCTAGGTAGTCTGCTCTACGGGATAGCGCGTCTGCAACCTTGTTGTATTCTCCCTTCAAGTACTCAAGCTTGAAGTCATATTGGTCTATGACCTCAATCCATTGCTTGAGTGCATCAGAAAGAGCCGGTTGAGTCTTGATCCGTTTGAGGGTCTGATGATCAGTCCTCAGATAGAAGAACCTTCCCAAAAGGAAGTATCTCCAATGGAGAAGTGCCTTGTAGAGAGCATAGAGTTCCCTTTCGTAGGTGGACTTAGCCAGCTTCTTCGATGGCATCTTCTTACTCATGTATTCAATCGGTCTCAACTTTTTCCCATCCTGCTGAGCCAGCACTGCGCCAATGCCGTATTGGCTTGCGTCAGTGGTCACTATGAATGGCTTCTGTGGATCGGGAACCATGAGAACTTCATGATTCATGAGTGCATGCTTCAATCTCTTGAAAGCACCCTCACACTCATCACTCCAGTCCCACGGTGTGTCAAGTCGAGTTAGATCAGTCAAAGGAGAGGCGACTGTAGAATAGTTCTTAACGAAGTTTCTATAGTAGCCGCACATTCCTAAGAATGATCTGACCTTAGTGACTGTCTGAGGTCGTGGCCAGTCTGGAATACTAGCCACCTTCGCATCTTCCGGCCTAATTCCCTCCGCGGATACTTCATGACCCAAGTATAGTATCTTTGTGCAACCGAACTCACACTTCTCTAAGTTGACCTTATACTTGTGCTGTCGCAGGAGTGAGAGAACTGTCTCAACATGCTGTGCGTGCTCCTCGGCAGACTTACTAAAGATCAGAATGTCGTCTAGATAGACTACGACAAACTTATCTAAATGGTCATGGAAGATCCGATTCATAGCGTGCTGGAATGTACCCGGCGCATTACAAAGACCAAAAGGCATCACTACAAACTCATACAGACCATAACGAGTCTGAAAAGCTATCGTGTGATGGTCCTCAGGTCTTATTGCGATTTGATGATATTCGAATTTCAAGTCTATCTTTGTATAGTACTTGCATCCCTGCACCCTATCCAATAGGTCGTCTATGCGAGGTAGAGGCTCTGCGTTCTTCACAGTGATGGCATTGAGGCCTCTATAGTCAATGCACATCCTTAAAGTACCCCCCTTCTTTGGTACGAATAGCACAGGTGATCCGTAAGGGGAAGTACTAGGCCAAATCCATCCCTTCTCTGTCAGCTCCTTGAGTTGCTTCCGAAGTTCATCTAACTCGGCAGGGGCCATCCTATAGATCCTTCCCTTT
>BFEA01000289.1:1108059-1124221 GCA_003427395.1 Chara braunii
ATGAGGCCGGGCTCTTCCCTCGGCCTCTTGATATAGCGACCTACTTGCCTCCTGGGCGGTGAATTCCAGGCCGCTCGGCCTCCCAAGCAACCGGTACCTCCTCCCTTTCGGAGGGAAACATCATTGCAGACTCTGATATTGCCTGTACAGGCTCTAGACTCAGACTGGATGGACTGGTACCGGCCTAGACCTAGCCTACCGCTACTGGGCCTCTAAAAATGCCAACTTTGCCTTCTTCTGCTCGGCCTCGAGTACCCGGCACATCTCCTGGGTGCGGTACCGGCCTACCTGCTACTTGAGTGTTCTTCTGCTGCTCTAGGTGCCGCGGGCCTCTGGCTCGGCCACTTGAGTGTTTTCCCCTGCTGCGACCCTCAATGCCACGGCCACAGGTAAGTACCGGCCCTACGGGCCTGCCAAACAAGCAAGTACCCTTGCAGGTCACACACACACTCATGCCGACAAGCACTCAGACAGGCACGCAGGTCAACAAGCACGCACACACACAGACTTAGAAAACTCAGCAGAATGCGGGAATTTCAGCAAGGCATTCATTCCATCGGCAGAACTTCAGAAATCAGCAGTGTTCTCAGTCTGTGTTATGGCGGGTCATTACAACAACATCAACATGGTCAGCCTGGCTCCGATGCCTGTTGTGCAATGTTTTCTTGATGCAGTGTTTTCACAGTGGGACGCATACCCGATCTGCACCCGGCGGACCACGCGGGCAGGTGGCTGAAGTGTAAGGCACTCATACAGCGCAGATCTATGTACAAGTGAAGCCGTGTGAACGAGATTAGTTGTTGCTGATTTTCTTGCTTACTGTTTGAAGGATTTTGTCAGAGGACCTTGCCAGGCTACTTGTTCTCAGATACAGCACCTGGGATTTTTTGGGTTTGGATTTATTTCAATTTACTTATTAATGACATTTCGTAACTTTCATATCATTTCATCCGGTTTCGGTGTTGCACGTAATGTGACGTACGGCAATTTTTTTACATGTTTGATGATAGATTTAATTCTGTTTCTCGTGCATCTCTAGAAGGTGTGAACACAGTCACGATGGTATTCAGGGACTAATGAAACTATAGACATGATTGCACAGTTATGCGACTGAGATTATTCCGAACCTGTTTAGGATAACTCATTAATAGACCTGTCAATTTGCACTAGTAACACCAACATGGCAGTTTGGCCTTAGGGAGTAGGTGATCAGATAGATAGGCAAATCTTCCGGTAGGCATGCAGTACATAGTTCAGAGAGCAGGGCCTGAGCTCTCCCTCCTGAAACAGAAGCTCTTTTGTGGGCACCTCCTGATGAGTGGGAGGCGAGCCGAAAGAAACTGGTTGAGGATTATCGCCATGGTTCTGCTAAGCTTGGATTTGTAAGCCTTGAGAAACTTGAGTTTGTTTCAAGCCGTTGTGGTTGTTGGTGGCATCTGGGCCTGATGGATGTAAGCGCTGATTGAGCCTCTTGGTCTGCTCCCTTGCTACAGTCGTGGCCGCATCTGTCTCCACCTGGAGAACCATGAGAATTGTGTGTGCTTTTGGCAGCACATTGGTGACCACATCGACTGAGAAGACTAGTCTATGTGGGTATGGTAGTACATGAGTGGAGGTAGAGGCGGAACAGCAGAAACCAGAACGGTCACACTCTTTTTTTTTTCTTTTTTTTCTTTTTTCTTTTCTAAACAGAACCTTAAGGTTCTGGCTCCTTTTCCGTTCTGGGGATCTGCAGTCTGGTTCCTATTCCCCCGGCAAGTCATCAGTAGTACACTGGTTACACACTCACGCTCCTCCCCCTTATGGCGTGGAGGCCCTGAAGACGGCATTGATTACTTCCTTGGGGAAGTATGTACCGATCTTCACCCCTGCCTACGTTAGCCTGTTCTAGACTGTTACTGACTTTGATCATTTGATGTTCATAACTGCTTGCTGTTTGTATTTGCTGCCATTGCTGGTTAAAAAAGTGAGGATCTAACTCCTCGGCAAGCTTAAGGGCCCCATTTTGCAGATGTGCCCGCCCTAAGTGAAGGCGGCCCTGACCAAATCACGAGAGGTCCATTGTTGTCAATTTTGCATTTGGGGTTCAGACAGGTGTGTCGTGTCAGTTGGTTGGGGAAACCCAGGCCACGAGCAGCAAAACTTTCCACGGCCTTCTCGGCCTTTCTGGAAGCAGGCCCTGGGCCGCATCGGCAGCAGTATACACGCCGGGCAGCTGGGAGGCATAACCGAACGGGGCGGAGCAGCAGCAGCAGGAGCAGAGGGCCAGCTACCCGGGGCCTACCGGAAGCTTCTGGGCACAGGCCCAGCCCAGCCAGGCAGCGCAGCAGGCCAGGCACTCTCCATATAGGAAAGTGCCCACTGGCTGGCCAGACATTGGGGCACTTGCAACTCGTGCGGCAGCGCTGCTTGAGCGTGCGCTCGTATGCTGTGCGCTGCGCTGTGCAGGGTGCCCGCGCACATGCGGTCGTGTAAGAAAGGGCGCTGCTGTGGCAGCGCCATAGCTCGGTTTCCATAGCCGGCCGGGCTTGGGTACACAGCAAGGGTGTAGTGGTGGTCTTCGTGCATGACGGAGAAGATGTGGGTGAAACGCAAGGGAAAGAGCAAGAGAGAGAGATGAGGAGGATGACGTGAGGGCATATACCTGGTATTGGCGATAGTCTGGATTGCGCGACATCTTCATGTACGTTGGTGGTTGCTGACGTCAATCAATTTGTAGGCAGATAGTAGATGTGTGAGAGTAGTCTGGGCGCCGAGCGCCAAGAAGGGGGAGGGGCCTGGACACTTATGTTGGTGATGAGGAGAGTAAGCTCTCATTGACATTCGGATTCAGTGTTTCAATTCTCCATTGGTGTAATATTGGTGCAATGCTGCTTTCTGGACAGTTTGGGACTTTCTGGCTTTCAATGTGATTGTGCAATCTGGATTCGGTCATCTTGCTATTGCTCATTTTCCTTGCAATTTGGTATCAGAGCTGGTTCGAACTACGCTTGCTGGTTCTTCAGAATAGCTGTTCGGTGCTTCGCATGTGTAAGTGGGGCAGTGATAAGGCTTAGGCGTTGAATGATAGGCGGCCCAGGGTCGTGTGGGCGCGCCAGGAAGGCTATGAGGTGACATTGGGGTGTACGCTGGATGATGAGAACTCGCTGATGTGGCATTTAAGCCAAGGTGGAACTGCATTGCGCTGTTTGTTGTGCCAAGGCAAGGACCGGTCATCATAAATGCACGTCAGGTTGGCGGTGAGAAATATGTGGTTGAGGGCAGCATTATGAGGTACGTTGCTCTCATCCTTATCTACCCTCTTCATTGCTTCTTACCGTGAGGAAGTGAGTTCTGTCTTGAGAGTCCTCTTGCTGTGAGGTGTTGCGAGCGCTCAACCTTGAGAGTCGACGTTCTTCCTGGGCAGCAAGCTGGTGGGAGACGGGCGAAGCCTCTGAAGAGCAATGGACGAAGAACTCGGGTCACGGTCACCATGCCAACCCGCTGGGACTAGTACGCGCATGCTTGGCCACAAGTCCTTGGTTTTGCTTGCTGCGCTGTTAGAGGTCATGCTGGGCATACCAGTCCTGTAAGAGATGCTCACCAGTCTGACCGTCTATAAATATTTTTGGCGGGTTCCTGTTGGACCCTGGCTGTGATCGTCGTTCTGATTGCGACATAAAATGATTCCTGAGGACCGTGGGGGCTGTCCTTAAACTGCCTTTTGATCAGCCAGATCAATCGGAAGTAACGCCCGTTGCATGCGAGGATAAAGAAGATGCAAGGCTGGCAGGCTTAGTATAGACTTGGGGCACAGGAGTGGGCCGGATTGCACACCTTTAGACACGCTGCTCAACCAGATGCTCAGGTCGTCGACATAGGTGACTACTCAAGAGGGATACAGGGGGAGGGAAGATTCTGGCAAACTGTTCGCCGCTAGACTATTTAGATTAATTACCATCCAGCATGCATCACCACAGGTGATTTATTTTTATTTTTGATTATTTAGTTGTACAGACTTGGTTGACAAATGACAGACAGCAGCAGATAGGATAGACTATTTCTTGTTGCATTGCATTCTGTTTTAGAATAATTTAAAAATAGAAATAGAATTACCTTTAGGATCTGACTTTGGTTGTTGGTTACCACTTGACTACATTCCTCCAGGACTGACCGAAATTATTGTTTATTGTTACTCGGTTGGGTGTCATGTTGAGGTAGGATAGAGTATGTATTTTAGTTTAGATCACACACCACAGTAGCTCATGAGTGAAGAAGAAAGCGGTGAGGAGGAGGAACAATCAGTGGATGATCTTTGAGTTACTCGTAGGACTGCACTCAGTGGACCGATCACTTTCCTTAAATTAGGCCAAGGAGAGGAAAGGAGGCTGCGGAGGGAAGCCAGGGAGAGGACGACATTACAGAGGGCTAGGGCAGCAGCAACCAATGGTGAAAGGGCGCTAGCAGCAGTTGTAGAAGCAGAAGCTAGAGCCAACGCCGAGGCAGCTATGGCTACCGCCTCTACTATGTCACAGGCCTCGTCTCAGACCTCGTCGTCAGGTGTCAGTCAAGGGTACTCTCAAGTCTTCGTTAGTCAGTCTGTTGGCTCGCAAATCAGCCAACAGTCTCAACTCACGCTGGAATATTATGAGATCTTACAAGCAGATGCTCTTCATGATGAGCTACAACAACAATTGAGGGATGTAGAAGACAGAACGACTAAGGCTAGAATGAGGAAAGGCAGACTAGGAAGTAGGATGCAGGAGTTAAGCGAACTAGAAGCGCCGGAGGAGTCAACCCTGGATCTTGCGGTCAGGTCATTGCAACGTACATTGTGTGGTTGAGACTCAGGTAGTGCAGCAAGAAGTGTTGGCCGAGCTAGTGCCGGCCAGAATCGCATTCTGGCACCACTGCAGGATCCTTGTCCCATGATAAGACAGCCGCAATACTCCGTAGCTCCTTTTTCGGTTGTAGGTCCTGTAGTGACGTCGTCGCCGGTAGGGCCCTCTTTCTCTCCCATGTTTGGTATGCCTGTCACAAGTGGGGTAGCAGCAGCTAGCGGTCAAGTCCTTAGGACTTTTCCCCTACCATCGATGACGGGGGCAGCTACAGTCCCGCCGTTCGGACAGTCCCAGGTTAGCATGCAGTAACCCGTTTCAGTGGCTACGCATGCCCAAGATACCTTTGTTGAGTCCTAAACCCTTCTCTGATGGCAAGAAGGAAGAGGACCTGGACACTTGGGTGAGGACTGTGCCTACCTATGTGAGGCACAAGCTCACAAGACCAGAGCAGGAAGTTATAGTTGCTGCATCCTTTTTAGAGGGCTCTGCAGCCCGATGGTTGAACGGCCTAGTGCAGCAAGAGGGCTATGATCAGAACTTCGATGCCTGGGCGCAGGCCCGAACATTAGAAGACTTCGTACGGACTGTGTACAGTAGGTGGCATGACCCTCAAGGGGCTCAGAAGGCCACTGACGCATTGTTTAGTCTCGGATCCAAACGATACCGATCAGTGTGCGAGGTCACAGACGCCGTAGAACGTCTGATTGTGGTGCCTGGTGTGCGTTATGACCCACATGTACTCCTCACAACATATCTGAGATGTCTACCCACAGATGTCAAGAACAAGTTGGTAGATGAGGCCTCCATCGACGTCTATAGCTTCGCTACTTTCGGCAAGGAGGCCTTAGGCATAGAGTCCAAACTTGGGGCTGCACAGTAGGGTCCGGTAGATGGTAGGAAGAAGAAACTTTCCCAAGATTGGAAGAAGAAAGGCAGTCTTATGTTTGTTGACCATAACGGTCGGGCAGCAGAGGTTGATGACTTCCCTGACTTTGGGGAAGTCACAAAGCATGATGGGGCTATTGAGACTCGGATGGGGGAGTCGTGGCATCCGTCAAAGAAAAGGCTAAGGGGAACGGGAAACAGAAGGTAAGCCGGTCTAAGGGTCAAGGCGACCAAGGGACACCAATCTAGGTGCGACTTGGTTTAGACTACGAGGTGTGGAGGGACCGAGTTGCTCGGGGCACGTGTCTTAACTGTGGCAACTTTGGCCACACATCTGGAGCTTGCCGGGGCAAGAAGGTCACAACGAAGGTAGCCTCCCTTACAGTGGTAGGCTTATCTTCGAACTCTGCTGGTACATCTGCGAGCTCTTTGCAGGGGAACGCCTCGGGCCTGTAGGAGTTTTAGCCGCTCTTACCCGTGCTGAAGTGGTAATGCTGCCTTCCCCACTTCAGGCGTTGGTCGAGGCTTTTGACCCATTCGTCGCCCTGCAGACACATGTAGACCAATCGATGCCTGTTCGAGAGATGTGTCCGAGTCCTTAGAAAAGTCAGAAGCTGAGTGGTCAGGGAAGGACCCCAGAGACTCTTGGGCGATGATTAGTAGAGGTCCTAGAGGTGAACATTTTGTGGTGGAGGTTGACGTAAGTGGCCGCAAAGTGGGTGCCTTCGCAGACATAGGCTCTACACGGAACTTCATCAGTCGTGCTTGTGTGGACAGGTTGCGCTTAGGGGGCCAAGTGCAGCGGCTAAGCAGATCTGTAGCATCCACGTTAGCCAACAAGCACAGTATGGTTGTCCACGAGTATGTCAAGGACGTAGTTTGCACCTTCTCCTATAGAGGAGGGGAACTGAGACACAAGATCTTGTTCCTTGTCAGCGACGAGCTACCATTTGATATGTTGCTAGGTATGTACTACCTCAAGGTCGCAAAGCCACAATTTGATTTGGATAGAAAGGTGATGATCCACAAGTTGCCAAACGGGAGGACCGTTAGACTGCAAAAGTATAAAGCTAGTAGGCCAGGTGAGAACTATGGTTGCATGTGCGCTTCATCCTTCTATAACTATTACAAGTAGAACCGCGAAGAAGGGATGTATCTAGTCTTTGTCTCTGAAAAAGGGGAGGCCGTAAAAACACCCCCAGAGATAGAAGCTGTCGTTGCGAGTTATTCGGACGTTCTTGAGGAGCCTAGGGGTGTGGTAGAAAGGGAGGTGGTCCATGCGATAGAAATTGTCCTTCGTAGCAAAGTACCTAGAGGACGGATCTATAGGATGTCTCCTCCAGAGTTAGATGAGCTCCACCGCCAGCTCAAGGAGCTCACAGAGAAGGGTTGGATTCGACCTAGTATGTCCCCCTATGGAGCCCTAGTTCTCTTTGTCCCAAAGAAAAGGGGGACCCTAAGGATGTGCATTGACTATAGAGGCCTCAATGCCATCACCGTTAAGAACGCAGAGCCTCTACCCCGCATCGATGACCTCTTGGATAGAGCGCAAGGATGTTGATACTTCACAAAGATAGATCTGAAGTCCGGATACCATCAGATTTCTATTAGGCCTGAGGATCAACACAAAACCGCTTTTCATACCAAGTACGGTCTGTACGAGTTTGTTGTGATGCCTTTTGGACTATGCAATGATCCTGGTACATTTCTTTTTTTTTTTTAGAGGTTGTGTAGGTTGGAGACGGACTTGGGGGGGACCTATATCACAGCCGCTGAGGGCAACCCCACCAGGAGGGCTGGCGCGCCGAGCCTTCCTACGCTATCGGAGCGGGTACTACACTCGCCAAGCAAGACCCCCACTGACGGCCCTGGCCCCAACGGTATCTTATGCCCCATCTACTCCCCACACCACTCATACACACACACACACATACCCTCGAACCAGCCGAGACTCTCAGAGATAGCTCACAGCCTAACGTACCTTGGAAGACGGGAAGGTTTCGATCAGGGCCAGCGCTCTCTGACCGCCTGCAAATTGTTGGAAGGGCACCCCCGAACTCAGATCATGCTAGCCCCGAGGACATCATGGTCGGGAGACCTCAATGCACCCAGTCACCCCGAACTCATTGAGGTGCACACCCCTGCTATGGAAGTGTCCTATCCACGACCTCCCTTCCCAAGCTACTCCTACTCCTACTCCTACCAATGGTGTTGATGGTTCTGATAGTTCTGATAGTTCTGATAGTTCTGATTTTTTAATTTTTTCCGGTAAATCCCTCAGGCAGGTAACGATATGAAACAACACACCACCTACTGTGATCCCTTAATTGTTGAATTCAGGATCCCTCAGAACCCCGCAACGCGCCAGGCAATTTCATACTAGAGCGGAATCCACCATCCATCCCCATACCACAGCGAAAGCGACACGCCCCAAGGGCAAACTGCAAACCGGGACCCGACCCCCCCTTAGAATAGACCCCAACCCGCAGCAACCGGTGTGCGAATGGCAATGCGCTATGAGAGCGCAAAACGACGTACTTTGCGCGAGGTAACGAATTTGAACCCGCAACCTCATACCACAATGCGCATTTCTAGCCGGTGTCCTAACCACTTGGACTCTTGGTCATTCACGCACGCAATGAATCGGATATGTCATGACTACTTAGATAAGTTTATCGTTGTGTACCTCGACGATATCCTAATCTTTAGTAGTACAATAGAGGAGCACGCGGAACACTTGAAAGGTAACATTGGAAAAATGCGAATACGGTCGCACCAAGATCTTATACCTAGGTCATGTGATCTCCGCAGAAGGGTTGAGGCCAGATGATGCTAAAGAAACCAGCATACGTGACTGACCCAAACCTCTGACTGTTACTGAGGTACAGTTGTTTTTGGGGATGACGGTCTACTATCGTCCGTTTGTGAAGAACTATAGTACTATAGCTTCCCCATTAACCGACCTAACCCGCCTCGACACCCCTTGGGAGTGGACCGAAGAGTGTGAGGTAGCCTTCAAGAAATTGAAGTATGCCCTGACACACTATAAAGTCATCAAACTTCCGGATCCTGAGCAGCCCTTTGTTGTGACTAGAGACGCCAACCAATATGGCATAGGCGCGGTCCTTGCGCAAAAGGAGGGGAAAAAGTTGAGGCCCATCGAGTACATGAGCAAAAAGATGCCATCTCAAAAACTAGCTAAGTCCACGTACGAGCGAGAGCTCTATGCCCTCTATAGAGTGCTAGTCCATTGGAGGCACTACCTGCTAGACAAATTATTCTACGTGAGATCTGACCATTAGACTTTGCGTTGGTTCAAGACACAACCTGTACTCTCAGATGCTTTGAAGAGGTGGATTGAAGTCATAGATATGTATGACTTCAAACTCGACCCTATGAAGGGAGAGTACAATAAAGTGGTTGATGCACTATTGCGAAGGGCAGATTATCTGAGCGCGCTAATAACCGAGTTGGTGTATCTGATGATGTAACTCGATCCTTGATGGAAGCCTATCGGGAAGACACTGTTATGTCAGAGATCATCCATAAGTTAGAAGCCAAAGACAAAGTCACTTCTGACGAATTTATGGTAGTCGATGGCTTGTTGTTCCTTGAGAAGCCTGGGAATAAACGACTGTGTGTGCCCGATAGGGAGTCCTTGCGTAGTCTGTTACTAGGAGAATGTCATGATGCAACTGGTCATTTTGGTTATAAGAAGACTTCAGCTAACCTAGTGCAGAAATTCTGGTGGCCCTCTATGATACAAGACGCGAAGAAGTACGTTGAGACTTGCCAGGTTTGCCAACGGAACAAGCCCAGGACTCAGGCTCCACTCGGGCTTATCAACCCCTTGCCTATTCCTGACGGTCCTGGTCAAACTGTGTCCATGGACTTCATGGATACTCTTGTGACCAGCAAAAACGGTAAAAGACGTATCTTCGTCACAGTGGACCGATTCACCAAGTACGCTAGACTGATCGCCATGCTAGAAACAACAAAAACTGACTATGCCATCAAGTTGTTTATGGATAACTGGTACAAGACTTTGGGTTGCCCAAGTCCATCATTACTGATAGGGACGTTCCCTTCACCAGCGAACTGTGGCAGAGTACTGCTCAACAGATGGGCACCCGACTGCAAATGACATCAGGGAATCACCCTGAGTCAAACGGCCAGGCGGAACAGATGAACTGAGTAGAGCAGCACCTGCTTCAACATTACATCAACCCAAGTCAGGATGACTGGGACGAGAAAATACCTCTCGTCGCCAGCCTGTATAACAACGTTGTGCATAGCACTACTGGCATGACTCCCAACCAACTGCATCTTGGTTGGAAGCCCAGATCCGCCTTTGATTTCCTACTACCTGAGAATCAGCCAACTGCAGCACCTGGCAGCATTGAGTTTGACGTCAAATATGAACAGATGCTACAACAGGCTGTAGAACATATTAGGAAAGCTCAAGATGCCATGGTAGCATATGAGAACAAACACAAACGGCCATCTAACTTTCAGGTAGGTGAATGAGTGTGGGTTAAATCATCTGAACGGGGTCATGGGTTTATTTCGGTCCTTGGGAGGTCCTAGATATAGTTGGGGATCAGATAGATGGGCCTTCCTATGTGATTAGCATCCCTGCTCACCTGCTCACACACCCAGTCTTTCACACCTCCAAGCTGGCACCTTTCACAGAAACTGCACAGTTTCCTTCCAGACGATCAATGCTGCCCCCAGCCATGGATGGCGAAGCCAACATCGATGACATTGTGGAGTGCAGAGTGATTCCTGTACCTAAGCCTCCTGGAAGAGGCAGACCTGGTCAGATTCAGACACCATACTGATCCCAGCGAAGATCAGTGGTTTACCAGAGAGGAACTGCAGCAGACAGCTCCCCAAGTGATTGCAGGATATGAAAGAAGACTTAAGGGAAAAATGCCTGCAGACTAAAGAACTTCTCAGGGGACTATCGAAGTAAAGGAGGAGGGAATGCGAGGATCTAACTCCTTGGCAGGCCTAAGGGCCCCATTTTGCAGATGTGCCCGCCCCAAGTGAAGGCGGGCCTGACCAAATCACGCGAGGCCCATTGTTGTCAATTTTGCATTTGGGGTTCAGACAGTTGTGTCACGTCAGTTGGTTGGGGAAACCCAGGCCACGAGCAGCAAAACTTTCCATGGCCTTCTAGGCCTTTTCTGGAAGCAGGCCCTGGGTCGCATCGGCAGCAGTATACACGCCAGGCAGTTGGGAGGCGTAACCGAACGGGGCCCAGCAGCAGCAGCAGCAGCAGAGGCCCAGCTACCCGGGGCCTACCGGAAGCTTCTGGGCACAGGCCCAGCCCAGCCAGGCAGCGCAGCAGGCCAGACACTTTCCATATAGGAAAGTGCCCGCTGCCTGGCCAGACATTGGGGCACTTGCAACTCGTGCGGCGGCGTTGCTTGAGCGTGCGCTCGCATGCTGTGCGCGGCGCTGTGCAGGGTGCCCACACACATGCGGTCGTGTAAGAAAGGGCGCTGCTGTGGGCAGCGCCATAGCTTGGCTTTCATAGCCAACCGGGCTTGGGTACACAGCAAGGGTGTAGTGGTGGTCTTCGTGCATGAGGGAGAAGATGTGGGTGAAAGACAAGGGAGAGGGCAAGAGAGAGAGAGATGAGGAGGATGACGTGAGGACACATACCTGGTATTGACGATAGTCTGCATTGGGCGGCATCTTCATGTACGTTGTTGGCTGCTGACTTCAACAGTTGCATTGTCAATTCGTAGGCAGATAGTAGATGTGTGAGAGTAGTCTGGGCGCCGAGCGCCAAGAAGGGGGAAGGGCCTGGACACTTATGTTGGTGATGACGAGAGTAAGCTCTCATTGACATTCGGATTCAGTGTTTGGATTCTCCATTGGTGTAATATTGGTGCAATGCTGCTTTCTGGACACTGGGGGACTTTCTGGCTTTCAATGTGATTGTGCAATCTGGATTCTTTTTTTTTTTTTTTTTTTTTTTTTTTTTTTTTTTTTGGTGCAATCGGGATTCAGTCATCTCGCTATTGCTCATTTTCCTTGAAAGAAAAAAAAAAAAGGGCCCCTTTCAGTCTGAAAATCGCTATTGGTGTAGTCTGTTGGATGTCTATGCTTTTCTACTACAGCAGGTGAACACATGTCTCTTTGCTCTATTTCCGGATTCCCTGTGTGCTGTTCTGTTTGAGGATGTCGTCTATTGCTAAAACCCTAAACCCTAGCTTGTTACCTTTTTGACCTTTTTCTATTCTCGAGGGTTGTTCCTTGGATGTATCTACTGTTGATAGGTGATCTGCTTGAAGTCAGGGATAGACTCTATCTTTGTGGTTGATGAGATAGGAGGGGGCTTGACGCGGATCAGAGTTTTAGATAGGCGCTGAATGAGGGATGGATGCTGTATGTGAGTGGGGGTAGTGGAGGGGGGATGTTGTAAGTTGGTTTAAGGTTATTTGGGTGTTTTAGGGTAAAGGGGGGGGTGTTGGTAGGAAATATGTGGGGGGGGAGAGAGCAGGGAGGTTGCAGCTATGGAGTTGGTTCAGTGTTATACGGTTGGTTAGCTGTCAGTAAGGGTTGGGTTATAGGCGATGTTGGATGGTTTGGAATTGTTGGTACGCTTATCCAGTTCTTGAGAGTGAGCCTGTCATTATTTACTGTGTCTAGGTGTCCCTTTCCTAGTTTGAGAGTTATGGAGTTTTTGATTTTTTCTGCTTTTTTATCGGGGTCAGTTGGGAGTTTGTTGAATTGCTTTTTCCAAAGGGCGTGGATTTCCATGTCTATTAGCGGTTTTATGGTTATGGTTGGGTTCTCTGGGTGGTGAGGCGGTCATAAAAAATACTATCACATTTGTTTTTCCATATGGTCCAGAGAGTGCTTTTCCTTATGAGTGAAGAGAGGAAGGCTTCGAAACCCTTGAGTGGAGGGTATTGTTTGAGCTCGAGGAATAGTGTGGCCAGATTAATTAAGAGGGGTAGATTTTTTATTTTGTTCCAGGATACCTTGATTGCTTGCCAGATAGATCTGGCTTTTGCACAATCTCTGAAGCAGTGATTTAGGGATTCTATGGATTGGGTGTTACAGACTTTGCACCAGGAGTCTTGTTCCGATCTGGTTTCTTGGTTGCGTCCTCGTGCCAGCCATTGGTTAACTGGTACTGCTCTGTAGAGTATTAGCCATCTTAGACTGGCTAGTTTGATCGGTCTTGTGGTGAAGATTGAGGCCCAGGGGGGGTTGGGGAGGGTGTTGGATAGTTGGGGTTCCTCTTTTGACCATCTGTTGTGAAGAGTGTTGGCTATGGATATAGGCTTGGTGAAGAGGCGGTAGCCTAGTTTCGGTGTATGGTCGGTCAGTTTAATGAGGCTTGGGATGTGGGTGGGGCGGGTGGCGGTACTCCATGTCCATTCGGTAGGGTCAATCTCTAGGTTCTGTACGCTTAGTTGGGGTTTGTATACTCTTTTTATTTCTCCCTCTATGATTCTGATTCTTCTTAAGTTTCTTGTTTTGAATAAACCTCTGCTCTGCTCTTTAATTTGATTTGACTTACTGGGTTTTCAGGTTCATCTAAGGTAAAAATATTGCAGCAGATCCAGTTGTTGTCATCAATTTCGTAGTTCTTGAAAGCAAGCACTTCTTGAACTGTTGGGGAGTCGATTGTGGTGACCCAGTTGCGGTCCTGCCATTCTTGGTCCGATCTTAGCAGGTTTCTCCATAGTAGGGGGATGCCGTCGATAATTTGGTTTAAGTTGGTTTGTAGGTGGTGTACTCCTTTTAGTTTAGTCCATCGACAACTTTCTGATCTCCATTTTTTGTGCAGTTCGTCCCATGTATGTTCAATGCGCCAAATTCCTTTCTCCAGCCAGTGTCCTCATTTGGTTTCTGATTTAGAAAGTGAGATGCTTTCACCTCCTTCATTTTTAATCAATGGGTTGCTGAAGAGAGGTTGCCTGAGGACTTCATCTTTCCTTTTTTTTCTTTTTTTTTTTCAAACAGAACCTCAGGGTTCCGGCTCCTTGTCCATTCTGGGAAGCATCAGTCCGGTTCCTATTCCACCGGCAAGTCAAAGAAAGTACACCCATTAGGAAGGATGTACCATCATTCACCCCTGCCTAAGTTAGCCTGTGCAGTCTAGGTTTTTTCTTGAAGTTTGACTCCTTTTGCTTCGTCCAGTCAGTTCCTCTCAGATCCTCGACTGTCATATTTTCTCTTAGGCGCTAGAACTGCTGATGTGACTACCCAAGGTGAGTTCTGTTTGGACTATGCTCTGTGAGGCTAAAATTGCTACGCTCCTTGCCGTCCATTGAGTTAGAAAATGGAGAGTGGGCGACTGATGCTCCCCAGAATGGAAATGGAGCCAGGGCCATAAGGACCTGTCAAAAGGGCAAAAAAAARAAAAAAAAAAAGAAAAGAAAATGGAGTGTGGGCGGTTTGATCTCGAACATCTTCATGTCTGGTGTTTTTTTTTTTCTTCTTCAAAATCTGGTGCTGCTTCTACTTCACAGCCATTCTAGGTGTTTGGCCATGGGTCGGTTGTTGGATGACTGAATGTGTCCCCTATTGAACGTGTGTCCTATTGCTCAGAGTCTGGTGAACCAATTGGACGGACCCTATGAGCCATCCACAGAGGAGATTGAAGCAGAAGCTGACCGCTTGGTTTTGAAGAGAGCTCTATTGGCTAAAGAGAGTGAGGAGGAAGCCCGACAACTGAAAGGTAGAAATGACAGAGAGAGAGCAAACAGCCTTGCGACTAGAGAGAAATCAGGAGACAATAACACTGCAGCATCACGAAAGCCAACGCTACAAGAGAACACCCTCATGTACCTATTGGGCATCAACACAGCTGCTGCCGCTGTAGATCATAATGCTCTGCGTTCACTCGCTGCTGATCTGGCAATGGAGTCTTCTGTGAAGACAGCAATAACATCCCCGCAGAAAGACACGATTACCATGCAGAGACCCTCCTTCCAGGCCACTCTTGGGAAAACACCCTTCATAAATTCACCGTCCTTGCAAGACCAAGTTGAGCAGGTCATATTTCAAGATGCCACAGTCAGCAAGGGAGCCTTGAAGCCAAAGAAGAAGAAAGGGAATGCTCCGCTACTGATAACATACGTCTGTGATTTCGGGCATGTTGTTCGCGGAACAAGCAAGAAGAAAGTGTTCCGTATCTCACGGCCACGGTTTTCGTCTATTTCGTTCATCATAGACAAACACAACCTGGATCATGGGTTCAAAGTGGAGCAGGACAGTCGGGTCAAGCTTCCTCCTTTTCCACATAATGGCAGCATTGACCTTGTCGTGCTGTTTGAGCCGCTTGGAGAGGACCCCCCGACTGGGGCGCTTCAATGTGTGCTGCCATTCAAAGTCAAACTGGTATGTATCAAGTCTTCTCATCCCAATCCAAGTGTTCCAACTTCAGTGCAATCCATGATGACATCCACGTGCTCAAATCTCACATGCAACTTTGTACCAGCAAAATGATGCAATTGGGATCATAATCGACAACACTGTTCCCTGTTAAGTACCCATTTGTAACTCCCATGCGTGGTCCTTGTTCTATAGCTGAATTTGGGGTAACTACTAACTTTCAGTTTAGATACAGCAACAATGACCGTGCATCCTGTTTGAGTGAAGACATTAGTGGTTACTGCTGGTATCATACGAACCAGTCCCCAGTTAAAAGTGTGTTAGTGAATGGCTGGAGAGACCTACATTTCACAGTCTTTTTGTGCTTGGATAAATGTTTTCACTGTTGAGCAGGGCCCAACCATCAATATCATTCTGAAAGCGGACGTGCAGATTCCTGAGCTGCAACCATCAACAGAGACTCTGAATTTTGGAGCTGTTCGATTTGGTCTGTGCAAGGTACTCTCCCACGCTACTAAACCAAATTCTGCAGTCATTCATTGAATGGGCACACAGGTGCTTTGTCAGTCTGCACTCAAAGTCCAACTAGCCAATCAATCAATCAGTCAGTCAGTCAGTCAGTCAGTCCGTCAGTCCGTCCGTCCGTCCGTCCGTCCGTCCGTCCGTCCGTCCATCAGTCAGTCAGTCAGTCCATCTGTTCGTCCGTCCGTCCGTCCGCCCGTCCGCCCGTCCGTCCGTCAGTCGGTCAGTGAATCAAAATCAATCAATCAATCAATCTGCATTGAGCCACACTGCTCGTCACCTTCAGCACACACACACATTGAGAGATCACACAAAGTCCACACTGGAGACCAGAGATGCAAAGTCCAGATTAGCGCAGCTTAGAAATTCCAACGAATCATCATATTAAACAGTTTTTGAGTTCCCGTCACCAAGCGCTCAACAGCTCAGAGCTGAGCAACTCAAATCCAGCATCCTCATCTAGGTAGGTGACCTCCTCTCTCTCTCTCTCTCTCTCTCTCTCTCTCTCTCTCTCTCTCTCCCCCTTTCATGCATGTGTTAACTCTCTCTCTCTCTCTCTCTCTCTCTCTCTC
>BFEA01000289.1:1124350-1135695 GCA_003427395.1 Chara braunii
CTCTCTCTCTCTCTCTCTCTCTCTCTCTCTCTCTCTCTCTCTCTCTCTCTCTCTCTCTCTCTCTCTCTCTCTCTCTCTCTCTCTCTCTCTCTCTCTCTCTCTCTCTCTCTCTCTCTCTCTCTCTCTCTCTCTGTGCATGAAGATCTTGACTCTGGATACATCTGCTAGCATTCAGCTCTACCTCCTCCTACTAGCTGTGCGTCTATGGCCGCCTTCCTTCCTCAACACAGCGCTGCCCAGCCTGGACTCTAGCGCATGCTACTCGCAGATAGCGCACACGGGCCTAGCAGCACTTCCACACTTCTTGCGAATGAGCAATCTGTTCGAAATCTGGCTGGCCAGTCCCTATATTGACTTGGACTGAGCCTTGACTCGTCCCAGTCTTTGCTTCTCTTGGCTTGACTTGGACCCGGTACCGTCTGCCCACGGCCTGTTTGCTTCAGAATGTTGAGGCTCGGTACCTTCCTGAGTTTTCTTTGGTGTGCTGCTGCTTTTGGGTCTGTGGGACGTGACCTTTGACTGTGGGTCGTGACCCTTGCCTGTGGGATATGAACTCTGACTGTGAGACGTGACTTTTGCCTCTGGGATGTGACTGTTGACTGGGCACCTGTTGGACTTGACTGACCTCTGGGGTACCTGACGTAACCTTTCTGAAACTGGCCGACCTGGCCTCCTTTGGCTCGGGGACTTTGACCCTGAGATTCAAGTTTGGGGTCTGCATTGTGAAATGCCTTTCAAATCAATCTATCATCTTTCTTTTCTATTCAAGTTGGAAAGCCAATCAGGATGAACGAACTGGACGCTGGACCTGGTTTGCAGCAGGGCAATGGCCCCAGTCCGGGTAGAACTGCGAGGTCCCCAGCCTTTTTTCCATTCTGGGGAGCGTCAATCCGGTTCCTATTGCCCCGGCAAGTCAAAATAGTAAAAAAGCTACCCACTCACACTCCTCCCCCTTATGGCGTTGAGGCCCTGAAGACGGCATTTATTACTTCCATGAAGAAGGATGTACCGATCTTCACCCCTCCCTAAGATAGCCTGTTCTAGACTGTTGCTGACCTTGGTAATTAACGTTTTTGGTGCTTGTAATAGCCGGGAAAGATGAACTCTTTTCAATCTGTACTCTATGTCTAGTTAACGTGTGGGAAATCTATGCTATTCTAGGACTGCGGATGAGGCTTGTCTCTCCGTTCTATTATCGGACTCTCAGAGTGCAGTTCTGGTTGAAGATGTCGTCTAATGCTAAGACCCTAAGGGCCTAAACCCTAGCATGTTGACTCTTTGGTATTTTCCTCTCACGAGGGGGGTTATACTTTGAAGTCATTTACTGTTGATAGGTGATCTAACTGGAGTTTGGGGTAGACTCTCTATTTGGGGTTGGTAGGATAGGAGGAGGGGGGCAGACGGGGATAGGAATTGTAGGTATGTGTTGAATGTGGGATGGATGCTTGACGTGTGAGGGGGTTATGAGATATCAACTTAACAACAATGTTAACATGTCAAAGTTTTGTGGTCATTCGTCGGGACTGCAGGTCATGCATGTGCTACTCCACAACCCGGTGGATGTCCCCTGTGAATGGAGCATAAAGAAACCGATGGACAATGCTTCCTCCGTTGACTGGAGTTTCTTTGCCATTGTCCCATCCGGGGGCGTCCTTCAACCCAATGAGTATTTCAGGGTTCAGGTATGTGTTGCCTATCATTCACAATCTCATGGCTTTTTCATAATCTTTCACTGTAACAGACAAGGCAACACAATCTGATGGCTTCTTCATAATCACTGTAACAGAAAATACACATCACTTAGTACATCTCAAGTTCACAATGGAAGACCATAAGCATACACTTAACCAATGAACTCGGTGTTAAATGTTAAGCATGCACGTAACCAGTTAGCAACATTTACTATGATTTACACTCTTGTTTTCCCCTTTTTCTTTCTTCTTCACACACCTGTACTCTTGCCCCCATCTATTCTGGTGGGCGTCAGTCCGGTTGCTTATTACTGGCAAGCATTCAGAAAAGCTGAGAAAAAGCAGAAACGTAAGACACGAGGAAAGAGAAGAAAGAAAGATTAGTTAAGAAATATGCCTCATCCCTGCAGTACTAGACACAAGACGAAGGGGAGGCTCTCTATATGCCCACAAACCCTTTCCTCGGTTTCTCTTTGGGAGGACCCATGTTGGCCGGAAAACTTCCCAGTGGTACCCAAACGTGCACCATGGATCTCCTTAGAAGAAGAAACGAAGCCTGGGATCACATCATTTAGGCAGCCTTCTTGGCTTCCCGTTCCTCCTTTACGCAAGGAAAGGCTAAACTGCACAACCTTCAGGAAAGGAAAGGGGTTCTGACAACCACAATATCTTCTTTGTTAAATAAACAGGGTCTTATGGTCCTGGCCCTATGCAATTCTGGGGGTCGACAGTCCGGTTCCTTTTCCACCAGCAGGTCCAGCACTTCATACGGATTACAAAAGATAAAAAATACTCAGTCAGAACATTCTTCCCCTTGTTATAGGCAGGGGAACCCCCAACAGTGTTGATTGCCCCCTTGTGACAGGATTGACTGTTCGAAAAGCCCAGACACTTGACCAACCCCCTGGCCAGCTACTGCACTACCCCACCCAAAAAACATGCCCCGAAGTACCAACCTGAACTGCTCCTCTCAGACTCTGCTTATAGGCTGCCTCAAAGAAACTTTAAAGCACCAGTACACCACATATCGGCCCGCGGGTGTCAGCATGAAACCCGCACCACTTCGGAGGCCGCCGATTTTTTTTTTTTTTAACGGCAAGCCTGGCCGCGTGGTGCCTCCGAGTTTTGCTTGTGGCGACAAAAACTTTCTGCAAGGCTGGGGCCGTGTACTAGCGGTTTAAGACTTGAGCGATTCAGGAGTGTAGTCCAAGCCCAGCTAACTGGATGATATTCGAATGCTTTGTGACAGACAGCCTCATGCCTGGCACAACTTTCTGGTTGGAGTTGGGGTAGGCCCAGAAAGTGTGACAAGGGGTGTGCCAAGGATTTTAGGAAGTAGGGGTGCAGTCCCAAGTCGGAGCTGGGCTCTCGGTGTGTTAGATCCGGCAGGGTAATCAAGATTGGGATGGGTTCACGAATCAATCAGCGAAAGAGTAGGGACTTGCATCCAATTACACAGCAATTGCGTGAGGGACAGGGATAAAGGGGAAGAATTCCAAAGAAACCAAAAGAAAAGATTGTCTCGAAAAAATTCGGGGGTTCGCCGAGCTCAGCTCCGTAGTGGACAGCGTTGTCTGCGCCGTCCACTGCCTTGCTGCCTTCCCGCTTGCCATGCAAGTCTTTCCCTGCTGCTTGTCTGCTTACCGTGTAGTTTGGTAGCCTTGTCAGTGTTGCTTTCTGCCTTGTTGTATTGCTGCCTTGGTCCCCATCTGTATTCCTTGTCGCTCCATGCGTTTACTTGTGTGCCGTGTAGTTTGGCCACTTTCACATAGCTGCTCTGTGCTCCATTGTGTTGTTGCCGTTGTCGAGCGCATCAGTCCCGCACGGGGACCCTCCCAGCCGCGTCACGCAGGATTATGTAGGACTTATTGCGGAGAGCGTTTGCCTCTCCGGTCGAGTGCGCCAGCCGTACCTCTCGCGAGTCCCTACGACAGGATAGAGTCACGCGAGGCACCGCTACCTCCACCTGCAGGAGCTGTCACCATCCCTTAGGTGGGCATATCCCTGCCGAGCTACTGAACCACATGCGAAAGCTTTTCGTATGCAATTGCAGAGGTGGCCCAGCCGAGGGCGTTTCTCGCTCGCTGTAGCATAGGGGGTACGCGCGGTCGAACGCCCGAAAATCGACCCCGTACGTGAATCGCCGTATTGGGGGGCTGAAGTCCCAAACGCCACTCGACGTCGGTCGACTAGGACACACTACACACCCACGCGTTACACCACAACACTCGCACTTACTCACCCATAACACCTGGAGCCCCACGCGAAACAAACACCACAAACAACGCCACAACACAACAACTCCTAGTCCCTTCAGTATCTGACCCATAACTATATACGGCAAGACTCAGATAGGTACCGCGCGCTGAACTTTCGTATAAGAGGCGCGCGAGTGCATGGCCCTCTCATATCGATCATGCGGGCACATGCAAACATTTGCGCTGATGGGGTACTATGTGGAACTTGTGGCCTCGCGGCCCTTGGTATTCTCGAGGGTCACGTTCGACACTCAAGTGTCGGCTGACAGGCGCTTTGAGGGGTAATCTCTCGACGTCAGACAACCGCCATGTGTGGTTGGAGACCACACCCTCTTCTGCACCCTGTGCAGAGGGGTTGAGTAGACAACTTTAGGGCTGTCGTGGTAGGTTTGACTTTGATGGCTACCACGGATTACAACGTCCAACCATGAAAGTTCAAAAGAGAAACCTATTCCAACTCGCACTGGTCTAGTGGCATCCTAAAATGGAAGGGGTAGGCAGGCCCAAACGACGCGCGCGTGGAGGAGGCCCAAAGTTCTACCCGTAGGCTATCCAATGTCCGGGGTAGTGAGGCCCGTACACGGGCTCCCATAGGTCGACTGGGACTGGTCCTTCGCCCATGTGTCGCTTCGCATTACCACAAACCCGAGTCTATTGACCGTAGCGCGCTCTTGGCCTCGCCGCCTGACCCATAACTTTTAGTACGAGAATCGGCGAGTGCTGCGCGCAAGGACTTAGGATAAGATCGCGCGGACGCAGTACCCACAAACACCAACTCACCATGCAGCTCTACGTGAGTATCTACGATGACGGCGCATTACGTGGTGTCCATACCCAAGTGGCCTATTCTGAGCCATGGGGTTATTTTCGACGCTCAGGCGTTGGCTGAAACGCGCGCTAGGGGGAGGTAATCCTCTAGCGGGCGCAAACCCGGCCTGAGGGCCTTTCCGTCTTCTGCACCCTGAGGTGTCCCAAGGGGTGCAGAGCAAGACGGCCCCTAGGGCAGGAAGGAAATTGGAGCGGTGGTGAGTTGTCTGGTGCATCACCAGCGACACGCTAGTCCTTTCGCTTGGAACTTTTATCGTTCCATAAACTGAAGTTAGACAAAGATACAGAAAAGATCGGCATGCGGTCACACAACCGAGTGAGGGTTGTGCGAGCGAGAGCCCAACCACAATATATAAATAAGGGGAAATATCCTTAGTCAAGCAAAGAGTTATGTGATAGTACACTCTCACAATAGCTACGTGGCTTGCCCGCCTGAACTCAAAACAACCAAAACATCATACTTGATTAACATGTTCCACACATATCTGTGACCACACATAAGGATCAGACAACAGCACATACACTAAAGGGGTCAACTTTTCAGCCTTCTGCAGCTCACACCCTGCCTTGTACACAAGCCCAACCTTTTCCCCACCATTCCACAACAAAGATACTCAACCTTTAAAAAATGGCCATTTATAAAGAATCTGGGTGAAAACCCAACAAAACAAAGAACCAGCCAGGGTCAAGGCCTTAGGTTGAGAAGCAGAGAAGGATGAAAGGTTGAGTCGTATACCGACGAATCGGCAACCGATCTGTTATCAGTGATAAAAGAAGAATAGTCAGGCTAACCAAGTCAGACCTTCAATCAATACGCACCGCCTGCACCACAGTACAGGTCAAAGAGATTCCACTACAGCGTTTAGCCTAAGTAGGGAGTAATCCTCCTAAGTCACATCCTAACTCCTCTACTAAGCTCCTACTCAGCTTCTGAGAGGTTCAATAACACCTCCCCTACTCAGGGTTGAGTTGCTAAGATTGGTCTAACTGAAAATATTCTAACTCTCCAAATTTCCCAAAATTTTGGCAGCGCTTCCCGTAGGGAAAGTGCCTTTTCAGAATTTCTAGGAACCTGAATACGACTAACTCTTTTCAGTTTTGCATAAATTTCGGCAGCACTTCCCGTAGGAAAAGTAGGCTGCCAAGATTTATACAAAGCTGAAAGTCAAAGTGCAAAGCAAAACTATACGTGGGGCTAACTCCTGATCCCTACTTGACAACTTAGGCTCAATATAAGTCCACATGCCCTCTGAATGAGGCCATGAGCCAACGCTGATCCCAACCCCCAGCAGAGTCAGTCCTATCTCATCCCAAGCTTCCCTCCCATCATTCATCTTACCTACCTATGGCTCCAGCACTCGGCGAGCATCTACAACAACTACTCTATCAAAAGATGTCCCAAGTGAGAGCCCACGAGCATGCAAGTGCTAACATCTCTCACAATCCCACGTGGTTCTTTTCCAGGCCACATATTTCGTTCAAAAACCCTCATTATTCCCTTTTTACCCTTCCTTACTTGTACTCGAAGTTTGGGCGAGGTGCAGCGAAGTTGTGGCTAGTAGTGGGTGCAATATTTATGCTAAACACTGAAAGTCTGCGGGAACATAGTAGTACAGTATGACATGACGATGTGCATAGCCGTTACCGCTACCTTTCAACCACAGCAGCAACAACAGCTGTAGCACTGGCAAGACTAGTGATGGTAACAGCTAACTGTGCAGTACTATTGCAAAAAAAAAAAAGAGGATTGCCAGATCGTCAGCCCTCCCCGCTTAGCAAGCCTGCTGCACCGGATCCATCCAACAATCACAGTAGCATAATTCTGATAGCAGTAACAACAGCTGTAACCGTCTCACTGGATTGCTGCAACCGCAATTAAAGACACATCTGTACAGACTTATAGCTGTGCCACAGCTGCAGCCTTCCCGGTGCTTTACTTGAAAGTGCAGGCAGGTAGTAACAGCCTAGTAGAACTCATGGATACAGCACCTGTGTCCTGTAATCAGGCTCAGCAATAGTGGACTTTCAGCAAGGCAGCCGGTTGCTGCCAAATTCGCTGCAACCCACTAGCAGCAGCTGCAGTTAGTATGGCGTAGCCCAACAATACAGCACCCCTCACTGTGCCAAAAGCCTGCCGGGGGCACAGCCGGATGTACAACAGTGTGCACCCAGCGGTGTGTACAGCCWAACGTATAGCAGTGTACCCTGTGCTCAGCAACAAGAGCTGCAGTGATTAGGATGGTCACCGTTATTTCGGCCAGATTCTGCCCACACTCAAAAAAATAAAAATAAAATAAAAAAGGGGGAAACAGAGAGACTAAATTTTACCGTGGTCCGTCAGCTAGGCAATTAGCAACGTGTGGGGGGCTGATGGCGACCAAGCTCAAAAACGAGCATCATGTCTACGGGATCAGCTCCACCGTTGCGGTTACCACCTGAAGAGTGCGATTGTTGCTTGCTACTCACCAACTGTGTAATCTGAGAACGACTCTCTTACCCAAAAAAAAAAACAAAAAAAAAAAAGCAAAAAAAAGAGAGAAGGACTCACTACCATATAGGAGAGAATCTCCCGCTAGAAAGTGGCCAGGTGCATTTTCCAAAATAGAGGTGCGTTCCTCCTCCCCGTACAGCCCCCTCTCTCTCTCTCTTACACACAGGCCCATGTGCGCCTGCTCCCTGTGTGCCCCAGGTATAAACACCGAGGACGAACCTCACTCTACCGCATGGACAGGTTCATCACAATCCCCAAACCAACTGCGCCGGTCTGCACACTACCTCAGGCAACCGGGCGAGCGGAACCGCTGCACCGCGGCAGCCAGCCGAGGGTGATGGTAGTGTTTGTGGCCCTACTTGGCAATCACCTCATCCACCTAGGATTAGGACTGCCACGCTAGTCTAGTAGTAGTGAGTACCACGATCAGGGAGGGAGAGAGGTCATGACACGAAGGCAGCAACCTCTTTACACGAAGTTGACTGTTGTGGTTGATACCACGAATACACACTGTGATGCCAAGTACTCCGGACGACCACGGTGACGGTGAGCTTATGCAGGGGGACTCGGGAGGAGGATGGATTGCGGAGGAATCTTTCACCATAACACGGAAAGATTCATTACCAATTTTCTACTGCCAACCCCTCTCCTCTACTACTTCGTTCCTTCAGCTCTTTCCAGCATCCTCTTACCCTTCAAGCGGATGTATCCAAAGGTATATGGTAAAAAAAAAAAACAAAAAAAAAAACAACGAGCACTGCCACGGTGACGGCCAACGAGAGGAATGGGGTCGAGAGGGCACTACAACACCGCCCGTGAAGACGGACAGAATCACCACCACGAAGAAGACAGACACGATGGTGACCTTCAGGCGGGCTGGACCGTGATGAAGAATGGTAGCTGGTCACAGAACAGCTACCACAACCTCGGCCTCGCTGTACTGCCCTCCAATCATGCCAAAACGCAAATGAATCTTTCCCTAGAGCAGGGGAAGATACATCCACGTACCCCCACAGTGCTCCCGCAGCTCCCACCGCCTGTATCGGCCAAACCAGAGTCTGAACTCAAAATCTGCTGTGGCCAATCAATCCGCGGCGTGCCAAAACCTCTATTTAGAGTCTTTATTTGCCCAAAACCGCCGACAAACGGCTGAGCAATCCCGTTTTTACTCTTCCCTGTTCCTCCTCTCTTCCTCTCGACCGCCTCCGCGCATCCTTTTTCTTCCCTTCCTCCCACTCCACTAAGTCTTTCCTCAATCTAACAACTCTACCTGGTTCGCCCTGCCTCAGAACCTCAGATCATCGCCTCCCCCTGCCTTGTTCCGTTAAGAAGTGAGCATGCCGTAGCCTTCTTCTCCGCCACAGTTCCTAGCCCCGACGTTGTCTTTTCCTCGAATGTACCTGGCGCGAAACCGCGTCCAGGTTCATTGCTCCTTTATTATTGTCCCGGCTGCTCCCTGTCTCGTGCCGCTGTACTCTCCTATGCCATCTCCCTTCTCTCTAATCCTTCCTCTCTCTCCTCCTATGCTGTCACCCTCCTGGCAGTCCACGCTCCCTCACCCTCCGAATGGCATTCACCATTCAGCCAGCAAAGAGAGAACCCGACCTCTCTATTTATGGGAGCCTGCCTTCTGCTGGGCCATGCTAGTCTTCTCTGTATCGTCCCAATCTTAACGGATGTCTCGAAGGACGAGCCGTGGGCACAGACCCGGGAGTACCATCCTAAGTTGACCGGGGCCGGGTAGTTCAGAACTCAAACTCCGTGGTCTGGGTCCGAACACGTGTCTGTATTCCAACAGTTCATGGGTGCATCTACTGAGCGAGGTTCTGGAGTCTTCGCAGCTGGCCCTAAGGTTGGCCCAGGACCAAGTCCCAATAGAGAAAAAAAAAAAATAATAATAATAATAAATTAATTAAAGAAGTAAAAAAAAAAAAAACTATAAAAATAAAGGAAACAAAGGTAACAGAAAAAAAAACGCAGAGAACTTTAGGAGGACACGGAGTAGGGGAGAGGCAGTTGGTACTTGGGCCTCGGCCCTACCTCACGGGCCCGCGGTTGGATCCCCCCCCAGCAAAACTAAAACGGATAGTTCTGCAGGACCCTCAACCCCTCAGTTTATCTCCAAAGTGTGCTGTTCTGCTCCTCCACTCCTCCGACGCTAGTGGCTGGTCTCAATCCTAGGATCTGCAAGGTGAAAGTCTAATGCTGTAACCAAGAGGGCTAAGCCAGAGCCTGATTATAGCAGGCGCAGCCCTACTCATAAGGAGTAAGGGCAGCCTGCCCAGGCCTGCAAACAGTATCTCAGCCATTTCTCTAACTTACAGCCTGCGTCCGAGGGTCCGCTGGCACCCATGTGCTACTTTGGAGGGCAAAGCCTGGTTACAGCCGGCGCAGCCCTACTCATAAAGGGTAAGGGCAGCCTGCCCAGGCCTGCCGTGCACCTTGCCTCACCACACTATGGTTATGGCCGGGCTCCCCTTCTCCCTCGTATTCCTCGGGAAGTTGCCCNGGGCAGCCTGCCCAGGCCTGCCGTGCACCTTGCCTCACCACACTATGGTTATGGCCGGGCTCCCCTTCTCCCTCGTATTCCTCGGGAAGTTGCCCGTTCACTCTCCGTTGGGCCGAAACCCGCCCCAACTTCTACTCAGTCCGCCTCGACCCACACCGTCCTAACAAAAGCTCGTCAGGGCTTCTACTGTTGGCGGCGCATGATCCGTCTAGTGCCTGCGACATTTCACGCAGTGCGACCCAGAACCTCCAGTCCCCAGTGAGTTGGACAATGCTCCCCTCTCAGTCGCCGCCTTCCTTGGTCAATCTTTACGCCGTCCGACATTCCGACTGTGCGTGTGGGTCTGCGACTGCCTTTGAAAATCTAGCTTAACTATAACCTGTCCTACCGCCGTCTCCTGGTCTTCTTCGACCCAGACTCGGTCAGGTTAACGCGTGCCCGCAGAGTGCCCGCTCACACACTCTCTAATCAACGCAAACGGGACGCGCCCTCAGATATCGCCAGAAGCGTTCTCCCTGTGAGTTGCAAAAACGTGCCCAAATACCCTTGTAAGGGTATTCAGGCCAACACCATGCTACCCATCCCTGTGAGCTTCCATTCCATACAGCTAGGTAGTTTTTACGTTGTGCAGTTAGGTTGCCTCAGCAGCGTTTCTTGGTGCTTCGCTGAGTCGTCGCCTGCTGCTATGTTCCACTTGTGGTGTTGCCTGCCGGCAGTCTGATTTCCACAAGGGTTAAAGGGGTTCATGACCCAAAGCATCAATATTGGGATTCTGCAGATTGTCGAGGGTTCAGCCTGCTGATGATTCGGTGCAAGTCAGACGGAACAGTCTGTCATCATCAGTTGTTGTTTTTTTTTCCGCTCTTTGCTTTTTCAGTGTAGCGCTTGTACTTTGTGCCTTTTTCCTTGCTGCTTTGTGTTGTTTGTCTGCCCATACACCTCCCCCATGTCCTCCACCCTATGTGCCTTGCAACCGCATGTTGTCCAATGCCTTCTTGCCCCAGCCGCCTCCCCCATGCCCCCCAGCCTTTGTCCTTCATTGCTGCCTGTCGTCCTGTGCCTTGTTGCCTCATGCCCTTTCCTTTACTGTTGTTTGTCTGCCTTTCCCTTCGTTACCTTGTGTTGTTTGTTTGCACACCCAGCTCCCCCATGCCCTCCAGCCTATGTGCCTTGCTAACGCCTGTCACCCAATGCCTAGTTTGCTTCCCTGCCCCTTTTTCCACTGTCTTAAAGTGTCTTTTGTGTTTCTGCCTTGTTGCTACAGACGGTGGATTCCAAAGTTAATTTCCCTCAAGGTTCCCGAGTGTTCTAGATAGGTTTGATGGGCTAACACTGTCTTCCTCGTTTCAAAGGCCATTTGATTGATCCCTTGCAGTGCTATCAATGGATAGAGTTTGGCATAGCGGTTCCAGCTTCCAAGATCTCATACCACAGATATGGTGATGGCGTGCGTAATGCTGTTCCCCTCTCACGGGTTGTTTTACTGCATTTTCAAACACACACAGGCACACATGTGCACACACACAAGCACGCACACACAGATGCATGTGCGCACAGACGTGTGTGTG